>CM034600.1:40850319-40865319 GCA_020091685.1 Lutjanus erythropterus | reverse complement strand
AACTTGGCTAACAGATTGATCGATTAGCCACATTAGCATGTTTAAAGCTGCAGTTTCCCAAATGTTTGGTGGGCGAGCTCTCATCCCTGTTACCTCAGTCCAGGTGGACGTGCAGACTGTCAAACAGAGGATGGAAGACTCCACTCCCATCTATAGTGGGGGGAATCCAGACTGTACCAAGTGTGACAGAGTATAGAGGAGTGTTTTAGAGAAACCTTTAAAGTTCTCTAAATCAAATCTATTGTAATTTTTTTCTGTTTTAATAAACTGATAATAATGTTTGAACACTGGTTTTGTTGATTTTTCATAAATATGTTGAATGCATGAATTAACTCATTAACAATAAACACAGTTTGTCTTCATCAGAGGAGCTTCATGGTCAAAACCATTCAGTCCATGTTCCTCAGGGGTTAGTGGCAGGGGTGGATCTGCTGGGGGGACATCTGTCTGTCTGTCTGTCTGTCTGTCTGCCTGCCTGCCTGCCTGTCTGTCTGCCTGCCTGTCTGTCTGTCAAATAAAAAATACTTTGTATTAACTCACTCAATAGTTGCAATTTTATCAACAAACCCAATTTGCAAACATGAAATCTGCACAAAATTATTACTGGAGAGCCGAGCACAGAGAAACGTTTTAAATTTAAATAGGACTTTTTCAGGTAAGAGTTTTGTTCAGTTTTTGTTCATAAACAAAATAAGAAAAAAAAATTCCCTTTCATTAAACACAATTGTTTGTGAAAAATAAAGTCAATAGTGCGAATTTAAAAAAGTGCAAGTAACTAAAGAAAAGCAAAAACTACTATTGGCTCTCATTCACGACCCACAAACCCTCCTGTGTCCAAGGAATTATTCCCTGAAGTCCCCTTCTGGGCCCTGTACCCATGTTGAGAACCACAGATTTATAGGTTTTTGTTCTAACTGTTCTGCCTTTGAGAAAATTCTTTCAGCTTGCAGTATTTTTGTCTGCAGCTGTAAAATAACTCCAAACGGCGCTCCTCTTCCTCTCTGCCATCATACCGCCAGCAGCTGAGTCATGTGACTGCACGCCGGCAACAACACAGCATAGCAGGGGAGGAGGGGGAGGAGCGATGTTTGCACAAACACTATGATTTAACACGAGCTGTGTACTGAACGTAGAGAGGAGAAACTAAAACTTAAGTATTGATCTCATCATGCAAGTATTGATCAATACCGATACCAGCGTTGGTATCAATACATCGATAGTTAAGATCGATCCGCCCACCAGTATTTTCTCCACCTAAATCCATCTGAAACACTGTTTTTATCTACTAAAAGGAAAAAAATCCTGCTAATGTTGAAAAGTGAGTTTTGATACTGACTGCAGGAAGAAGGAGACCAGAGAGACGCTGACGACCAGCAGATCCAACAAGTTAAACCAGTTTCTGCAGAACGAGCCCTGATGGAGGAACGCTCCGTGGACCGTCATCTGATACAGACAGAGAGACGACGTCAGAATTACATCCAGAGAAGAAGAGAAAGAACAAAGTCTGACAGAGCTGATTCATCCAAACTGATTTTTACCTTCAGCAGAATCTCAACAGTGAAGATGGAGGTGAAGGCGTAGTCTGCATAACCCAGAATCTACACACACACACACACACACACAGAGAGACACACAGAGACACACAGAGACACACACACAGAGACACACACAGACAGAAAATGAACAGACTCAGTTACAGATGATCAGTTAAACTAAAGTTTCAGAATAAAGACACAGGAAAAAAAACTCAGAAATGTTCCTTTAACTGTGGGTCAGTGCAGGAAACAGATCCACTTTGTTTAATGTTGAAAAAAGTGTCTCTAAGAACTCTAAGAACATAAAGACACAGTACAGAAGGAGAACCAGTGTTTGACGGGACCTGGGACTGACCTGTCTCAGTTTGGGATTTGCAGGTCTTCACTTACATCAACACACAGACACAAGTCCCTAGTTAGGACCAAGGAGTCCTCAGTCAAGACCAACACAACCCAAGACAGAACAGGTGAATCCAAATTTAGGACAGGTGGGTTTACATCAAGACCAATAAGTCCCTTGCCAATACCATCAAGTCCCAAATCAAGACAGGCGAGTCCCAAGTCAGGATCAACAAGTCAAAGCTTGAGAGAGATTGTTCTATGGAAGTTCTGGCAAGTATTAAGTCATGATGGGTAAGTCCCAAGACCAGTACCAGTCCAAGTCCAGAAAGGTAAGTCCTTAAAAAAAGATCAACAAATCTTAAGTCAACTTCAGTGAATCCTGAACGAAGACAGGAGAGCCGTAAATCAAGGCTGCTGGTCCAGCAGAGGACAGAAGACATGTCAAAAAGTGACAGAACAGGAGTAAAGTATTGATCATGTTCGGTTCTAAGTGTCTCAGAAACTCATGTATCAAGTGTGAGAGAGAAGCTTTACACTTGTAGTTCATCAGTGGTTGATTCTGTCAGACGACTCAGTCATCAGCATACGTCTTCACTTCTGTCTGTTTTTAAGGATTAATGATAATGAAGACTGAATATAACAGCGAACGTAAACAGCTTCCTGACGAACTCACAGCTATTCATTCAGAGGACATTCTCCGTTGTTCTTGTGTGTTTACATCACACTGAAGATGATGTCATGGCAGTTTCATGTGGCGTCACTATGACGATCAGCTACATTAAGGGGGAACGAGCTGCAGTGGAAAACGAAATTGTGAAAAGGACCTGATACCAAGATCGGTCGGACTGCTCAAACTCTGTTTTAGTGATGTCACTGTGATGTCATTGTGATGTCACCAATCTCTGCTAAAAACTTGATGGGTAAAATATTGTTTTTACAGACAGAAATGATGAACAGCAACACAACTAAAATCTAAAGTTTTTATCCAGAACAGAGGTGGCTAATGCAGGGTTAACATCCTGAATGTGTGTGTGTGTGTGTGTGTGTGTGTGTGTGTGTGTGTGTGTGTACATTATGTTTATGCTGATTGTATGTTGGTTTTCTTTCCTCAGCTGCTGCTAATTGCTACGTCTTGCATGAGGACAGCTGCTGCACTGTCAGTGTGTGTGTGTGTGTGTGTGTGTGTGTGTGTGTGTGTGTGTGTGTGTGTGTGTGTGTGTGTGTGTGCACAGTCAGTTTTCTCAGCATCAGACAGTAAACTGGTGATTTTCTCCCTCCATGTGTTTCCATGTGCTTCTTTAACCCGGTTAGTCACTGACCCACTTCTGCTGTGTAATCTGCTGAAGCCCCGCCCCACTCCGTCCCCCTCCGCCCAACCACAGAGGTGCGGCATCAACGACATCATCACCACCGACAGAGCGATGATGAGACCTCACTGAAACACATTCAGCTCTCAGCTTCTCTTTGAAACCAGATTCTCCAGTAAGCTCCCAAAACTTGCATCACTTCCTCCTGTTGTTAGCTTAGCTTCAATGCTAATGTTTTTATTGAGTACATTTAATTTAAATCTTGTGATTCGTCTGATAGTTATGTAACTCTTCTTCAAACCAGGAACCAATCAAATAAACAGGTTGGACTTTTAAAAAACAGTCATTAGATGATTTTGTTTTGAGACTCACGTTGTTCCTGAAGGAGTGAGCTCTGATTGGATCCTCAGCAGCCAATGAGCAGCTGCTGAGGATGATGAAGACAAGGATGAGGTTGGTGAAGATGTGGTGGTGGATCAGAGTATGACAGGCCACTCGGATTCTGCAGAGAGACAGACAGACAGACAGACAGACAGACAGACAGACAGAGAGAGAGAGAGACAGACAGACAGACAGACACAGAGAGACAGACAGACAGACAGACAGAGAGAGAGAGAGACAGAGAGAGAGAGAGAGAGACAGACAGACAGACACAGAGAGTCAGACAAACAGACAGACAGACAGACAGAGAGAGAGAGACAGAGAGAGAGAGAGAGAGAGACAGAGAGAGAGAGAGAGAGAGAGACAGACAGACAGACACAGATAGACAGACAAACAGACAGACAGACAGACAGAGAGAGAGAGACAGAGAGAGAGAGAGAGAGAGAGACAGACAGACAGAGAGAGAGAGAGACAGAGAGACAGACAGACAGAGAGAGAGAGAGACAGACAGACAGACAGACAGGCAGACAGACAGAGACAGAATTGTAAAAAGTTGAAAAAACTCACTCATCATTTCAAGGCAGCTCCTTTCACCAGATCTTTGAGTTTTTAACTCAAACTCTGAAGTCGTGAAATAAACTGAACAAAATGCTAACGATGTTACCAGCTGAATCCAGGCGTATTATGCTAATGCTAATGCTAACAGTGCTACATGTTGATTGGCTGAATTAAGACTTACGGATTTGTCTTGCTGAGGCAGAAGAACGCGCTGCCTTCTGGGATTGGAAGAACCTTCTCTTTAGGAGGAGCCAGGTCAGCCATCTTTAACTGGACTCCTCCATCTGACATGAGGAAACAGGACAGGAGGACAGGAAATGTGAGACAGGAGCACGAGAAATATGAGACATCTTTTTTACACATGTAGAACATTTCATAGACACTTAATCGTTTAACTGACCGTCTTCTCCTTCAGGCAGCTCCTCTTCCTCCTCATACTCGGTGTCTTCATCGATGTCCACCTGCAGAGACAGACAGTGAGACACACTGATGGACTCATGTTTAACTTTTAGATTAAGGTCAGACCTCCTTCTTCACCTTCACTTCTTCTCCTTCAGCCTCCTCCTCGGCTCCCTCCGTCTTCTTACTAGACAAACAACAGAAGACAGACAGGACATGAGACACCACTCTGTTCTTCCTCTTTCTCACTCTGACTCCGCCCCCTCCTGTGCTCATTCCCTCAGTCCCTCCGTCACTCACTCTTTCTTCTTGTCGTCTCCATCTCCTCCTGCCAGATTGTCCACAGCGATGGCCAAGAAGACGTTCAGCAGGATGTCTGACACACGCTAAGTTCAACGGCAAACTCTGGACAAGACAGCCTGAAAACACTGGGATTTCCTGCAGCACCTGAATGCACTCAAAGAGGGAAATTGTTTGGAGGTGTAATCTTTTTGATTGACAGCGGTTTCAGCCAAATACAGTCAGCTGTTGGTTGGTGTGGACATCATCATATTAAACTAGCAGCCTGTGGCTAAGGTGTTAGCTTGTTTGTTAGCATGTTAAAGCATTACACTGGTTCTTGTCAGCAGGTGAGATGTGACTGTAGCTACGTTTACGTGGATCATATCTCTTCAGTCAGCACAATATTACAGTTCATCACATTTTGTTGACAACACTCGTTTCTCGAAAGAAAGTTTGAATGCAGGACTTTAACTTGCAGTAAAGTATTTGTACAGTGTGTATTAGTACTTGTACTTCAGACTGAAGTACTGCAGCAGTTGAAGGATACAGTTACCACAGATGAAGAGGATGACGAAGTACACGCAGACAATCATGCCTGGAAACACGGGGCCGCCGTACGCCATGATGCCATCGTACATCACCACGTTCCAGTCCTCGCCTGTCAGGATCTGCACACACGGTCAACAACACGCCGTGACATCACTGATCAGCTGGTCAGCTATCAATAACACTGAGCTTTTTCACAGCAGCCATGTTGACATGAAATATTAAAGACAGAGATTTTTATTCATAAAGCTGTTCTCAGATCAGATTCCTTCTGACTGACAGAAAGTTTAGCCACAAATATTATTTTCTCTTTAAACGTCTCAAAACACTTTCAGTGCAAATAAAATACATTTTGCATCATTTACAGCAGGTCAAATCAAAGTACAGACGGTGTTTTCTACAACATGTGGGAGGTTTCTTAGGTTTTTTGTTGTGTTTTGTTTTGCTGCTGTAAATAAAAAGGAATGAAAGTTTCATTATCAGTAAATCATCATTAAGAAACACAAAAAAACTTTTACTTTAGTTACCTTTAATAAAACTGGAGACCTGAGAGAAGAAACTTAATTTATCATGCAGTCATATTTGTAATCAAAAAATGTAACTGAGTAATCCCTGACAATGTAACTAATATCTGATTACACATTTCTTCCAAACATAATCTGGGCTGATTATAGTTACTTATTCTTAGTAATCGATTACTGCCCCCCCTCAGTTACCTGGAAGCAGGTGAGCAGCGCCTGCGGAAAGGCGTCGAAGGTGCTGCGTTTGGTCTGCGTCTCGTCGAAGTTGAACTTCCCTCCGAACAGCTGCATGCCGAGCAGAGCGAAGATGATGAGGAAGAGGAAGAGCAGGAGCAGCAGGGAGGCGATGGACTTCATGGAGTTCAGCAGCGACGCCACCAGGTTGGACAGAGCCGTCCAATGGCTGAGCAGAGAGGGAGTGACATCACAGCACGATGATGAAACTAAATCCTAAACGAAAACTCAGTTCACTGAAATAAAATAAAACTAAAAGAAAATTAAAACTGAGACAATGTTGTGTTTTTATAAACTAAAATAAAAATACAAAGGAAATGTTTTTAGTTTTAATCAATTTGGTCAAATAATTATTAACACAACAAGCATGAAAAAGTTTTGTGTGACAAACACGTCCAAACTACAACAAGATAAAACTAAAACTGAAACAAATAAAAACTAAAACTAAACACTTTTTAAACAATAAAAACTGAGCTGACATCAACAAACTGAACAGAAACTAAAATCAAAACTGAAACAAAAACATAGACGTGTTCTAACGTGGTCCTGATGTGTGTGAACACCTGTGCAGGTGTGTGTGTTTCTCACCGTGTGACCTTGAAGATTCGCAGCAGGCGGACGCAGCGCAGCACCGAGATGCCGAGCGGCGGCATGATCTCCAGCTCCACCAGGATGGTCTCCATGATGCCGCCGCACACCACGAAGCAGTCGAAGCGGTTAAAGAACGCCACGAAGTAATGAGCCAATCCCAGACTGTACATCTTCAACAGCATCTCCACGGTGAACAGAGACAGCAGCACCTTGTTGGCGATGTCTGCACACACACACACACACACACACACACACACACACACACACACACACACACACACTTTATTATTATTTATAATCCAAGTTTGTACAATTTGTACAAATGTCCAGTTAAGAAATGAATAAAAGTGGAAACAGAGTAATTTAGATTTTATTTATCATTATTAATTATTTATTATTATTATCATTATTTATTAAATTATCCAAATGAACTCCAGCATGTGTGTGTGTGTGTGTGTGTGTGTGTGTGTGTGTGTGTGTGTGTGTGTGTGTGTGTGGCCAATCAGGTTGGTTGTAGTGTTCAGAGGCGCTGAGGGCGTGTTGAGGAAGACGAGCAGCAGAACGCAGCCAATAGAGCGTCACCGATTTGACAGCAGTCGACAGTTCCTGCGACAGACTCGATTCAGCGACGCGAGTCCGACTGACAGAGAGAAGAAGAAGAAGAAGAAGAAGAGGAAAGAAGAAGAAGAAGAAGAAGAAGAAGAGTCAGCCATGGCAGGAAAAGCAAGAGGAGTGAAATGTCGTACAATCAGTGAACTCACCAGCAGCTGATCTTCATCATACGAGAGCTGAAACAGACTCAGGTCAGTTCAAAATCAGACTGAACTCCTGCGTGTGTGTGTGTGTCTGTGTGTGTGTGTGTGTCTGTGTCTGTGTGTGTGTGTCTGTGTGTGTGTGTCTGTGTGTGTGTATGTGTCTGTGTGTGTGTGTGTCTGTGTGTGTGTGTCTGTGTGTGTGTGTCTGTGTGTGTGTGTGTGTGTGTGTTGTGTGTGTGTGTGTGTGTGTGTGTGTGTGTGTGTGTGTGTGTGTTTTACCAGCAGGCCTGGCAGCAGTTGGTGTGTTCCTCATCGATGTTCACTGTGTTTTCAGACGCTGTTTCACTGGCAGGAAGACTTGCTGACAGACAGACAGGCAGACAGACAGACAGGCGGGCGGGCGGATGGACGGACAGACAGACAGGAGGGCGGACAGACAGACAGACAGACAGACAGACATTATCATCCTGAAATCAACCTTCCAGCTGATGTAACAGACCAGTAAGACAACACTTTAGTTATGATCACATGACCCAGGAATGTTTGCAGTGTGGAGGTTTGTAGAAGTCTTTAAACTGATCATCAAAGTATCTGATTGCAATGATTGGTCAGCACTGATCATGTGAGGAGGAGCCAATCACATTCCTTCAACGCTACAAATCTAACAGTCCATCTAAAGAAGCATCATTTTATTTTGAAAAGCACTGCATTCTAATTTGAAAAACACTGTGTCTTATTTCAAAAAGCACTGTAGTTTATTTTGAATAGTTGAATTGTCCCTTTAAGTCGGTGCTGCAGTGACTGTCAGAGAATCAAAGCTCCTGATTATAAAGCAGGTCACAGAGATACGAGGACACACAGAGACCCAGATACTAACAGGGACGCTGTCAAAGTCTGTCTACATTTAGACTGAGAGAGACACACACACCTGCACCACAGAGAGAGAGAGAGAGAGAGAGAGAGAGAGTGTGTGTGTGTGTGTGTGTGTGTGTGTGTGTGTGTATGTATATACACGCAGTATATGGTCTCACCGTGTGTTTCATTGGAGTGACTGAACCATCCGAACTTCCCTCTCTTCTTATCTGACAGATCCCCGAGAGACGGACCTGACAGACAGGCAGACAGACAGACAGACAGGCAGACAGGCAGGAGGGCGGACAGACAGACAGGCAGACAGACAGACAGACAGACAGACAGGCAGGAGGGCGGACAGACAGACAGACAGAGAGGCAGACAGACAGACAGGCAGGAGGGCGGACAGACAGACAGACAGACAGACAGGCAGGAGGGCGGACAGACAGACAGGCAGACAGACAGACAGACAGACAGGCAGGAGGGCGGACAGACAGACAGACAGACAGACAGACAGGAGGGCGGACAGACAGACAGGCAGACAGACAGACAGACAGACAGACAGGCAGGAGGGCGGACAGACAGACAGACAGACAGACAGACAGACAGACAGGCAGACAGACAGACAGACAGACAGACAGACAGGCAGACAGACAGACAGGTAGGAGGGCGGACAGACAGACAGACAGACAGGCAGACAGGCAGACAGACAGGCAGGAGGGCAGACAGACAGACAGACAGACAGGCAGTGGGGCGGACAGACAGGCAGACAGACAGACAGACAGACAGGCAGACAGGCAGACAGACAGACAGGCGGGCGAACAGACAGAAAAACAATCTTTTTATTTACACACTGAATTATTATCAGGTCATCATCTGTTTGTTCAACAGAAGTATCCAAGTCATCCAGACGAGTTATCAAGCCACAAATGTTGAATTAAATGTTTTATCATCAACAGCATGTCTGCTTGTTGTGTGTACGATACATCAGAATCAATATTCTACTGGTCGACTAGACCTGGACAGAACTCTGACAGGCTCATGACCGTTTCAGAGCGATTGTCGGCGTCACGGCTGTCAGCTGTTAAACGTGTTGACTGGACTGAGGACACGATCAAAACCGCTCATGTTTGCAGTGAATGCTGACAAGCTGACGTGGTCTGATGTTCTTCTGTTAGCAAACTGCACACAGCTCGATCAGGCTTTACAGACTGTAAGAGGGTCAACAGTTTATTCACTGAAACTGAAACACAAAAACTCCAATCCACCAACTGTCAGGGTTTAGAAACCTGAACGCGTCATCACACACAAAAGTTCTGATCTATAAAAACAAATTTGACAGCAGATGATTAGTTGTTTGGTCCATAAAATATCAGAAAATGAAAATAAAAATACTGTCACAATCTTATCAATTGAAAAATAGGTCCAAACATGTGGAGCGCTGTCTGTCCATGTGCTCCTTCCTTTATTGACTGATCGATTGTTTAAAGACCAAAAATGTTGAAATCTTTTTTTTTTTTTACATGTAACTGTAATGGAATACAGTTATTTTTTGTATCCAGATTATGTAATCCCATTACATGTAATCTGTTACTCTCCTGGTTACAGCTGATGAGTTTCTGAGTTTAATTGATTCATTAATTAACGTCCATTAACTTGTTGTGACTGACTGATGTTTTAATTAACTGTTAATGAACCCCATGAGACCTGAAGGAATCAATCTCTGAGGACACTTACGCGGGTTTCCGTCCTCATCCAGCTCGTCCATGTCCTCAGCCTGAGTGATCCAGTCCATGTATCCACACAGGTCCTCCTCCATCTGCTGCTTCTCCCTCAGCTTCTGGAAATCTCCCCGAGCCTTCGCCTTCTCTCTCTCCTTGCTGAACTCTCTGCAACGTTCACGCAACATTTAACACCGTGGACAAATACCAGAAAGTCTCATGTCAATGAAAGAAGCAAAGACAGGAAGACGAACCCGCTGAGGACTCCCAGAACCAGGTTGAGAACAAAGAACGATCCGAAAATCACCAGACTGACGAAGTAAACCCAGGGCAGCTCGAAGCCGATGGCGTCGTTCATCTGGAGACACATAGAGAAGAAAATATCAGCTGAAACACTCGAGACACGATGAGCAGAAGCGTGAGGATAAAACGGAGCGTCGTACCCAGTAGAGGACATCGGTCCAGCCCTCCATCGTGATGCACTGGAACACGGTCAACATGGCGAAGAAGAAGTTGTCGAAGTTGGTGATTCCTCCGTTGGGACCGTCCCACCGCCCCCGACACTCAGAGCCATTGATGACACACTGACGACCATGACCGGCGAATGCACACGGCACCGGGTCGTCCTCCAAGTAATTATCTGCAGAGTAAAAAGATTTAATCAGATATTGAAAAGTTCTGACCCTTTGTGCCGTTTTATTATTATTGTTCTGGTGCAGAGGCTCATGAAACCTGGACTAATGACTGGAAACGATAAAGTGTAAAGGTTTACCAAAAAATGTGAGCTCAGTCGGCCACATGGTGGCGCTGTAATTATGACTACTTTACAAAGGTCACATCCCTCATACTGTAAATCCATCTGACTTGACATTGGATACTTAAATCCACCTCAGTGTGCTCTGCAGAAAAGCTTCTTGGAACATAGCAGTTCGCCATGATGGACGTCTTATCTAGCGTGTGTGTGTGTGTGTGTGTGTGTGTGTGTGTGTGTGTGTGTGTGTGCACCTGTTCCGATGTAGTAGCAGGTCCTGTGCATCCGTCCTATGAAGAGCTCCAGACCGATGATGGCGTAGATGATGATGACGAAGAGAACCAGCAGAGCGATGTGAAGCAGAGGAACCATGGCCTTCATGATGGAGTTCAACACGATCTGTAGACCTGACACACACACACACACACACACACACACACACACACACACACTCAGCTTTACACATGTACAACAACCCAATTAACACACAGTCACACACACACACCAGACCAGTAAACTCACTGGGGACTCCAGAAACCAGCCTGAGGGGCCTCAGGACCCTGAAGGCTCTCAGAGCTTTGACGTCCAGACCTCCAGGTTTCCCCGGCACATGATGAGTGGTCGCCTGCTCGCCAGATTTATGAGTCATCGTCTCTAAGACGACGCTGAACAACCTGCACAAACAAACAAACAAAAGAGGAAGACAAAGAGAGAGATAAGAGAGATACCATCAACAGTGTCTGGATGAACACATGAAAAGTGACAAACTTTCCCTTTAAGATCCAGCTCTGAGCAACAGAGCAAATGCAACTGAGACAATAACGATGATGGAGACCATGGTGTCATCTGCATAACGGTGGATATATATGGTGTGTTTGTGAGTCTTCTGTCCTGAAACAGACTTTGATTGAGAGGAGGGGGAGTGGTCTCAGTGTTGACTCCTGAGGGACACCGTGAATAAAGATGTTTCTGTGCAGATTTAGTTTAAAGGCACATTGTGGATCTGACTTTAGTGTTTGTCTTGTTTTTTATTGATATCAGGGGCAAGAAAACCAGATCTGGGTCGTGATGTGAATGTTTGTCCACGCTGACTGTAAAGTTGGACAGTGATGGAAGCCTGTATGTAAAGCTGTGAGCTGATTAAAGTTCCTCTGGCTGTGATTTGTCGTCTCAGACTGTTCAGTGCTCTGATGGATCAACCTTTTTTTTTTTTTTAGTTTTATTTAGAGTAATATCACTCTCCATCTCTTGTTCTCTCTGTGAGACTGTTGTGTCTTTAAGCTGCAACATAACTGCAGTTTTTATTTTTTATGATGTATTCTTTATTTCTTATAAAGATGATGTTACTGTAAATGGGTTTTTTTTTATGTGGTCAAACATCATTTAAATGTACAGTCAAAAATTTAAATAAATAAATCTGTTTGATTCATTTAACTTGTCCTCATACTGAAAGAACAGAGCAGATGTGTTGTCAGTGACTCAACATATAGAACAGCTGGAGAACATCAACCATCAGCAGGTCAGCAAAGTCTCACTGAAATAACTTTGCACATCACCGTTTTCATTATCACACAGTGGTGACGATGGAACTCCTGCCTGGAATAAGTTCAGAGACAACTTTTCTTTCTTTGAGTGATTGAAACAGAACATTCATTTATATTCACTACATTTGTAAGTCAGTGGAATCAGCAGGAGGCGGTGACACGTCCACACGTCTACAACATCATCACTTTCATGTTTATTTGTGTCTGAAACATCAGATTTGTTCTTTCTTTTGATATATTCCATGTTAACAAATTCATAGAACTGAATATTCTTTGGGTGTTAAAAAAATCAGTGAATTTTGTCAAAGATGCTGCCGCTGATGGCTTCATTAGAAAAAGAGTTCAGGCACCACAGAGCGCCACAGCGCCCCCTCTGGAAACCACTGGACTGAGTCCCATCACCAACACAACAAACCAAAGTAAACTCCAATCTGAAATATTAAAACTGCATCAGAAGAAATTTTGGTGCTGAGATTAAAAACACACATGAAATATTGTTGAAATTTTTAAATTCAGCTTAACAACAATTCAACAAAAGCTTGGACTCAGAATCAGTTCAGTAAACACAAACGTCTGTAAAAGAGCGTGACTCTGTGGATGCTGCTGTCTGCTGCTCTGTCAGACCGAACTCACTTGTCATGACACTTAGCATTAGCATTAGCACACATATTTATATTGAAGCACCACTGTATCCAGTCCGTCTGTAGCCTGTTTGTCTGCTTCTGTTTCTCTCTTATTTCTTTTCTCCGTGCGAAGTCAAAATTGTGAACTCTTTAAAGAACCTCGGTGTCCCACATACAGCCGCCTCTCGGTGCATCATCTCTGACTGTAAAGTGGAACAGAGTGTCCTTAGGCAGCGTTACCATGACAACAGGGTTCATCATCATCGCCCCGAGGTCATCCCGAGTCACGTCAGCGTCCCGCAGTGAGGACACGCACCGACATGGAGGACGAAGGACCTGCAGGACTCGGTGTGACCTCAGCAGGTGCTGCTGTCGGGTTATTAAAGGCTGAATTATTATAAAATGTTTATTTATAATAATGTCCCATCTGTTTTATATCTGATGGAGTCTCAATGTTTGCTTTAATTCACTGATTATTTCCACTCAACAGTTCAACACTTCCTGCAGATATTTCACTTTAAAAGCCTCTTAGTTTCCAGTAGTGGAAAAATCAACAAAGTACATTTATTCAAATACTCAAGAACAACTTTGAGGTACTTGTACTCGAGTATTTCTATTTTATGTTACTTTATCCTTCAGCTCCACTACATTTATCTGACGTTCACTGATTTACAGATTCAGATCAATAATCCAAAAGTATAATCAACAAATAGATCATGATGTATTATTATATTAAGATAAAAATAAAACTGTTGATCTCAGGGGTTATGACACTAAAATACAAAAGAGAAAATAAAATAAATCAATTTTACAGTCATTTTGAATCAAAATGATAATTCACTGGGATTTTTGTTTGCTTTTTTAAATCACTAGACCAGAGGAACAAGTTCAGAACAAGTTCAGTCACTTCTACAGACTGAATATCTTTAATAATATTAATACACATCACATGTCAGTCGGTCTGTCGGAGTTTTATTTCACCACCGTCATTTCTATAGTGTGATTAAAAGTGGTAAATAAAAAACTGCTACATTTCACTGTTCCTGCTCATGAAGATGTTCCTCTGAGAAAATAATAAATCAGATTAAAGCTGGGAGCAGCGCTGGACGGGCCCTCGTCGGCGCCGCGGCCCCGTGGCTCGATGCGTACCGGTCGACAAGGATCTGACTTTTTATTATTTTTATTATTATTATTATTATTATTATTATTATTATTATTATTATTATTATTATTATTATTATCATTATTATTATTATTATTATTTTAAATGAAAAACTGTGGACTTCCTGTTGGCTTTAGTCTGTGGGTCCAAGAGACTTTTGTGTGCATAGATAGACGTGTGTACTGACTTCTGTAACTGTAGGTGAAAGGTGTCATGGGAGTTGCTGTTTAAAGGGCGTGGCCACGCCCATTTCCAAAAAACATATCACATATAAATTCTCACCATGATTGAATTTTGTGCAAAGTTTCAGGAACATTTATCACCTAAAGAATACGACTGAAGACAAGAAAGAAAAATAATGATGAGCAATTCCACTCTACAGCAGAGAACAGGATCTAAAGCCAGCCACGATCTAAGGAAGAACCAGACACTAAAGAGAGAACTGGGATCTAAAGAAGGAGCCAGGAACGGAATAGAACCAGAATCTAAGGAAGAACCAGAGACTGAGGAAAAAAAACTGAGATCTAAATAAGGATGCAGCTACCAAAGGGAGAACCACAGGCTAAAGAACAAACTAGGATACGAGAAAAGAAACGGGATCCAAAGAGAGAACTAGAATCAAAGGAGAGAACCAGAATCTAAAGAAGGAACCAGTGAAAAAAAGGAGGAACTGGGTTCTAAAAGTAGAATTAGAGACTAAAGAACAAAGCAAGATCTAATGAGGGAACCAGGACCTAAAAAGAGAACCAGAGTCTAAGAAGAGAACCATAAACTAAACAGGGTTCCAAAAGGAGACCAAGGGGCTAGGAACCAGGATATTAGAAGGGAACCTGGATCTAAAGAGAGGACTAAAATCAGAAGAGAGAAGTGGGATCTAAAGCGAGCCACGATCTAAG
>CM034600.1:40782819-40842819 GCA_020091685.1 Lutjanus erythropterus | reverse complement strand
TTTAAATGTTCTCTGATCTGCAGTCAGTCTTTTACATTTCTGTAACTGTGTAGTCAGTCGTCGTGTGCGTCAGTCGTTGTGTCGTTGTGTCGTTGGTCGTTGATGTGCGTCGCAATCGTCGATCGAGTCGTAATCAGTCGTAATGAGTCGGTGTGGTCGATCGCCGTGTCGATCAGTCGTTGTGTCGCTCATGTAGTCAGTCGCCGTGTTGTCAGTCGTCGTGTAGTCGGTCGTCGTCCAGTCAGTCGTTGTGTGTAGTCGTTGTGTCGTGCGTGTAGTCAAGCCGTCGTGTCGTCAAGTCGTTGTGTCGTCATGTCGTTGTGTCATCAGTCGTTGTGTCGGCATGTTGTCAAGTCGTCGTTTCGTCAGTCATCGTTTGCCGAGTCGTCGTGTCATCGATGTCGTCGTGCAGTCAAGTCATTGTGTCATCGTGCAGTCGAGTCATCGTGTCATCATGTTGTCGTGTGGTCAGTCGTCGTAATGTCGGTAATCGGTTGAGTCGTCGTGTCATCATCGTTGTGTCGTCGTAGTCGAGTTGTCATGTCATCAAGTTGCCGTCGTGTTGAGTCATCGTGTCGGTCGTCGTGTGGTCGTCATCGAAGTCGTCATGTTGTCGATGTCGAAGATCGCGTGTCATCGAGTCATCATGTCGTCATGTTGTTGTGTCGTCATGTCATCGAGTCATCGTGTCATCGAGTCATTGTGTCATCGTGCCGTGGGTGTCAGTCATCATGTCGTCGTCATGTTGAGTCGCCATGTTGTTGTGAATAAGTCGTCGTGTCATCAAGTCATCATGTCGTCATGTTGTCATGTCGCCAGTCGCTCAAGTCGCCGTGTTGTTGTCGTGTTGTCATGTTGTCGGTGTCGCCAGTCGTTGTGTCGTTGTGTTGTTGTGTCGTCGTCATGGTGTCATCAAGTCGCCGTGTCGCCGAGTCATCGTGCCATCGAGTCATCATGTCGTCATGTCGTCGTCGTCGTGTCATCAAGCTGTCGTGTCGTCAGTCATCGTGTCATCGAGTCATCATGTCGCCATGTTGTCATGTCGTCGAGTTGTCGTGTCATCAGTCATCATGTCATCCTCGCTCGGTGTCGAGTCATCGTGTCAAGTCGCTGTGTTGTGTCGTCGTGTCATCATGTCGTCATGTCGTCGAGTCATCAAGTCGCTGTCGTCGAGTCATCGGTGTCGTCATGTTGTCGTGTTGTCGAGTTGTCGTGTCATCAGTCATCCTCGTGGTCGAAAGTCATCGGTGTCGAGTCGTCATGTTGTGTCGCCGTGTCATCATGTCGCGTCGTATGCGTCAGTCGTCAAGTCGTCGTGTTGTGTAGTTGATCTCACCAGGTCGTGGTTGGTGGAGTTGAGTCGTCTTCAGAAGCGGTTTAGAAACTCCCAGCGCGACACAGTTAGCAAAAATGGCTAACAGGATGAAGATATCAAACGGTCTGAGAGACAGGTTAAAGCTCAGCAGGGACAAAACTACACAAACTGTTAATTAAATAATCTCACATATGTGATGATTCCAGAGCCCGACGTGTCGGAGGTAAACTTTCCTCTTACTGAATCATTATATGAGTTCACATAATCACACTCTGTCATCTCTTAGAATCAGAAATAATGTTTTTAATGTTTCTGACCACATGATGAACGTCCAGTGTTCATCCTCTTGTTTTTAGTCTCCACCAACAACTCAGAAAAATATCTGATTCTTTTTCACTCTGTGAAAAGCTGCATTCATTTTCACCAGTTAGTCACTAACTAGTTCATAGCTTTTGATTATTAAAAGGAAGAAAAAATATCTTTGGGAAAATATCAGAACTTTGGTCTGAGGTGGCTGGAGGGGCGTGTCCTGTCTGTTGGCTGCAGGAAGCCTGCTGTTCCACTGTAGAACAGCCACCTGTGACGTACAGAGAGTCTGTTAGTGGGCAGAGGAAGAGTCAAGCTGGAGATATACTTGTTTTTATGAAATAGTTTGTGTTTTCATGATGGCTGCCTCTTGTATCCTGCATCTGTTTGGAGTCTGTCTGTCCACATGATCAGAAATGAATGCTCATCAGTCGGTGCGTTAGCAGCAACAACAATGGCAGAAAGTGTTTGAAGACAAGTTAATGGTCACATCTGTACGACGTGTCATCGTGTTGCACAGATCAGTTCCACTTCAGAAGCTGACACACAACCAAACATTGACCTCCGTCAGTGTCTCCATGTTTACATCCTGAACTTCTATACAGTCTGAGTTCTCTGATGTGCCCTCTAGTGGAACCCATCAGTAACGATGTGCAGACTACAGTCACAAATATTCACATTCTGATTAATAGTGGATGAGTTACAGGTGAGAAAGTAACAGAGGCTGTGTGTGCATTTACACGAGGCACAAGCACTTTGACTATTTAATCCTGTTTCTTCTGCAGTTTCTTCTGTCCTGTCAAGTTTAGAACCACAGTTTGATTTGCTGCAGTGACATCACCGCATGCACAATTTAAACTGAAAGCAGACGCTCTGATCATTAAAGAAACACTCAGAAAAAGAATCACCTGAGCAGCTTGTTCAGCTCAACATCATTCAAAAGGTAGAGCCCACAGAGACGGTGGGGTGCAGCTGCAGGTGAATGATTCATGAAGTCAGAGCTCATCTGCGCATCACTGTCCTCAGGTAACATACAGAGCAAATCAACAAGTATGTGAAAGCAGCTGGTTGTCTTTGTGAACACACGGTTAAAAAGTGACACACTTACACCAACAACCACACCAGCATCTAACCGGATCACAGTGACATCATACATTTATATACCATTTAGTGTGTTAAAGCTGAGCAGCTAATTAGCTAGCTAGCCTGCAAACACTGAAATATGGTCTCCACAGATAATTAATATTATCCACATTTCTGTAATACTGATCAGCTGTGATCATGTAGCTTCTCACCGTGCAGACAGACCAACAAAAGTTCAAATGGCAACATTGTTATTTTTAGTTACATCGTGCACAAATTCATGTTTCCTCCATGTAGATAATTTAACTAATGACTCTAATTGCCCATTAGTAAAGAAAAGCAAGTGAACTGGTATAAAGCTGCCATCTGATTGGTCAGAGTAAAGGATACTTCCATTCAACAATAGAAAGCGGCTCGTCTGATTGGATTGTTGAGTTTCAGACAGAATAACGCCGGGAGCTCGCTGGACCTGATTACTGCCCTGGACCTGAGGAGGAAGAGTCACATCATCATCATCATCATCATCATCATCACATCACCATCAGCTGCTAATGTTAGCATAATGTTAGCATTAACTAGCTTACCACCAAAGGTAGCAAATGATTATTATTTCCAAGACCAAGAGTTATCATATCCATTGCTAATTTTGCAAATGTGCTTGTTTTGTAGGTTTACAGGTAACATTCAGGACTACATCACCTGTCAGGAGGAGCCTGAAGAATGAAGACTGCTATTCAGTGACATCTTTTAAATCACTTCTTAAAACCCATTTTTATAGACTTGCTTTTATGTGATGTCGATGTTGTCTTATTCCATCCCTTTATTGTTTATATTGACTTGTCTCTGTAATCTCTGTCCTCTTCATTTTAACTTATTCTTAGTGTCATGTTTTTCTAGTTTTACTGTTCTTATTTCTTTTACTGTGTCTTATTGCTTTTCTCTGTTTTAGTGTCTTTGCTTGTGTCTTGTTTTACTTCAGCCTTAGTTTACTCCTGTTTGTTCCTCTGTTGTTATTTTTCCATGGTATCCTGCTCTTGTCCTCTTTTACTTTGTCTGTCAAAGCTCTTTGTAAACTCTGTTTTTAAAGGTGCTATATAAATAAAGTTATTATCATCATTATTATTATTATTATTATTATTATTATTATTGTGTATTATTATTAGAGTTTAAGCTAACGTTAGCCGCTCTGTGCTGGTCTTTATTGGAGTCCATACAGACACATTCATTCATCAGTTGGTCCTCATTTTCAAAACATTTTGTCTGGTCAAAGTCAAACATTTGAAAAGAAAAACAGTCAGGTATCGCCTTACCTGTCTCTCAGCGTGTTGTCTCACCTGTCTCTTAGCGTTTTGTCTCACCTGTCTCTTAGCGTGTCTCACCTGTCTCTTAGCGTGTTGTCTCACCTGTCTCTTAGCGTGTTGTCTCACCTGTCTCTTAGCGTGTTGTCTCACCTGTCTCTTATGTTGTCTCACCTGTCTCTTAGCCTGTTGTCTCACCTGTCTCTTGGCGTTTTGTCTCACCTGTTTCTTAGCATGTTGTCTCACCTGTCTCTTAGTGATTTCTCACCTGTTTCTTAGCGTTTTTGTCTCACCTGTTTCTTAGCGTTTTGTCTCACCTGTTTCTTAGCGTTTTGTCTCACCTGTCTCTTAGCGTTTTGTCTCACCTGTTTCTTAGCGTGTTGTCTCACCTGTTTCTTAGCGTGTTGTCCTCCTCCTCTGTGTTCCAGTTGAACTTGTGGTGAGTGAAGCCAGTCCTCGTCATCCTCACTCCTCCCTCGTTCTCTCCGTCCAGCTCTTCATCCCACTCTGCATCCCTCTCCTCTCCTCCTCCTTCTTCTCCTCCTCCTCCTCCTCCATCCCCTCTCCTCCTCCTCCTCCTCTTCCTCACCTTCACCTCCTCCCTCCTCCCCATCCACTGCTTTGGTGTAGCCATTCACGACCAGAACCTGCAGACAGACAGAGAAGATTTCATCACCTTCAGCCTTCTGAATTATATTTAATATTTTCTGAAAATTAAACATCTCAGAGACAAATGTACTTTTTACTTCACTGCAAAAAATGAGACATTGTTATGTATTTAAACAGTGTTTTTGGCTTGTGACATCTCACCAAAACACCCACCTCACCTCTTGTCATTTCTAAAGTGTCTGTGAAACCATTTTTAGAATTGAATATTCTGAATAACTGCAGCAGCTCTATAATCATTTCATTCCAGTAACACTTGTCACCTGCTGTCCCAGTTTCCTCAGAGTCAACAAATTTCTCTCTGCTGTTGTCTTTGTTGGAAGATAAACGATAAAGTGAACATCACCACGTCCACCTCTACTTTGCAACAGTTCACAGATGTTACCATGGAAACCTCCTCCAGTCCCTGTCACATTATACCCACCCTCCATTGGTCCATGGTTCTTGTTACGTTTTACGTAATATTTGTTTTGTAATGTAATTTTCATCTTTCATAATCTTCATCTTATTTCATATTGTTCTGAGTCAGTGCCCAGTGCATCATGGGTAACTGTGAAGGTCCCATTAATGCTGACAGGTTCATACAGGTGTTGGAGAGACATATGCTGCCATCACTGATGTCTTTTCAGAGACGTCCTGATTATTTCAGAGAGACGATGCTGAGACACATTGTGGACATGTTCCAACAGCGTGTCTTCATAGTAAAAGAGTTCAGGTCCTAGACTGACCTGGACCTGCAGTCCAGACCTGTCTCCCATTGAAAATGTGGTGCATTATGAAGGACAGAATAGGACAACAGAGACTGTGGACTGTTGATCAGCTGAAGACGAATATCAAGAAAGAATGAGACAGAATTGACCTTTAAAACTTCAACAGTTAGTGTCTCAGTTCACAAACACTGACTGAGTGTTAGAAGAAAAGATGATGGATCACAGAGAGAAACAGGATCCTGAAACACAATGACTGGAGATTTACAACAAACAAATTTTGCAAATGCAAATAATTGCATTCTGGTTTAATTTATGTTTTACAGTGTCCCAGCTTTTTGTAATTGGGGTTGTACGTGCATTTATTTCTTTACTTCTGCATTTCTGTGGTTCCATTTTCACCTGCCTGAGCAAAACATCCATAAATTCCTACAACTGGCCCAAAATGCTGCAGCCAAACTTGTGACCAAGTCCTCCATAAAGCCTGATGTGTTCACACTGGCCTCCAGAATCCAGAGGAAGAGGAGAAGAGAGGAAGAGGAGAAGAGAGGTGACCGATTCCAGAGGAAACAGAAATATTGTAGTGAACAGCTGTGACCTAGATCTGTGTGTGTGTGTGTGTGTGTGTGTGTGTGTGTGTGTGTGTGTGTGTGTGTGTGTGTGTGTGTGTGTGTGTGATCTGGGCCGTAATTTATGTGTTAGTACCTGAGGACCCTGAACACACACAGAGTGTGATTACATGATGATCTGCTCTCCCCACCCCCTCTCTCTCTCTCTCTGTTTGGTGATTTCCTAGATTTCCTGTTTCCCAGAATGCCTTGCTGCTGTGTCCAGCTGTTGTTTTTATTATGATATAATGCAGGTGGACAGTAAAAGGCGTCTCTGAACTTAAGATTTGTTAACTTGTTAATTTGTTAACAGTCAAACTGTTACTTTGTTCGACTCATCAGTTTAGTTTTGTGCGACAGCAGTTCTGTGGTTTGAATGAACCGATCCACAGCGACATCCTACTTTTATTATTTCATTGTTTTATTATTTTGTGATTTGATGTCACAATGCAGATTATTGACAGTTGAGCAATGTGAGTAATTGACCCTTCACTAAGCCCCGCCCTCCTTGGTTACTGCCACTACACCCATCAAACTTTCCATTCTCTCACTGTATTTCTGCAGTTTACAGTGATAACAGCAGCAGATTTAACATGAAACTGGGAGTAACTGATGAAACATGAGGTCTGTGATTCCTTAGAGAAATTAAAGAAAAGCAGATTCTCATTTCCAGCTGATGGCGGTGGATTTTGTCACTAAAATAAAGACTCACAAGTAAATTTCATAAGTGCAGCTGCTGATGTAAGCTAATGCTAATGCTAATGCTAACGTGACTTGAGTCAGCTGAGAGTCTCCAGCTGATGTTTTAATGTTTCCATCTGACACGTTTTAAAACAAGAACCCTGTCAAAGTGTTTATGTAAAGTTAGCTAACAGCTGCGTACATGATATAACATTAATGCTAACAGACTGAGGCTAATGCTAGCTTACATCTCAGCTAACATTGGTCAGATGGTGAAATACAGCAGGTATATCTACATGATAGATGACAGAAATACACTCATTAACGTGGGAAAAGGAAGAGCAGGGACTCGATTAGTGCAGCGGACCAGGGCGGGTCACCCAGCCAGACCAGCTGGACCACGATCACCACAGGAAGAGAGCTAAGAGCTAAGCTAACCCGACTTAGACCTGAGACAGAGCCAGAGAGATGCATCATCATCGATTGACTATTCTTCATCAGTCCACATCCTCCTCCTCAAACCCCCACAGAACAAATGATGCAGTGAATCTAACAAGTTTGACTGGAGGAAAGTTGCTGCAGCTAGTAAGCTAGTGTTAGTTAGCCAGACATGCTAACGTTTGCAGCTCATGTTAGAGCAGATGAAGACAGAGTTTAATTCATTAACCACACGTGTGCTCTTGTGTTTCATGTAAATGTGAGATGCCAAAGACGTCACCATCCAGACTCATGAAACTCTGAGTATCTCTCCTCTCAGAGCCTCCTGCAAACCTTCAACATGGAGAGAGATGGAAAGCTGGGCAGCCCTAGTTACAGTTGCTAACCTGACTGGACAGTTGCTGTTTGGAGGCGGGGCTTAGTGAAGGTTAAATTTAGTGTTGCTAAACCTCGTCCACACATGGGAAATGAAACTATGGTCCCCATCTAACCTGCTGCCTCGACTAAAAGTGAGTCAGATGAGTTTTTCATTCACACAACAAAAACACTGATTTTAATCCATGCAGCTGTCTGCACCAGCTGAAGCATTTATTTGTCCAGTATAAAGACTTGAACAACGTATTTTATCCAGAAAACTGGGGTGGAGCAGAGTGAGGTCCACAGATCAGAGATCAGCTCACTCTGCTCCCACAGACTCTCCTTCACTTCTCCAGCAGCTGAGCAGTACGACAGCAGGACTTCCTGAACTTTGTCTGCAGTGTTTATTCACGGGCAAACTGTACATTTACTGCCATGAGACTCGAGATCCTCAAACTGTGGTACCAGTACAACTGGTGGTACACAAGCTCAGAATATTTCAGATTATGTCAGAATATTTTGAGCAGCCGTGTTGAAAATGAGGTAGATGACAGTGAGGTTGATGACAGGTGATTTTGGCCACTTCAGAAGCACCAGTAAAATATCCACTAAACCTGCTCGCACCAAATGACGCACAACAGTCAGGTGGTACACTCAGTAAAAACTCACAGTCGTTCCCGCAGATCTGCTCGGTTCCTTGAAACTGAGATTTGACCCAGAACCGGAATCAGGACCGTTCTCACCAGGAACAGTGGAACTGCTCCTTTAAAGTCTTTCCTCCCACTGAACTTGGAGCTGGCAGCATCCCAGCAGGTTTGTCATTCGTCCAATGGGCAGCTGAGGTTTTGGCCGTGCAGGTCACATGACTGTGGGTCACGTTGTTTCTTCCTGTGGAGGAGCTGCTTCACCGCAGGACGACAAGAACCGACTAATTATCCCGGTACAGAGTCACATCATCATGACAACACCGTGTGTGTATGTATGTGTATGTATGTGTGTGTGTGTGTATGTATGTGTGTGTGTGTATGTATGTGTGTGTGTGTGTGTGTGTGTGTGTGTGTGTGTGTGTGTGTGTGTGTGTGTAGTGGGGCATCCATCACTTGCACACAACCCTGCATCCGCCTTGTTAACTTTCTACTTTTCACTGCCCGGTCTCTGTGTGTGTGTGTGTGTGTGTGTGTGTGTGTGTGTGTGTGTGTGTGTCACTGCCCTCCAGCCTGGTCCAGCTGGAAGGTCATCAGTTCATTTAGTGAATGTTGGGGCAGTTTTCTTCTTCACTGCTCAGACTCACAGCAGCACGTCAGCATGTCTCACACTATTATTATTATTATTATTATTATTATTATTATTATTATTATAATAATAAATTGTTATTATATTATTATCATTAGTAGTAGTAGTAGTAGTAGTAGTAGTAGTACTAGTAGTAGTAGTAGTAATGTGTGTTAAAGTGAAATATTACAGCACTCTATGTTGATTTAGGGTTCATCTCTTAAGTTTATTTACAGACAGATTTTTATTTTAAATCTTCTAAACATTTTGACCATCATCTTTGATGCCTACGGTTACCATGGTTACAGGAGTTGTTTGCCTGTTTATAAACAAGTCTGCATTGGAGATGGAAGTAAACAAGCCTCCATCACTGTTTAAAAGAAGGACTTCAATATTTAAAGTTTCCATGAAGTCTGAATTTATGTTTAAGTGGTTTTATCACATGTATTGATCTGATTGATTTGATGTATTGATTGTCCCAGTAATGACCAAAAAGTCATTTTGTAGATATATTTTTAATAGTTTAATAGCTTGTCTTTTGTGGAAAACAATAAAAAACTGACTCACGCACTTGGGGTGTTACTAAATTTGTGTCTTATTCACTGTCTTTCTTATGATGCAGTCGGTGTGTGTGTGTGTGTGTGTGTGTGTGTGTGTGTGTGTGTGTGTGTGTGTGTGTGTGTGTGTGTGTGTGTGTGTGTGTGCGGGGGTTCTTAGAAGAAAGAGTTCTTCAAGGACGTTTGTGTCCAATCAGCTGAGAAGACTATGGCTGTGGCATGGCCTGGGCGAGAACATGGCCTGGGCGAGAACATGGCCTGGGCGAGAACATGGCCTGGGCATGGAGAACATGGCCTGGGCGAGAACATGGCCTGGGCGAACATGGCCAGGCGGGGGCATGGCCAGGCGAGAACATGGCCTGGCGGTATGGCCTGGCGAGAACATGGCCTGGGCGAGCATGGCCTGGGCGAGAACATGGCCTGGGCGAGCTATGGCCTGGGCGAGAACATGGCCTGGGCGAAACATGGCCTGGCGAAAACATGGCCTGGGCGAGAACATGGCCTGGGCGCATGCCTGGGCGACATGGCCTGGGCGAACATGGTAACTCCACCTATTAGTAAAAGATCGCAATGTGATTGGTTCCACCCAGGATGGATCCATACTTCCTTTTCCTGTGACCAACGCAGGATATTTAAGAGGCGGAACGGAGGAACAAATCATAGTTTGGCTTAAAAAGTGTGATCTGACATAGAAAACAAGTCGGTTCTCCTGAGTCAAGCGATCCTGACTGTTTTTACTGTTCGTTTGTCCTTTGCTCACTGGTTCTTGTGTTCTTAACGTTGTGTTCTTATTAACTTATTCTATACTGTGACTGTTTGTATGTAACATCCAGAAACAGCAGCGTCGATGAAGCACCAGCGAGCGAGCTCCATCCTCAGCAGGTTCTCAGTACCGTGTTCGCAACAACACACAGGCGTCTTTTTAATGGACTCTCTGCTGCCCCCTGTGGCTGGAGGGCAGAAAACACTACAGTCATGGCAGCGAGTCCATTAGTGTCACAGGGTGACAGAAGTGTTTTGAAGATGAACACTGGTTGGCTTTAATTTGAAATGGACTCAGGAAGTGCAGAACAGAGCAAATCAGACCAGAGGAGGCTTCAAAGTAAAATATGAACAGATACACATCAAACAGATGAAACTTCTGCAGCTGGGAGATAAATAAAGGCTCGGGCTGTTTGAGGACACACAGTATTTCATCAGTCCATTTGTCGGCTGCTTAGTTTTATTTGTTGCATTAGTCCTTGTTTATGTTTCAGGCGTTCATTTTTATATATTTTAGTTTTGCTTGCATTTTGTAAAAACAATATTTTTCCATCAGTGTTCTTTGATGAAATTGACATAAATATTACTGCACATTTAAGCAAGTATAGGATTCACAAAGAACAAAAACATTTTGTGGACTTGTGCATATTTTCTAAATCCTCTATCAGATTTTTGATTTCCTTCCCTTCAGACAGAAATCATCTTCAGAAATATTCACTATTCAAACAGAATCAATGTTCAGTTAGCTTTACTTTATAATTCATTTATATATATATATTTATAATCAGAAGAGTGCCCAGAGTGGAGCCTTGTGGGGCCCAGTTTACAGTTTTCAGAAAAAATAAGTTGTGGAAAATGAATTATGTAATTTTATTTCTAAGCGTTCTAAAGTTTTCAGCCTGATCTTTTTATTTCTCTGAACCTGTCAGAGTTAATCCACTTCAGTCGATGTTCAGGAGGTTTCAGGTTTATCATCATCAGTCATAAGACTGCAAAGAAATCTCCTGCTGGTGCGTTCAAGGACACTGTGACATCTTAAAACTGAAATAAAAAGGAAAAAAGACCAGATTCGGGGTATTTTTGCAGCCTGTCCACGTTTGGCAAATGTCTCCTGAGCTGAAAACTGATCAGTTGGACAGACGGACGTCCCGTCACGATGAAAATCACTTTAAAGGTTCCTTTGGGGTTAAGATAACGTTAAAATAAGCCTCATTTCATGGACAGAACAAAAGGCGGATTAGCTCTGCTGCCACGGTAACGCTGATGTCACGTGTGTTAATGCTCATTTCCATGACAAGCGTTATCAGAGGTCATGAGGCCATCTTAATTCAGAGAGCAGGAAGTCTGATCCGCCGTCAGGATCAGGAGGATTAAATTCTCTCAGTGATGGAGGAGGGACCTCTGGTGACCCCTTCACAGAGGTCAGAGGTCACACACAGGTGTGTTTGACTTCAGAGACACATCAGGCTGCATCAGAGGTTTTGATCATCAGATTGATCTCCTGTTGAAAAATCCAAGCGTGAAACAGGACGGACGTCGCTCCTCCCGTTTCCCGTTTGGACCTGATGTTCAATAGACAACAACGTTTGAATGATCGATCGATTGACAAGATTAATAAACACAATGATTAGCTGCAGCCTTAAAAACACTATTTAAGACTGAACAGTCTCACTGAGGAGGTGAGGAAGGGCGTGTGTCTGCAGGACATGATGAGTGTTCACACAGCTGCTCAGTCTGCAGCTCAGGACATAAAGACGTGGGCGTCCACCGTTCGACCTGTCACACAGAAGTGACATCACCCTCAGAGGGACAAGGAGACGAGAGAAAAGCGACACCTGATATCTGACTGACTGATTCAGATCAGGCGTGAGATGTCCAGCAGGCGTTTTCAGGAGACGCTTCCTGTCGTCCTCAAAGACAAACACGAAGACCAACCTGAGGCCTCGTCACATCATTAATGAGGCGAAAAGAAAATAAAAATCAAACTTCTCATATTTTTCTTTTTTCATATTGCTTATGTATTTCTTTCTGTTTTTTTCTACTCATTTGTGTTTATTGTCATTTTTGTTTTTCTTAAATTATATTTTGATTGAGACGGTCCTGTCCGTCTCTTCTGACACATTTATTTGGTTTTTTATTTTCTGGTATTTTACTGCAGTTTTATATGTGTGCAAATAATAATAATACAATAATAATAATTACAGTAATAATAATAATATTAATAATAATAATAATAATAATAATAATAATAAATCTGCAGTTTCTCTAACCCTTGATTTGCAGTGAAATATTTTGTAATTTGACTTCTCAGACGTTCATCAGTCCCTGCAGGATTTTGAATTTATGTTTCTGGGATTGTTGCGTCCTAAAATGTCTGATTTCAAGGCAGCTTTTCTACAAAATAGTTACGCTGCATGTTGCAATGTGTTTGGCATTTTGGCAATAAAATTGAGGAAGATGGTAAAATACTGAGATAAGAACATTCTGTAATGAAGTGATCAGTATGTTTGATAAAATATTGTGTGCAGAGGTGCCCTGTGAAACTAAGGTCATTATTTTGGGACTGAATCCTCCTGATCCTCCGTGGAGAAAAGAAGAATCACAGTTTAACAAAATGAGCAAACTGCAAGAAAAATGTCTGACAGGATTTAACTGGAAAAAAACCAGGGAGCCAATAGGAGCCTGGATGAAGAATATGTCTCAATGTAACCTCTGTATTCTTTCTTTTGTTAAAGAGTACAGTGAATCATATTTCTAACCACAGATAATTGTTTATTATCTTCTTTTTGATCATATATTACAAAAGAGATCAGAGATTTTATAGAAGGAGGTTTTAAAGCTTCCTGTTCCTGCTTCCTTCTGATCATGTTCATTAAAAAAAAGTACAAGTGAAATTACAAAAGAAAGTTATGATTTTTGTTTGTATAATTCATTCAAATCAAAGGCAACTTGTTCCAACATAAAACACTTGGAGCACAGCTATTTATTTATTATTAACTGGATATTAAATTCATCTGCATCTATTCTGATAATTGATTAATCATTCTAAGTCATTTCTTAATTAAAAAGTCCAAATTCTCTGATTTCAGATTCTTAAATGTGAATATTTTCTGGTTTCTTTCCTCTCTGACAGTAAACTGATGAGACAGACATTTGAAGACGTCATCTTGGACTTTGATCAAAATTTTCTGACATTTTCTGGATCAAACAACTGATCGATTAGTGGGATATTTATTGCCAGATTGATCGCTAATTGAAAAATAGGTCCAAACATGTGAACATGTGACCTGTTCTCACATGTCTGATTTTTTAATTGACAAGAATGTGACAGAATTCATTAATAGAGTTTCATGATTTTCTGACATTTGATTAATAGAGATCATTAATCACTAGTTGAAGTCCTAAAAACATTATATTACATTAAACACTTTCACCATATTTTATAGTGAGGTAATCCAAAAGTAACAGAGTTACATTATTTGAACATTGTGATTCTTGGTTACATTACTAGTTATTTTTTAGAAGCGATGAACAGACTCGTGATCAGTGTTTCAGGTCGGAGGTTTGGTTCTGACAGGATGGGACAGAGCTAACTGTTAGCATGCTAACTTCAGTCGACGTCTCTGCAGCGCTGAACACAGACGTCTGTGTTTGGTATTTCTTCACATTGTGTTGATAATTTCAGCTCATTTTCAATGTTTTGAAATGAGCTGCACAACGACTTGACATTTTATTGAATTCATAATATCTATAAATCATAATGTGTCAGGGCGGTCAGTATTTGTTCAACGTTCAGTTCAACTTTAAACTAAAATTCTTACAGACCGCACCTTTAAAAACACACAGACTGACACTGACACTACAGACATGTTGATTAAAATCTGTCGTCCTTCAAAATAAAACACATGAAATGATCTGTTGATTTATTATGATGATGGAGGACAGAGTGTCTGTCTTCCATCTGTTTGACTAAAAATCTAAACTCATTAATGATTTGATGTTCTGTCTGATTTATTTTCTCATTTCATGATGTTTTCTCAAGCTGCAACGAATGATTATTTTTATTATTTCTAATTAATCTGCTGATTGTTTAGTTGATAGTAAAATGTTGAAAATTCTCTTTGCAGTTTCTCCAAGCGACGTCCTCAAATGTCTCGTTTTGTCCTCAACTCAAAGATCATCAGTTTACTGTCAGAGAGGAAAGAAACCGGAAATATTCACATTTATGAAACTGAAATCAGAGAATTCAGACTTTTTTTAATGACTCAAAGTGATCAATCAATTATGAAAACAGTTGGTGATTCATTGACTTAATTTAAGTGAATCACAATTATTCATCATTTAAAGTTTGTTTCCTGTGTGCAGTGCTGTAAATCCAACTGCTGACACCGTTTATTGATTATTATTATTATTATTATTATTATTATATGCACTGAAGGTATTTTTATTATTTGTTGATACTTCTTCATATTTTTCCTCCACTTGGCTCTGCTGTAACGCAACATTCCCAGCTGTGAGACTAATGAAGGAACATCTTCTCTTAATCGATAAATCGCGGCAACTAATTCTCTTTTGATCAGTGAATTGATTAGCTGATTAATGGTTGCAGCTCTAGTTTTCACCTCATTCTGTTTATTTTGAGCAGATGAAGAAAAAGCAGTTTGCATGTTGCAGATGAAATCTTTGTTGTTGAGAAACTGACTGTTGGATCGATACTTTCTCTGATTGATGATTGATCTGTAGATTGAAGGTGACAGCTGACTGTGAGCAGAAACAGACAGAAGAGGTGAATTCTTACTTTTGCTCCGGTCCTCGTATCTCCGCTGCTGCTGCTCTTCACGCTCAACTCCAAACTCCAATAATCATCTTTATCGATCGATTGATCCGCACTTTGATCAGCTCTTCACTCACGAGCACCTGCAACTTCTGCACATTTCAGCCGCAGATCACTCACACGCTGATCAATAATCGATACACTGCTGTTCTTCTTCTTGTACTGCCGCCGATCAGTTCATCAATTCATCGATTTCCATCCAGCCGGAGGAGAAAAGTGAACAGAAACACAGAGACAGAATGAGACGATGAGAGGAGAGAAATTCTGCTGCTTTTCAGCTTCACTTCACTAATCTGACTCTCTCTCTCTCTCTCTCTCTCTCTCTCTCTCTCTCTCTCTCCTCTCTCTCTCATTGGGGATTAAACAGGAGGAAAAAACTGAGTGTGTGTGTGTGTGTGTGTGTGTGTGTGTGTGTGTGTGTGTGTGTGTGTTAAGGGAGGTCAGCTGGAGAATTAAAGCAGACAGAATAAAATCTGACTGCAGGAAGAGTTATTACACAAACAAAATATTTAAAAATACAGAAAATTATATGAGAAACATGAAATCATCCTGTTCAATATTCTATATATTTATATTTAATCCAGTAATATCTGTTCAGACTGATTGTATCTCTGCAATTATTCATTTCAAAGTAATTCTGCCCAACAAAGGAAAAGGCAGTAACTTCATTGTTTGTCAAAAAGTCTTGTCCTCATCATTTGAGTGACAGACGTCCTGCACAAGAATTCAACATTACAGAAACAGCAAGAAGCTGCAGAGAAACTTCAGTTCCTGAATTCTAACATATCAAATATCTGCAAGAAAATGAAGAAATATATCGACTATGTGCATCACACTACTGAATATAACAACAGTATAGAAAATATTAAAATAAGAGTCAGAACTGTCAGACTCACCTCAGACTCTGATCTCAGCTGTGAAAATATATTAAAATTAAAATTAATCAATCAGTGTCAGAATATTTGATCAGAAAAGCTGTGATGGTATTTAACGTTTGGACTTTGATCAACATTTTCTGACATTTTAGAACCAAACAACCTCTTGTTAGTGGGAAAATTATTGCCAGATTGATCACTAGTTGAAAAATAGATCCCAACATGAAAACAGGTGGGCGTGCGGACACAATATTAAACTTTATTCAGTATTTTGGTGAAACCGGATCATATTTTATGGAGAAAATCTGATCTGATCTGTTGTCCTCCGGCTGCTCCGCCTGCTCTCTGTGAGTTTCTGGTGGACAGAGCTTTACTTGTTACTAAAGCAACCACCTTAACTGCTGCTAACTGTAGCTGCTGTTAGCTCAGTTAACTGTGTAGCTAGCTGCTCTTTTAACTTTAAAGCTTAAAGCCAGAACAAGGAGTTTTAACAAGTCATGAAAGAGTCTCAGTTTAATCTGACTTCTCTATGTGACCTACAGAAGTAAACTTCTGTTTCTTATTGTCTGACAGCAGCTCAAATCCTCCTTACATCAAACACTTTGTCTTTACATGTTCACAGAGTAACAGTCAGTCGTTTGTTCATCAGCCAGTTAAAAAGAAGCAGGAGGAGATTTTTATTGACATCATTTTATTTTTGACATTATATTTTGTGCTTATGATAGTGGAAACACTATCACTGTTAGCCACAGGCAGCTCAGAATCAACACAATATCAAAGTTCTTTGTAAGAGCTTTAAATTAAACTTTATTGGCTTCATTAAACCGCCTCCTCTGACTGTCAAAACCTCACTGGTGCTTGTGGTGTAACACAACACTACACCCCGGTGCTCTGAGCTCCAACTACAGGTGGAGTCAGCTAGCTGCACACTAACTGAGCTAACTGAGCTAAATGAACTAATGGCAGCTACAGTTAGCGATTGCTAGTAAGTAAAGCTCTCTGTCCATCAGAAACTGTAACTCACAGAGAAAGTGGTAGACGGCCGGAGAACATCAGACAAAGTGTTTCCTGTGTTCTCCGGTCACCAGAATTCATTCTGTCGGTTTTGTGGCTCCTTGTTGTTTCACACAAAATAAATGACTTAAGATGCTGTTGGTGTAGTTGTGGTGTAGACACCATCCGCTTGGATTAGAACAATTTTTACAACAATATTTTTATAGTTATATTTGTAGTTCTTGCTGTGGATGGGCCTTAACATGCCAAAGTCTTATTATCACAAAGCCTCATTTGCTTTTCACGACATTTATTCTGTACAGACTTTTACAGAGACGTTTTAATTTTACACACGAATGTCAGAGAAATAAAACATCAGCTGACAAAGTAAAAGAGTGAAAACGTCCACGTATGAAAGAAGCGTCAGAGACGGAGTTTATGACCTCTATGCGAAACTGTCAACACCGACTTCTTCAACTTAATTTATCTATTATAACGTTTTATTTTAACCCAAGTCTCATCTTTTCTTAAACTGAACCAAACTGCAGCTGTTTGACATTAAGCACAACAGATCAGCTGACTATTCCTGCGTCCAAAACTCCTGAGATACACCTGACAACAGAAAATATAATGAATATATTACAGCTTCTGTTGCTTTTCTTATCTTTGGTTTGTTCTGAATCGTGTATTTACTGTTTTACAGTGTATTCATGTGTTTTACAGTGTATTCATGTGTTTTTACAGTGTATTCATGTGTTTTTACAGTGTATTCATGTGTTCTTACAGTGTATTCATGTTGTTCAGATCTGAATACAACAGGATCCATCAGAGTCACACACAGAGTCACACACACACACAGGTTCAGAGAGTCTGAGAGATGAAACACACACACACACACACTGAGAGACACACACACACACACAGAGAGAGAGAGAGAGAGACACACACACACACACACACAGAGAGAGAGAGAGAGAGACACACACACACACACACACACAGAGAGAGAGAGAGAGAGAGACACACACACACACACACACACAGAGAGAGAGAGACACACACACACACACACACACACACACACAGAGAGAGAGACACACACACACACACACAGAGAGAGAGAGAGAGACACACACACACACACACACACAGAGAGAGAGACACACACACACACACACACACAGAGAGAGACACACACACACACACACACACACACACACACACACAGAGAGAGAGAGAGAGAGAGAGAGAGAGAGAGTGAGTATTACAGTCTAATCTGTAGTTGATGAAATATTGATGTTTAATTTCAACACAAAGTCAAGAAGGAAACTGAAGTTTCTCCTCATCTCACTCTGAAGATCATGCAGTCACATGACTGATGAATGACTTCCTGTTTATTCCAGCTGACAAACAAACACTTTAAATTGAGAATTTATTTTGGTCTGCAAATGAAATCAGACCATCAAGTATAAATCATTTGTTCATGTAAATAAAACCATCATCTCTCACAGAAAATATCAGATACTTTAAAAACTCATGAATAAATCAATGGTTCTGAGGTTCTGAAGCAGCAGATTAGAACCACAACCACTGTTTTAACAGAACCTCATATTCAGGAACCAAACAACAGAACACAGAACAAACTAAACTCAGAGATGAAAATAATTATTTAGAAATCAGTGGAAAGATTCATGAAAATCTGCACTCAAGTAAACGTTCTGTTACTGAAAATTAATAAAATACAAGTAAAACTATTAATGTTTAAAAAAAGGAAAAGTTTGATTCTTCAGTTCTGCTTTTGAAAATAAAGTAAAATCATCAACATAGACCTTCCTCCTCCTCCTCCTCCCCTCCTCCTCTCCCTCTTCTTCACCTCCTCCTCACCTCCTCCTTCCTCCTCCTCACCTCCTCTTCACCTCCTCCTCACCTCCTCCTCACCTCCTCCTCCATCCTCCTCCCTCTCCTCCTCCTCCTCCTCACCTCACCTCCTCTCCTCCTCCTCCTCCTCTCCTCCCCCTCCTTCCTCCTCCCCCTCCTCCCTCCTCCTCCTCCTCCCTCCTCCTCCTCCTCCTTCCTCCCCTCCTCACCTCCTCCTCCATCCTCCTCACCTCCTCCTCACCTCCTCCTCCTCCCTCCTCACCTCCTCCTTCCTCCTCCTCACCTCCTCCTCCCTCCTCCTCCTCCTCCCCCTCCTCACCTCCTCCTTCCTCCTCCTCACCTCCTCCTCACCTCCTCCTTCCTCCTCCTCACCTCCTCCTCCTCCCTCCTCTTCACCTCCTCCTCACCTCCTCCCCTCCTCCTCCTCCTCCTCCTCTTCACCTCCTCCTCACCTCCTCCTTCCTCCTCCTCACCTCCTCTTCACCTCCTCCTCACCTCCTCCTCACCTCCTCCTCCATCCTCCTCACCTCCTCCTCCTCCTCCCTCCTCACCTCCTCCTTCCTCCTCCTCCCCTCCTCCTCCTCCTCCCTCCTCTTCCCACCTCCTCCTCACTCCCCTCCTCCTCCTCCTCCCTCCTCTTCACCTCCTCCTCACTCCTCCCTCCTCCTCACCTCCTCTTCACCTCCTCCTCACCTCCTCCTCCTCCTCCTCCATCCTCCTCACCTCCTCCTCCTCCTCCCTCCTCACCTCCTCCTTCCTCCTCCTCACCTCCTCCTCACCTCCTCCTTCCTCCTCCTCACCTCCTCCTCACCTCCTCCTCCATCCTCCTCCTCCTCCACCTCCTCCTCCTCCTCCTCACCTCTCCTTCCTCCTCCTCCCTCCTCCTCCTCCTCCTCACCTCCTCCTCACCTCCTCCTCCTCCCTCCTCACCTCCTCCTTCCTCCTCCTCACCTCCTCCTCCCTCCTCCTTCCTCCTCCCCACCTCCTCCTCCTCTCACCTCCTCCTCACCTCCTCCTTCCTCCTCCTCACCTCCTCCTCCATCCTCCTCACCTCCTCCTTCCTCCTCCTCACCTCCTCCTCCATCCTCCTCACCTCCTCCTCACCTCCTCTTCCCCTCCTCACCTCCTCCTCACCTCCTCCTCACCTCCTCCTTCCTCCTCTCACCTCCTCCTCCTCCCTCCTCACCTCCTCCTTCCTCCTCCTCACCTCCTCCTCCATCCTCCTCACCTCCTCCTCACCTCCTCCTCCTCACCTCCTCCTTCCTCCTCTCACCTCCTCCTCCATCCTCCTCACCTCCTCCTCACCTCCTCCTCCTCCCTCCTCACCTCCTCCTTCCTCCTCCTCACCTCCTCCTTCCTCCTCCTTCCTCCTCCTCACCTCCTCCTTCCTCCTCCTCACCTCCTCCTCCATCCTCCTCCTCCTCCTCACCTCCTCCTTCCTCCTCCTCACCTCCTCCTCCATCCTCCTTCCTCCTCCCTCACCTCCTCCTTCCTCCTCCATCCTCCTCACCTCCTCCTCACCTCCTCCTTCCTCCTCCATCCTCCTCAGCTCCTCCTCAGCTCCTCCTCACCTCCTCCTCCCTCCTCCTCACCTCCTCCTCCTCCCCTTCCTCCTCCATCCTCCACCTCCTCCTCACCTCCTCCATCCTCCTCAGCTCCTCCTCTCCTCCTCCTCACCTCCTCCTCATCCTCCTCCCCTCCTCCTTCCTCCTCCATCCTCCTCTCCTCACCTCCTCCTTCCTCCTCTCCTCCTCCTCACCTCCTCCTTCCTCCTCCTCACCTCCTCCTCCTCCTCCCTCCTCTTCACCTCCTCTTCCTCCTCCTTCCTCCTCCTCCTCCTCCTCCATCCTCCTCCACCTCCTCCTCCTCCTCCTTCCTCCTCCTCACCTCCTCCTCCATCCTCCCTCCTCCTCCTCCTCCCCTCTCCCCTCCTCTTCCTCCTCCTCACCTCCTCCTTCCTCCTCCTCACCTCCTCCTCCATCCTCCTCCATCTCTCCTCACCTCCTCCTCACCTCCCTCCTTCCTCCTCCTCACCTCCTCCTCCATCCTCCTCCTCCTCCTTCCTCCTCTCCTCACTCCTCCTTCCTCCTCCTCACCTCCTCCTCCATCCTCCTTTCCTCACTCCTCCACCTCCTCCATCTCCTCCTCCTCCTCTCCTCCTCCTCCTCCTCCTCCCCTCCTCCTTCCCTCCTCCTCACCTCCTCCTCACACCTCCTCCTCTCCTCTCACCTCCTCCTCACCTCCTCCTCCATCCTCTCCTCCTCCTCACCTCCTCCTTCTCCTCCATCTCACCTCCTCCTCACCTCCTCCTTCCTCCTCCATCCTCCTCAGCTCCTCCTCAGCTCCTCCTCACCTCCTCCTCCATCCTCCTCACCTCCTCCTCACCTCCTCCTTCCTCCTCCATCCTCCTCACCTCCTCCTCACCTCCTCCTTCCCTCCTCCTCCCCTCTCCTCCATCCTCCTCACCTCCTCCATCCTCCTCACCTCCTCCTCACCTCCTCCTCCATCCTCCTCACCTCCTCCTTCCTCCTCCTCACCTCCTCCTCACCTCCTCCTCCATCCTCCCCTCACCTCCTCCTCACCTCCTCCTCCATCCTCCTCACCTCCCCTCCTCACCTCCTCCTTCCTCCTCCATCCCCACCTCCTCCTCACCTCCTCCTTCCTCCTCCATCCTCCCCTACTCTCCTCCTCCCTCCTCCATCCTCCTTCCTCCTCCTCCTCCTCCTCCTCCACCTCCTCCTTCCTCCTCCTCACCTCCTCCTCCATCCTCCTCACCTCCTCTCCACCCCTCCTCCTCCATCCTCTCACCTCCTCCATCCTCCTCACCTCCTCCTCACCTCCTCCTTCCTCCTCCTCACCTCCTCCTCCATCCTCCTTCCTCCTCCTCACCTCCTCCTCACCTCCTCCTTCCTCCTCCTCACCTCCTCCTCCATCCTCCTCCTCCTCCTCACCTCCTCCCTTCCTCCTCCTCACCTCCTCCTCCATCCTCCTCACCTCCTCCTCACCTCCTCCTTCCTCCTCCATCCTCCTCACCTCCTCCCCACCTCCTCCTCACCTCCTCCTTCCTCCTCTCCACCTCCTCTTCCTCACAGATAGATGGATGGATGATAAAGTTCTTTCTGTCTCCATCAGATCAGAGATGGAGGATGCAGGGCAGTGTGTGTGTGTGTGTGTGTGTGTGTGTGTGTGTGTGTGTGTGTCACTAAGCTTCTATAAGCGTTCATAATCCTGCTGCAGAGGATTTACCTCTCTCTCTCTTCTCTCCATCGTTTGTTGTTTCTGTCAAAATAAAGGCCAAATCAAATAAAAGTCATTGAGTCGGCGTGTATTTCTTCTCTCTCTCCATCCTTTCTCCAAAAATAAAAAGTGCAACAGAAACACAGAGCAGAGTTAAATCAACATGTTGATCTGAAAATATTCACTTTATTTATCAGAGAGTTTCTGTAAAACTGACAGAAAACAAATTCTGGAGAATGTTTTGACTAAACTGAAGACTGTAAATGTGACGTATGTCAGATCTGTTTTGTATTCACAAATATTAGAGGCAAGATATTGTATTTTTACTGATATGTTGATATTTTCAAACTTATTCTAACCAACACAGACACAGACACAGATACAGACAGACACAGATACAGACACAGACACAGATCGGATACAGACACAGATAGAGACACAGACAGAGACACAGACAGACACAGACAGATACAGACACAGATAGACAGATACAGACACAGGTACAGACAGACACAGACACAGATAGACACAGATATGAGACACAGACACAGACAGATACAGACACAGACACAGATAGACACAGGCACAGATAGACACAGACAGATACAGATACAGATACAGACACAGATAGACACAGACACAGATACAAACACAGACAGATACAGACACAGATACAGGCACAGATAGACACACATAGACACAGATATAGACACAGATAGATACAGACACAGATACAGGCACAGACAGATACAGATACAGACACAGATACAGATACAGACACAGATAGACACAGACAGAGTAGACACAGATACAGATACAGGCACAGATAGACACAGATAGACACAGGTACAGACACAGATACAGACACAGATAGACACAGGTACAGACAGATACAGACACAGATACAGACACAGATAGACACAGACACAGATACAGACACAGATAGACACAGGTACAGATACAGATACAGACACAGATACAGGTCACTGACACAGATACAGACACAGATATAGACACAGATACAGACATAGACACAGACACAGAAACAGATACAGACACAGACACAGGAAACAGATACAGACACAGATATAGACACAGATACAGATACAGACACAGGTACAGATACAGACACAGGTACAGACAGATACAGATACAGACACAGAAACAGATACAGACACAGACACGGAAATCACAAGAGGTCTCAAGACTTTCTGAGGTCCTAAATCAGATTTTGACATGTTGACTAAACTTCAGGGTTCCTGCTGCACTTTTCAATCATCTTCAATCTGTTCCTGATAGGAAAAAAATATTTATATACAAAATGATTATTTCTCTTAGATCAGATGTTATTGTGCTTTTATCAACTAAAATGATGTTTTCTGCAGAATTCTACAGACAGAGACAAAATAAAAACATGACAGAGTTTCATGTTTCTGAATGTGTTACCTGTCAGTTCACTTCACTTCCTGTCAGTTAAATTCTTATTTGGCAATTAATTGATTACTGATTAATCATTAACTTCCTGTACAGTCTGGCTCAGCAAATATATATATATATTTTTATCTAAAAAGTGAACTAAATCAGTCATACAGTGATTTATTATGAAAGTAATCTGATTACAAGTTCAAGCAGTTTCAAGCACTTTTCAAACCCTGAAAATATTAAAATTCAAGTGTTTTCAAGGATTTCCAGCACCTGTACAAACGTCTGAGTATGGAACTATTTAAAAGGAGACATTAGTGGACAGAAGCACAAAACTCTAAAAAAACTCTCTGATAATGAATCATTGTTGATGTTTTGGTCAGAATGTGTAGAAGTCGACTCTGTTAAAGTGTTAAAATAAAAATGTTAATTTAAAACAGAACAGAGACGTTGGTCAAAGGTAAAGGTTCAAAGGATGGAAATAATTTAACTGATGTTCATTTGGACAATAAAGAATCACATGTTCTTTGTTTTATAATTCGATATGTATCATAAAGCAGTGCTGTTTAAATAAAGTTCATTAAGGTCAGGATGGATCTCTTTCTGAATCAGAATAATTTCCATCTCTTTCTCTTTTTCATAAATCCATCTCATTTTTCTCTCCCATAATCCTCTGTGGATGATGTCATCTGTCAGACAGTAAGCAGAGCTCTGCTGCCTCCTGCTGGATGAAGACAGTATTACAGTCAGAGAGGACAGAGGAGACATTTGCAGATTACTCTACTGTATGTTAAGTACTATTTAAATTTACATTTACTTGTACTTTGCTTGAGTATTTCCATTTATTCTACTTTCTACTTTTACTCAACTACATTAATTTATAGTTACTTTACAGAATCGCTTTATTAAAAATATAAAATATAATCCACTAATAAATAATGAGATATTATAACAGATTAATGTACTCAGCAGTAAATAAAGTAAAAATATATCTTCATTATGAACCATCTGAAACATTAAACTGATGAACACATTCATGACTCAATAATTATAATCCAGTAATATCATATATGACTATTTCTGCTCTGTGGTATTAGTACTTTTACTGAAGTAAAATATCAAGTACTTCTTCTAAAACACTGAGGTCCTCACACCACACACACACACACACGCCCATACGCACACACACACACACACACACACACACACACTCGGTCCATTAGTGTCTCTATCTGTTGGCTGTCGTATGAAGCCTAATGATCACTTCATCATCTGTGTGTGTGTGTGTGTGTGTGTGTGTGTGTATTGTGTAATGTGTGCTGTGTGTGTGTGTAAGTAATGTAATGTGTGTGTGTAATGAAAAAGTGAAGAGCTATTGATTAGACGCTCCTCAGGACTCTGACAGAAAAACACTTGTCTGCAGAAACCACACAGTAAAAATAAAAATAATCTTTTAAAAGTAAAAAATATAATCAGGAAAATGTGCTTAAAGTATTTGAAGTAAAAGTACTGACTATAGTAAAATATAAATCATATGAACACATTAATATTAGAGATGGAGACACTTTGATCTAATTTATATTTTAAATGTTTTCATGTAAAATCTTCAGCCTTTAAATAAATGAATAAATGATGTCAGCTTGTCCTCATCAGAAAATCAGCTGTGGTCGTCTGATTAAGCAGAAATTATATCAGCCATCTGTTTTATCACCTGCAAATCCACTTTCTGCTCTTTGTCAGAAAATCACTGCTCAGTTCAGTTTTACAGAACCCAGCTGCTCGTGTTCTGATGAGGAACAGAGAACACATGACACCAGTTTTAAAGTCTCTGTGTGGTTTCCTGTTTGCTTTAGAATTCATTTTAAGATCCTTTCACTGGTTTATAAAACTCTTAATGGTTGTAGTCGGACCTATTTATCAGATTTGCTTTTATTCTATGAACTCTGTAGAACCCTCTAGAACCACAGCGTCTTCTGGTTTTGACCTTTTAATTAAAGGCCAAAGTTAGAACTGACAGTGAGGTGTCATTTTATTTCTCCAAGATCTGCCTATTTAACCTGCTTTTATAAACATATTTATGTAGAAAAGTGTAGTATAAATAATGTGTGACTGACTGATTGATATTAAGGTTTACATTAAACTCCAGAAACTTTTACCGCTGAGACGCACCTCCTCAAGGTGTAAAACTCTCAGAGTACGGGTTCTCTGGGCTCACCGAGCTGAACGTTTCTCAGGTTCATTTCTCACAGTCGAGTTCCTGCAGCTACAAACCAGTTGGATCTGTGTTCCTGAGCTTCAACACATCAAATACAAACAAATCAAACAAATATTACATCTGTCTTCCTTCATGGTGTCGTTGTTGTGAAGTCGCACACAGAAATGTCAGCAGCCTGATTTAGACGGTGGTGGAAAGACAGAACCACAGACGGAAGGAACCCTTTAGTTCAGAAGTAGTTCTTGGGACTAAAGGTTCTGGGTGCTGGGTGGTAGTCTGGTAGTGCCAGGTCTGGTTCCACACATGATTGTTCTGCTATAGGTCTTGGGTGGAACAAAGCCCAGGGCGCGTGACGGAGAACCTGTTATAAAGTGTCGGAACATTAAAGCTCTGACATCTTTTCATTCATATCAGCAGAAATAATTCAGTGTGTAGGTTCGGCGCGAGTCGGTCAATCACAGGTTCATACTCACAGAGTACTTCCTGTCAGTCAGAGCGTTGGATGGAAACAGTAAAACATACACTTCACCACCAGGAGGCGGAGCTCTGAGTCCTCGCGTCTAAAACCAAAACTTCACACTGACTTACTTTAATGTACATAATTTAACTTATGTACTAATTTGAACCCAAACTGTGATGATTGGACAGGATTAATCACATGATGACGATCGTCTGTCACTGTTATCTCCAACAGTCATTCATGTAGTTGAATGTAGTTGAATGTAGTTTAACGAGGACCTATTATCCTCATTTTCGGTCTTTGTATTTGATGTTGGACTCCTATAGAGCAGCGACACGTCGCCGCACAGAAAGCTAGATCTTCAGGGCGCTGTGCCTCGCTGCATCACTTCTTGTATTTTCTGCATCCTGAAAATGGTCTGTGTAATTTACTCCACCCCCGCCTCCTCCTCCATGTATGCTCCCGCTGAGCCTCCCGCTGTGATTGGTCGTCCCGAGACTTCAAAGGGCTGGCGAGTGCTGCTGAGCCCGGCTACCAGCTAATCCAGCCGTACTGGCCCATGTTGACAAAACAGTCCCGTGTGACGTACCGTGAAAGACAAACCGGAGGTATTTTTCTTTTGCTGGATGGGAAAAAGCAGCTCCTCCACTTCCGCCTGGCGCTCGCCTCTTTAGGAAAGATAAACAAAGTTAACTTTCCCTCACACCCGAACAAACATTTTCTGGAGCCGTTGCTCAGCGTGCTAACACTGAAATCGTTGAAGACAGCAGAGCAGCCTGGCGATATAACTTCTGAAGCAGAGCGGGAGAGGGGCCTGGGTATGACCATATAAGTAAGTCTGGCACATTAACGTCAATGGGACTATCGTTAAAAAAGAGAAACACAGGCGTGCAGAGCTCACTTTCAAATGCATGAACCTCAGTATTTGACAGTTTGGAATCGTTTAACACGAGTATCCGACATTGTGACGACATTTATGGTCAGAAAAGAGGAAAAGCATAATAGTTCTCCTTTAATGTAGCTGAATGTAGTTTTAATGTAGTTTAATGTAGCTGAATGTAGTTTAATGTAGTTTTAATGTAGCTGAATGTAGTTTTAATGTAGTTTTAATGTGGCTGAATGTAGTTTTGATATTAGTTGATAAATGTCCATCCTGTAGGTCTGAGGGCGTGTTGAACATAAACAGACATAAAATGAAAAATAATTCTTAAACTTCTCAAACCAGAGAATTTCACTTGTTACAGCAGCTCAAAGATGAAAAGTACAGAAACACAGTCAGTTACATTACAAACTGATTATTGATGAATTTAATCATATTTAATATTTGTTTTGTTTTGTAGTATTCTGTAATTTGCTCCTTTGTTACATTATTTTTGTCTGTGATTTGTTATAATCTGTTTTTGTGTTTTTATATTTTAGCATTTTCAGAAAAGCTTTGCTTTGATAAACAGAATACAAAACCATTTTAAAATAAAATAAATCTGATAAAATATAAGAATAAAAAAATAATCTGAATGAATGAGATAAAGTGGTATTATGAAGGTGTGATCAGATCTGCAGTGTGACTCTCAGACAGGTGGAAACAACAACACTGATGAGGAGTGTGTGTTTTCAGGTTGTTGTTCAGAGAGACTGACTGATGATTCGTCTGTTCTGAGTCATAAAAGCTCCAAAAGCAGTTCTTCATCAGAAGTGTGAGAACAATGAGACCACTGATGGACAGGACAGAACACAGAACACAGTGCAAGTAAATTAACAGAGCGTTCTGTCCAAAGACTCTCTGACAGAGAATAAAGAACGATCTCACCTCGTGTTTGTCTCAGCTGGGATTCAAACTCGCTCCTCTGCTTTATTGATTGATTGATTGATTGGTTGATTGATCGTTGGAGGGCGAATCTGCAGAAAATTCACCTTCATCAACCTGCAGAGAAACTGAAGGTCAGTCAGGGAGGGACACAAAATTCATTTCACAATTAAAGCTGGAAGCAGCATCAGATGAGTCCTCCCTCTTGTCACCAGGAACAGCGCCGTTTCACGAAATGTGATCACATTCATTCAATCATTCATTCATTCAAGTCTAAAACATGTCATTTCCTGTTGCCAGTAGGTGGCACTATAGACTCTGACTGAATATTGTCATGCAGATGTGTTCAGAGGCGGGACTCTGATCAATCATGTGATGTTCGGTGCAGATTGGACCGTTTATACTTAAGTTAAAGCACTTTCATGTTTCATGGAGACATCAGCAACACCGCAGCCACGCCTTCAACAACGCCAACTAAAGCTTTTAATAACTTTTAATCACAAAGTTGTCTGATGACCTTCGCTGATCCTGAAGAGATCTGATTAGTTCTGTAGAAGGAGTTTGTTAAAATACAATGAAAATCACCAAAATTGACCATGAAATTCAAAATGATGACTTCCTGTTAGGTTTAGGTGATGGGTTGAAAGACTTTTGTGTGTGTGTTGGGGTGATACAGAGCTGGATTGATTTTCAGACATATCACTGAAACGTGCTGCAGGGGCTGATTTATCAGACAGAAATCTTCACCATGACTGCTGTGAGCATCAGGTTTCATCTTCCATCGAGTTCGTTCAGCCTCTAAAACTGATGACGGAGAAGAAAAAGCAGTTCCACTACGGTTCTCACACTGTTCGGTTCCTAATAAAGAACAAGGCAGTCAGTTATTCAAGACAAAAGACTAAATGTTTAATTATGACCGTCAAGAAATACATAGAACAATGAGTGTTGTATTTAGTTTTGTCTTTTCATGTTGACATTTTTAATCTTCCACAAGAAAACATCAGCTGGACTCACCTGGACTCACCTGGACTCACTAGACTCACTGGACTCACCAGCTCGACACTCACCTGGGCTCACCTTGACTCACCTGGACTCAACTGGACTCTCCTGGACTCTCCTGGACTCACCTGACTCACTGACTCTCCTGACTCACTGGACTTCGCTGGACTCTCCTGGACTCAACTGGACTCTCCTGGATTCACTGGACTCTCCTGTACTCTCCTGGACTCACCTGGACTCACTGGACTCGCTGGACTCAGTGGACTCTCCTGGACTCACTGACTCTCCTAGACTCACTGGACTCGCTGGACTCTCTGGACTCACCTGGACTCTCCTGGACTCACCTGGACTCACCAGCTCGACTCACCTGGACTCACCTGGACTCACCTGGACTCACTAGACTCACTGGACTCACCAGCTCGACACTCACCTGGGCTCACCTTGACTCACCTGGACTCAACTGACTCTCCTGGACTCTCCTGGACTCACCTGGACTCACTGACTCTCCTAGACTCACTGGACTCGCTGGACTCTCCTGGACTCAACTGACTCTCCTGGGTCCACTGACTCTCTGTACTCTCTGGACTCACCTGGACTCACTGGACTCGCTGGACTCAGTGGACTCTCCTGAACTCACTGGACTCTCCTAGACTCACTGAACTCGCTGGACTCTCCTGAGACTCACCTGGACTCTCCTGGACTCACCTGACTCACCAGCTCGACTCACCTGGACTCACCTGGACTCACCAGCAAACTCACCTAGACTCACCTGGACTCACCTTTCACCAGCTCGACTCACCTGGACTCACCTGACTCACCTGAACTCCTGGACTCACCTGGACTCACTAGACTCACTGGACTCACCAGCTCGACACTCACCTGGGCTCACCTTGACTCACCTGGACTCTCCTGGACTCTCCTGGACTCACCTGACTCACTGGACTCACTGGACTCACTTCTCCTGAACTCATTGGACTCTCCTAGACTCACTGACTCGCTGGACTCTCCTGGACTCACCTGACTCTCCTGGATCACTGGACTCTCCTGGACTCTCCTAGACTCACCTGACTCACTGGACTCTCCTGGACTCACTGGACTCACCTGGACTCTCCCTGGATTCACTGGACTCTCCTGGACTCTCCTGAACTCTCCTGGACTCAGTGGACTCTCCTGACTCAGTGGACTCTCCTGGACTCTCCTAGACTCACTGGACCCTCCTGGACTCTCCTGGACTCACTGGACTCTCCTGACTCTCCTGGACTCACTGGACTCTCCTGACTCAGTGGACTCTCCTGGACTCTCCTGACTCACTGGACTCTCCTGGACTCAGTGGACTCTCCTGAGCTCTCCTGGACTCACACTGACCCTCCTGGACTCTCCTGGACTCACTGAACTCTCCTGAACTCTCCTGGACTCACTGACTCTCCAGACTCAGTGGACTCTCTGGACTCTCCTGGACTCTCCTGGACTCACTGGACTCTCCTGACTCAGTGGACTCTCCTGGACTCTCCTGGACTCACTGGACCCTCCTGACTCTCCTGAGACTCTCCTGGACTCACTGACTCTCCTGGACTCACTGGACTCTCCTGGACTCTCCTGGACTCACTGACTCTCCTGGACTCAGTGGACTCCTCCTGGACTCACTGGACCCTCCTGACCCTCCTGGACTCTCTAGACTCTCCTGGACTCACTGGACTCTCCTGACTCACTGGACCCTCCTGGACTCTCCTGGACTCTCCTGGACTCACTGGACCCTCCTGACTCTCCTGGACTCACTAGACTCTCCTGGACTCAGTGGACTCTCCTGACCCTCCTGACCCTCCTGGCTCTCCTGGACCCTCCTGACTCTCCTGACTCACTGAACTCTCCTGGACTCTCCTGGACTCACTGGACCCTCCTGGACTCTCCTGGACTCTCCTGGACTCACTGGACTCTCCTGGACTTTCCTGACTCACTGGACTCTCCTGCTGGTTGATCCACATGTTGAACCACACATGAAGCCTCTCATGGTTTCCTGAATGTCCTGCTTCTGTTTGAAAGTCCTGACAGACCACCTGACCTGGTGACATCACTGATGTCTGAGACGAATCAGCAAACAACAACTGTTAGAGGGTTTTCTTTAGAGTCGATCTGTTAACAGTTTTAAACACATATAACCTCACGTCTTTGTCACGTACTCTGGTTCTCTGACTCAGGTTCCAGTCTTCAGTTGGTGGTTCTCTCCACTAGAACATCTACATCACTGATGAACACAAATGACCAGACAGAGGAAGGAGGCCAGACTCCGGTTTGAACCCGGAATATGTCACATGACTCAGTGCTGTTGATTCTCATGGAGTTTTCCTGAGGTCGTCAGAGGTATCCAAAACCTGATGATGGAGCTGTGTGTGTGTGTGAGAGAGAGACAGGGGTTCACACACACACACACACACACACACACACACACACACACACACACACACACACACACGCTGATGTCAGCCTATTACCCTGAATACCCCATCATCACTCAGACTCCTCCCTCTGAAGGTGGAGCTTTCACTTCCTTCCTCTTTCCTTCCTGGTGCCCCCTCCCCTCCTTTCACACACACGTGCACGCGCGCACACACTTCCTTTATCATCAGCTTCTGTGAGAGAGAGAGAGAGAGAGAGAGAGGAGAGTAGAGCGACATTAACGTCATTGCGTTCACTGTGTAGTAAAGCTCCATTAAGCTGCACGCGCATACACAATTGAAGGAAAAACACGTGCACGCGTGTATTCCGTGTGACTGTGTGTGTGTGTGTGTCCTCTTTCAGCGCTTGCATTTTTACCTGGTGGACATCATGCACGGGGCCGCGTGCACGCTTCCTCGCCGCGCACGGCTCACGCATGCGCAGCAGCAGCAGCACCGAGGGCGATCAATGCACTAAAAGCCCGGAGGATTCATACCGGAGCGCAGAGGACGCGGAGAACCGGGCTGAGCGGCGGAAATGAAGGTAACCGAACGGGACCTGCTTTGTTTATCTGTCCGTGTGTGCCGGTGTGTGTGTAGAGAGAGAGAGAGAGAGAGAACTACGCTCTGACCGACAGACCGTGTGTGTGTGTGTGTGTGTCGGTGTGTGTGTCAGTGTGTGTGTTGTGTTTCTGCTGCAGAACAAACGGCCCCGTCAGCACATTCACATGAGACAGGCTGCTGCTGGCCAGGCTGAGCAGCCGCGGAGGGTCAGTCCTCTCCATCACCTCCTCCTCCTCCTCCATCAGCAGCAGCATCAGCACCAGTACCGTGTCTGTGTGTGTGTGTGTGTCTGTGTGTGTGCACCTGAAGGTCTCATCTGTCACCGTGTAAAAGCACTACTGTAAACTACCAGCTGACACCGTGTGTGTGTGTGTGTGTGTGTTTGGCTGGATCTGCTATGAAGCTGCTCTTTGTCTCCTCTGACTGTCTGTAATGAGCAGCAGCAGGAGGAGGTTCACTCAGGAGGAGGTGACTGATGGAGAGGAGCTGCTGTGTGTGTGTGTGTGTGTGTGTTTGTGTGTGTGTGTGTGTGTGTGTGTGTGTGTGTGTGTGTGTTGAGGAAGAGCTGGTGTGTGTTGTGTCGGATGCAGGTGGAGATCATGTTAGAATCAGTGTGTTACTCTGAGGAGCAGCATGTTGAGGAGGAGGAGGAGGAGGAGGAGTTATCTGAGGTCCATTGAGGAGTAAAGTGGTGTCATTTCTTACTGAAGAGGAGGTGAACCATGATGAAGGTGTGATGGATGGACAGAAGGAGGAGAAGGAGGTGTTATAATACTGCAAACAGAGGATCGTTAAACAGAAGGTTTACAGTATGTCAGGACAGAGGAGGTGCTGTGTGTTACTACAGAGGAGGAGGAAGAGGAGGAGGTGTTTATGAGGAGCAGGTTACAGTGTGAGTATGGGTGCAAACATGTTCAGCACACAGATGTATTTAATAAAATAATAAATAATTATGTAACATACAATAATAAATAATAAACCGTCTCAATAGTTGAATTTAAAGCACCACACAAAGTCTGAATTCTCTGATTTCAGTTTCTTAAATGTGAATATTTTCTGGTTTCTTTCCTCTCTGACAGTAAACTGATGATATTTGAGTTGTGGACAAAGCGAGACATTTGAGGACGTCATCTTGGACATTTTCTTACATTTTATAGACAAACAACTATTTGATTATGGGAGGAATTATTACCAGATTGATCACTAGTTAAAATAGATCCAAACATGTAAAACAGGTGGAGCTGTTTCATGTTTGGATCTATTTTTCAATCAATTAGATTATGACAGAATTAATTAATTAATCAACTGAGTCAACTGACAGAAGAGATTAGTCATAGGAACATCCCTAATATTTACACATTTTGTTTCATTCTGTTATTATCATTATCATTATTATTATTGTTATTATTATTATTATTATTATGTATTATTATTTGTTTAAACACGAGAGCGACCAAAGAGGAAACAGGGCTGTCAAACCTTTTGTTGACTTGTTGTTTTCAGTTCAGTTTTCTGTCTCAGGTTGTTTTGTTGTTCAAGTAAAGATTAAAGTTCAGGTTCAAACTGTTAACTACATGTTAGACAAGTTTTCTGACAGAAAGCTTTGAAGGTTAACTTCTCATGTGCAGAGAAATCCTGATGTTTACTACAGAAACAATAGATCCTGTATTTCCCATAATGCAACAGATGTCTTTGTTTAGAGGCTCCTACCTGTTAACAGCTCCACACCTCCAGTTTATGTTGTGTGAGAGGAGGAGGAGGAGGAGGAGGAGGGAGGAGAGGAGGTGTGTGTGTGTGTGTGCAGGGCTGGTAGGAGATAAAGGAGTGTTTATTCTAATGAATAAATGAGGAGGAGGAGCTGGTACAAGTGACCCTGCAGGTAGAGGAGGTGCAGGAGGTGCAGGAGTAAAATGAGTTGTTTCATAATGAGAGGAGGAGGAGGAGGAGAGGTGTTGAAGATGAAAGCTGTTCTAAGTTACAATACCAGTTTCTTTGTGTTTTGATGTTGCAGAAGAATTATTATTATGATCATCCAATTTATTTTACAAGAAAAGTTTGTGAATGCTGTCAATTACAGTTCAGTTCTTATAAAACTGGAAATCTGAATCAGCTACACACTGTTTCAGTGTGTGTCAGTGTGTTTCAGTGTGTGTTTCAGTGTGTGTTCGGTGTGTGTCAGTGTGTTTCAGTGTGTGTTTCAGTGTGTGTAGTGTGTTTCAGTGTGTGTTTCAGTGTGTGTCAGTGTGTTTCAGTGTGTTTCAATGTGTTTCAGTGTGTTTCAGTGTGTGTTTCAGTGTGTGTTTCAGTGTGTGTCAGTGTGTGTTTCAGTGTGTTTCAGTGTGTGTTTCAGTGTGTGTTTCAGTGTGTGTTTCAGTGTGTGTCAGTGTGTGTTTCAGTGTGTGTCAGTGTGTTTCAGTGTGTGTTTCAATGTGTTTCAGTGTGTTTCAGTGTGTGTTTCAGTGTGTGTTTCAGTGTGTGTCAGTGTGTGTTTCAGTGTGTGTTTGAGTGTGTTTCCAGTGTGTTTCAGTGTGTGTTTCAGTGTGTTTCAGTGTGTGTTTCAATGTGTTTCAGTGTGTTTCAGTGTGTGTTTCAGTGTGTGTCAGTGTGTTTCAGTGTGTGTTCAGTGTGTGTTTCAATGTTTCAGTGTGTTTCAGTGTGTGTTTCAGTGTGTGTGTCAGTGTGTTTCAGTGTGTGTTTCAATGTTGTGTGTGTTTCAGTGTGTTTCAGTGTGTGTTTCAGTGTGTTTCAGTGTGTGTTTCAATGTGTTTCAGTGTGTTTCAGTGTGTCAGTGTGTTTCAGTGTGTTTCAGTGTGTGTTTCAGTGTGTGTCCAGTGTGTTTCAGTGTGTGTTTCAGTGTGTGTTTCAGTGTGTGTCAGTGTGTGTTTCAATGTGTGTTTCAGTGTGTTTTCAGTGTGTGTGTCAGTGTGTTTCAGTGTGTTTCAGTGTGTGTTTCAGTGTGTGTTTCAATGTGTGTTTCAGTGTGTGTGTTTCAGTGTGTGTTTCAGTGTGTTTCAGTGTGTGTTTCAGTGTGTGTTTCAGTGTGTGTCCAGTGTGTTTCAGTGTGTGTTTCAGTGTGTGTTTCAATGTGTGTTTCAGTATGTTTCAGTGTGTGTTTCAGTGTGTGTTTCAGTGTGTGTTTCAATGTGTGTTTCAGTGTGTGTTTTAGTGTGTTTCAGTGTGTGTTTCAGTGTGTTTCAGTGTGTTTCAGTGTGTGTTTCAGTGTGTTTCAGTGTGTTTCAATGTGTGTTTGGTGTGTTCAGTGTGTGTTTGGTGTGTTTCAGTGTGTGTTTCAGTGTGTGTTTCAGTGTGTTTCAGTGTGTGTTTCAGTGTGTTTCAGTGTGTGTTTCAATGTGTGTTTCAGTATGTTTCAGTGTGTGTTTCAGTGTGTTTCAGTGTGTGTTTCAGTGTGTTTCAGTATGTTTCAGTGTGTGTTTCCAGTGTGTTTCAGTGTGTTTCAGTGTGTGTTTCAGTATGTTTCAGTGTGTTTCAGTGTGTTTCAGTGTGTGTTTCAGTGTGTGTTTCAGTGTGTGTTTCAGTGTGTTTCAGTGTGTTTTCAGTGTGTTTCAGTGTGTATTTCAGTATGTTTCAGTGTGTGTTCAGTGTGTTCAGTGTGTTTCAGTGTGTGTTTCAGTGTGTTTCAGTGTGTGTGTCAGTGTGTGTTTCAGTGTGGCAGTCAGTGTGTGTTTCAGTGTGTTTCAGTGTGTTTAGTGTGTTTCAGTGTGTTTTATATATATATATATATATATATAGGTGATAGAATGATACATGATTATTTCTAATGTGACATTCAAATTTAATCTGGATCAATGAGAACACCGAGTTTTTGACCTGTTCCTTTGTGTTCAGTGGAAACAGTTTTAGTTGGTCAGACAGATTCTTTCTTTCTGCTTTTGTTCCAATAACCAGGATTTCAGTTTTATCTTGATTTAATTGCAGGAAGTTCTGATTCATCCAGAGACTCATATCAGACATACATGCAGTCAGATCACTGACAGAACTGTAATTATTGGGGTTTACTGAGATAAATACCAGGTGTCATCTGCATAATTATGGAAATTGATGTTGTGATTTCTAATGATGTTGCCAGGTGGTAACATGTATAAGCTGAAGAGAACCGGTGCCAGATGGAACCTGAGGACACCACATGTCAGGTCAATGTTGTCTGAAGACTGGTTGTCCATGGCCACATAGAATTGTCATCCAGTTAAGTGAGACCTGAACCACTTAAGAACTGTTCCAGAGACACCAACCCAGTGTTCAAGTCTATCGATTTTGTGATCCACTGTGTCAAAGGCAGCACTGAGGTCTAACAGGACCAGGACCAAGGTCATTGATAACTTTGATCAGTGCGTTTCCGTACTGTGCTGGGCCCGAAAACCAGATTGGAATTTTTCAAACACATTGTCAAAGAGGAAGTCATTTAGTTGTTTAAACACATTAAGGTCTTACTCAGAAAAGGTAGATTGGAGATTGGTCTGTAATTGGAGACAACAGAACTGTCCATGTTGTCTTTTTGGGCTGTGCTTTAATCAAAGCAGTTTTAAAAGCTTTCGGAAAGGTGCCTGTGAATAAAGAGTAGTTCGTATTGTTAGAAATTCCTCAGCTAAACTGTTAAAACCAATTTTAAAAAGTGGTGGGAACAGGATCTAGGGCACAGGTAGAGGATTTTAACTCACAGACAACTTTCTTTATCGTTGACTGGTGTGAAGGAGTGATGGTGCTGCTTTGGGGCAATACTTATGCTTCATTGTCCAGCCTTTTCTGAGTAATATTTGTTCTGATTGTTGTAATCTTGTCTCTGAAGTAGGCAGAAAATTCGTTGCATTTAAGGTGCCGAGCGTTCAGAGTAGGAGCTTGGTGCAGGGTTACTAAGACTATCAGTTGAAAAAGAGCCCTTGGATTGTTAGAGTTATTTTTATGAGATCAGAGTAGGATCTCTGGCATTTCTCATTTCTACATTGTATTTTGCCAGAGTTTCTTTTAAGATATCTGGTGGACCTGAAGTTCCGTCTTTCTATCTCCGTTCAGCTTTGTGACAGTTTCTTTTCAGTTGATTAGTATTCTGGGTTCTCAAAGGGGGTCTTTGTTTTTGAGGTATTTTTCAATTTGGTCAATAACTGATGGCAGTTTTGTATTTAAATAGTCTATTAGGTCATCAACAGATGAAGGGAGAACTGGTAAAGACATGTTATTTATATGCAAAGTAAAGTTTTCTGCCATTTCAGGTGCAAGATATCGTTTTTGATAGTGCGTTCAGTGTTGTGGTGCAGCATATGAAAGGAGACAGTGAATTCAATTAAATAGTGATCAGACAAACTACATTCTTAACTTCTGAGATGTCAACAGAAAGATCCGTGTGATGACGAGGTCTAAAGTATCACAGCTGTGATGGTTCACTGACATGTTGGGTGACTGTGATCTTCAAGGGCAGAATATACTTGCTGTTTGATCATGCGTTTGCGTTCGCTTATGCGTCGTTAATTTCTGAGGCGCGCAACCATCGCTCAAATGGGCGCGGGATACGTGAGGCAGCCATGAAGCGTAGGGATGCGTGAGGTGCGTAGCGAGCAACGTAGTTTAAAGCAAGTATATCTCCGCCCTAACAGTTGTACAAACTCAGCTGCCTTCTTGTCTGTGTTGTTGTCAACATGTAAATTAAAGTCATCAACAATGACTATATTGTCATATTTGGGGCTAATGATGGATAGGAGCTCAGAGAAATCAGACAGGAAGTTTGGGCAATACTTTGGCGGTCTATAGACAGTAACTGTAAGAATGGGAGCCTGGCATTTCAGTATGACAGCATGATACTCAAATGAGTTAAATCCATCAAAGGAAATATCCCTCCTCTTCAGAGCACCAGTACATACAGGGGCTGTGCCACCACCCCTCTGCCCTCGTCTCACGGAGTAGGAGAAATTATAATTTTGTGGGGCAGTTTCAATAAGAGAAGCTGATGCATCTGTGTCGGGTTTCAGTTAAAAATAGACAGTCAGACTGATGGTCTAAAATGAGATCATTAATTAACAAAGTTTATTGTACAAGAGACCTGATATTTAAAAGCACAAATTTTAGATTTGCTGTCCTGCTTTGCTCTGTAGAGCCACTAGTTGTTGGGATGCATAAGAGGTTGTTAAAGTTTACTCCACTCAAGGACTGTTTAGGCTTAGATCTAAGAGACTGTGACAAAGTAGATTTTGAAAACGGTCTATGAGGTCTTTTAGTTACACGGACTGGAATGGCACGTATATTACAGTATGAATTTACCCACTCAAAACTCATTGATGACCTACTGTAAATGTCTAGAATACTGTAAATGTTGTTAGAGGGCCCTGACTCCACATGAGCAATGAAGGAGAAACATGCGGAACCAATTTGACTGGCGCTAGGACCCCGGGGACATCAATAATGGTGGGACTGGTCAGAGTACGTGGATGTAGAGAGGATGTTTTGGCTATCTGGGACTTTTGGTGGAGTGGCTCCCAGGTGGGCGATACAGTACGAAATATTTGAGGATAGAAGTTTTGTCCCCAGCCAGTTGGGATGTAGACCGTCGTTTTTAAACAACTGCCTGCGTTCCCAGAAGAGATTGAAGTTGTCGATGAAGGAGACACCTCGTGCAGCGCAGGCTGATGACAGCCAGGTGTGCAGAGACAGCAGCCTGCTGAAAAGCTCAACACCGCGGCCACATGAGGGGAGGGGCTGGACACGTAGATGTGCCTCACTGTTCTTTTCAAAGAGGAGAACAAGTGCAGAAAGTCACTTTTCAATGGCTCAGACTGCTGTTTACGGATGTCATTCGTACCTACGTGCACGATGACCCTGGTGATGTCCGGTTCATTAGTGAGGATTTCAATGGTTTTGTCCTCTACTTCACGGACAGTAGCACCCGGGATACAATATGTTATTGCTGAATGTGTTTTGACATTTCTGATGATGGAATCACCTTTGACCAGCGTTGTCACCTGGCGTGGACGTTGTCTGGTGGGTTTGGGGCCAGTCGCTTCAGAGGTGGAATGCAGAGGCTGCCAGTTTAGAGGCTCCATTCCTTAAGCTGACGTCCAGCCCGGCGCCGGGACCACCAGACTTTGTCGGTAGCAGCGCTGAGCTGGCCCCAGGCTCTAGGTTGACAGCGGACAGGTGTTGCTTCAGCGACCCCAGGACATCGAACCTGTTTCCCAGCTGGATGGACTCCGATGGTGGAGTGCGGGAGGCAGTCCCTCTTCGTCTCTTGCGAGGGAGCCGGAGTGGAACAGATCCATGCCTTGGGTTTGGCTCCGAGCCTGGGCCAGGGGTCCTCATCGAGAGATGGTCAGACGGTCGGTGGCTCCGGCTCTGAGGCTGTAGCGGGACCAGGCCAGGGGAGCGTGGTGTTGTTGTCGGTGATACGGGTAACCTCTGCGGCCAGCAAGTCCAGGAGACGCTCATCCTATTGGATCTGATATAGTTTGGTTATCTGATCTTCGAGTTCAGCGATTTTTTGGCTTAGCCGAAGACATCCAGAGCAGTCCGGATGAGAGGTGAGTGGTGGCATTGATATAAATGAAATGAAACTATGGTGATTGTAAGCAGCCGTGCTTCTGTAAAACGTGCAGCCACAGTACGCTTGTAACCTTCCAGAGGACAGTTGGAGGCTTCACTGTGCTAAAATCAATGCGATAGTCGATGATCAGATGGAAATGGTTCTTAAATAGTCCATGAACCAGCACAGGCAGACCCTTTGGATAACACAGAATTCAGGTTGCAAGGGTTTTTAAGAATGCTTGTTAAAAGTTCAAAAGCTAGCAGGGCAGCAAGCAGAGCAGCACGACAAACAACCCGCCAGCAGGAAACCAGAAATCTGGAAATCCTATACAGTTGGGTTAAAAACATTATAACATTTTATTAAGTATTTGTTCAAATGATTTGCTAACTTTTAAGAAACCGTTACAGAGAGATGAACCAGGTAATGATGATTATTTGTGTTAGGTTGTGTTTGTTTGTGAACTCGCAGCTCTTCCTGCGGCTCCCTGTGGCTTTGACAAAATGTTAATGTTCATTTTCAAGTTACTAAAATTACAACTAAAATGTGCATCATGGTTTAAATCTACGTCTCAGCATCTTGATGCCAAATCTCAGAAGACAAGAGAGAATTTGATCGTAAATGATGCAGACCTCTGTTCCAAACCTACCCAGGTAGTTTTTGTCTTTATTTTCTTAGTCAGTCTAAACACTGTTACCCCGCATTTACACCAGGCGCGGCTGTGCCGCGGAACGGCTGCGCCGCGGCACGCAGGGAAATAGAACCCATTCTAGTCAATGCTGTAATTTACACCAGAAGCGCCGCGGTGCGTCTCAGCAGCGTCCCAGAAGCGGCTCGGCGCTCCGCTCCACGGAGAATACGCAGCGAGTCTATTTTCGACGGATGGCGCGTCAATTGGCACAGAGCAGGTCGAACGGGCAGGAAGTCAGGCATGGAAAACGGGAGAATCCGGCTGATTTTCAAAATAAAAGACCCCGTGCAGACTTGCGATCATAAAGACAGACAGAAAATAAACAATTTAACTACGTAGCCTGTTTATCCATGATAGAAGCACAAAGAGCAAGGAAAGAGGACTTCATCAACAAAATCAGAGCAAATAACATAATCAGACGGGCAAAACGCTCCGCTGCTGAAACGCTTCTGACTCGCTGCTGGTGTAAATTGAAGTCGTGTGCATGACGGAGCAAAACCGCGGCGCAGCCGTTCCGCGGCACAGGCACACCTGGTGTAAATCCCGGGTCACTCTACATGCTAACACGTTAGCTTTGTAGTTCCACACAGTGAAAACGTTCTCCTTCAGTGGGTTCTCCTGCAGGTCAACTGTCAAACATGCAGCTGTGAAGACCAACATAAAGAGACCGTATGAGATTTAGAGAGTTTAGACCAGTGTTTCTCAAACTTTTTACACCACGTACCACTTCAGAACATATCCAGTTCTCCAAGCACTGCCTTACTGTGTTGGTTCTGCAGTAGGAGGCGCTGTGGAAACGTCACCGGTGCTTCTTCAGGAGCCACCAGCCCTGACGCTTGGTTCACTGTCGTTTATTTTACTTTGAACACGGTTTGCTCCAGATATTTTCCTCCTGATCTGAACTTCTTGTTGTAAAGTTGCTGTTTGGAGCCGTTGCTCTTAAATCTTTTATTTTTCTGTTTTATCTCCATTTATTATCTCAGCATCACAGTTTAGCTCATGACTACCATTAATCAGACTGACAGTGAATCAAAAATACAGGAAAGACAAAACTTATTTTAAAAATTGCTTTTCACTGATCTGATACTTGATTTTGTAATATATTTGTAATATGTTTTTCGCATAATTAATTTGACATTGTGTCAGTCTTCTGTGTACCACTATGAGAAACTCCACAGACTGAGAATCCAGGGTTTACACATTAAAAATTAAACATTATGTGACAGAGACATATAAAGAACATTAGCTGTGTTAGCTGTTAGCTTACCTGAGGATCTCTGAATATGTTCATTTCAGATCGGATGTCAGATCAGAGTCGTACCTGAACGTTTTTTGCTTTATAAGCAGTTATTGTGGTTATATTCATGGTAAGAGTGTAGCTAAACGCCAACAGATCGCAGCGTTGCAGGGCAGGTGTGTGCTCAAAACTGAAAGAGGAAAAGTGGGCGGGGCATCAAGTTGTTTACAAAGATTATTATTTTAATTATTATAAAGTTACAACTGGTGTTTATAAAACTTTACAGTTGCTTAATAAATGGTTTATAAATCATATGTAAACATCTAAAAGTTTGTTAAATGTTTAATTAACTATGAATGTATCATTTATTAATGATGGTTACTGAGACGTCTCACTCTGATGCAAAATGTGGGACCAAAAGATAAGACAGAGGAAGAGGAGGAAAAGTGAAAAGAGGAAGAGACTGAGAGGAGGATGAAGATGAGAGATGAAACCACAGAAGAAGAGACTGTGACGGGTTAGATGTGTAGTCAGCAGATGAGTGTGTGATTGATGTGTGTTCACACTGACTGTAGATCAGTGATGAGAAGCTGCTCTCTGTGTGCAGCTCTGAGCTAAATCTGATCCGTCAGCAGCTTCAGTCTCTGCAGTCTGACTCAGCTCATGTGGATCACAGACCTCAGATCAGTTCGTTCAGACAAACGGCGGTTCATCCTCATCAATAATTAAAATAATTAAATATCATAAAGGAGAGAACCGGTGAGGAACGTGCAGGAGAGACTGTTGGTTCTGTGATGGACCACGTTAACAAACTGATGACCTGCTGTCAGAACAGGTCACGCTGTGGAGCTGCTCCACCTGCTCAACTCTGTTCAACTAGACATCAATCTGCCAATAACTTTTGCACTAATCAATTAGTTGTTTGCTTCATAAAATGTAAATGAAGAAGTCCAAGATGACGTCCTCAAATGTCTCGTTTTGTCCACAAACTCAAAGATCATCAGTTTCCTGTCAGAGAGGAAAGAAACCAGAAAATATTCACATTTAAGAAGAGAGAAAAAAAAAGATCCAAACTGAGTAATCAATTATCAAAATCGTTGCCAAGTAATTTAAAAGTTCAATTAAAAATGATTATTACCTCTACATCATATCACTGTTACAATATCAGTAAAAAAAATAACAGTAATTAGAGTTAAAACAATTCCAATATCGATGTAATGGCCAATATTTTTTATGCATAACTAGAATATAGAATATATACATGAAACCCCACATTTTTTCACTGATGTTCAATAATTAATTATTATTGATTCATGTTTTCCATTAGTTTTTGTTTTCAGTTCAGTTTTTATTAGTTTGTTAGTTTTTATTTTTGTACACAGTATTATTTATTTATTTGTTTGTAAAATATGGGGGGTGTTTGTTTAACATGTTTAGAAATACAAACACATCCCTTTAGTGTTGTCAGGTTGTTGTGTCAACAAATTTGACCAAAATTATTAATTTTATTTGTAAAGAATTACTTGCAGTATTATCATCAAGTGTAATATCCAAATCTCAGCTGTTTGAAAAAGTCTGTCACTGCAAGAAATCAAATAAACTAAATTAAAAATGTGAGAAAACAAAAAAACTGTGCTGCAGAAATGATCTGTATATTATTATATTTTAGCACATCGTGCAGCTTTACTCACTATCATAAATCACAGTGTTCCTCAGGGGGTTTTACAGTCGGTGTCACACCGTTTGTGCTGCAGAGTCGTGACACCCCTGGTTCCAGTTTGGTCTTTGTGACTGTGTGTGTGTGTGTGTGTGTGTGTGTGTGTGTGTGTGTGTGTGTGTGTGTGTGTTTTCAGTTGTTAGTGAAGCCCTGCAGCCAACAGGACTCCTCGCTGTGGAATATTTTTAGAAACAATCTGCAGGACAATCGCCACCAAACACTTTGAAATATTTGGATTTTTCGTCCCGTATTTCCTCGCTGAACCGTTTCCTGGACGTTTTCTTTCAGTTTTTAATGCTGCTGGGTTTTTATCATTTTAGATCCTGAACCAGACTCACTGAACTCTGTGAACTTTGTAAAAGACCAAAAAATGTCCAGAAAGCCGCCTCCTCTCACTGTCTGTGGGAAAAATATTGATTATTTAACTGATCACCGGCTATTGTGATAAGCAGTTAATTGGTGTGAGTCATTTTTTGTGTAAATTTATGCAAAAACAAAACAGAAAAAACAAATGACCACAGCCTTCCTTAACTGAAGCACTTCATTCTCACATTTTATCACCAAAGCAACGTCTGCACGCTCCACACGTTTGCTCCTGTTCTTTCAAGAACTTCTTTCAAATCTTTCCTGTAACATTTATTTTCATTATTAGTAGTTTTTAATCCAATCAGATTGTGACAGGATTAATTGATTGATTAATAGAGAATAATAATACGCACGTAATCAGAGCAGAGCTCCAGAAAACATCTTTATTAAGATCCTTGTAAAAAGCATTAATTAACAGGTAATAAGGCCCTGATACGACACTTTTTAACATTACTATGTGTTCATAAGACTGTTATAGAATGTATGTGGCTGTCATTTATCTGAACGTTTCAGTAGAGTTGTTTAAGACTCAATATCGTTTAAGATTATGCTGTATTTAGAATATTTTCACCACTTTTCTGACAGGAAACCACCGTTATATCAGACAAATCTCACTCTCTACAAGCCAACCAAACTCCATTCATAAAATCAATCATTTTACCTCTCAGAACACAGGAGTTGTTGGTCTGCTGTTGCCTCCATCTGCCTCCATCTGTGTTTGTGTTGTTCTGAGTCTTCAGTGAATCTGAATGAACCCTTAAAAACACTGAAGTCACACAACAACACAAACACACTAACAGACAGAGAAAGAAGTTGACAGAAGTTGTCAAAAAAGTGTTGAAAGGAAAAAAACACCAAAAAAGTTATCATAATTAGAAAAAAAAGTCATCAAGTTTATATATATAAAAAAAAAAAAATCATAATCAGAGAAAACAGTTATTAAAACAGTTGGCATATTTTGAAAAAAAAAGTTGTTCAAAAAAGTCATATTTACAGAAAATGAAAAAAAAAAGTCATCATGTTGGCCCACACTGCTCGGATGGTGGAGCGTGCTCTGTTCACTGCCGCTGTCGATCCTCTGGTTCCATTTCCTGTGTCGTTCCCTCTTTCTGCTCCCTTTCCTGTCAACTCGTCAGCTGTCACTGTCAATAAAGGCAAAATGCCTGCATCGAAACAGCTCAGAGAAAAACATGGTCATAAAAGTTGTCATGTTTTGAGAAAATGTCAGAAAAGTCGAGTTGTTATATTTGGGGAAATAATTCACATTTAGAGAAAAATGTGGTTATATTTGGAGAATAAAATTGTCAAAAAAAGTTGTCATGTTTGGAGAAAAAAGTCGTTCAGATTCACTGAAGACTCACAACGACACAAACACACTAACAGATGAGGCAGCAGCAGACCAACAACTCCTGTGTTCTGTGAGATAAAATGACTGATTTTATGAATGGAGTTTGGTTGGTTTGTAGAGAGTGAGATTTGTCTTATATAACGGTGGTTTCCTGTCAGAAAAGTCTGTCTGACAGAAAGATGAAGATGAGAAAATATTCTAAATATAGTGTACAAAGTCAAAGTGATATTTGTAGGTGTCTACAACCTGTTGCTGCTGAATCTGTCCACAGCAGGACATTGATTAACTTCACACACCGGTTCTCCTGCTGTTTCTCCAAACTGACCTCCATCTACTGAAGGTAACACACTGACTGGAGAAGAACCTCATAGAACCACACTGCAGATAATACGGACTGTCCCTTTAACAACAATCAAAGCTCAACAGGAACTCAGAGACTCCTTACTGAAATCAAGCTGACCTTTGACCCCGGGCTGTAGAGACGCTCTCCTGTCATTGGATCTGCCTGCTGATGACATCATCGTAGGCTGCGTCCTGTGTGGTGATGATGTCATCAGAGGCTGCAGAGATTCAGAGCGACAGCGGCTGTCAGAGACGCTCAGTGTCAGCGGACTGAAACAGCAACACACAGCTCCTCCTCCTCCTCCTCCTCCATCTTCATCATCACTCTCATGTTCCTCTCCTGCAGTCGGTGCAGTGACCTCTGACCTCTGCTGTCTGCACACACACAAACCACAGAAGAAGAATCAGTGTGTAGTTTCTGTGTCGGACGCTGGAGTGTACACACACACACACACACAGAGCTGCCGCTGATTCTGATCATAAATCACATGTTTAGTCCACAAAATGTCAGACAGACAGACAGAGAGACAGACAGAGAGAGAGAGACAGACAGAGAGACAGCACGCCACGTTTAAAGACATTTAACGTGTCATACTTGCACATTTTAAGCTTTTGGTGACAATAACTACGTCACTGTAGTCATGTGATGCGTCCCGCAGGGATGAGCCCATCTCCATCATCACTGCACATTTTATTTTGAAAGGTCAGTCTCATGTTATTTAATTGTTCAATGCGTTTGAGATCAGAGCTGCACAGACAACAGGAAACACAGCCTCTGGTTGTTCGACAGACTCAACACAAAGGGTCACAGGACAGCCAGCGAGCAGCTAACAACATGCTAACAACATGCTAACAACGTGCTAACAACATCCTAAAAACGTGCTAACAACATCCTAAAAACGTGCTAACAACGTGCTAACAAAAACAACAACTGTTTCTGTTGACCAACAGACCAACTGACAAACTGACCAACTGACCAACTGACTGCTGTTTAAGTTTCTGCTTCTACACCATCAGTCTCACTACACAAACTCATTTTACACACTGCCTTGTTTCTTTCATGTGTCATTTGACCTCTGTTGTCATGGAGACCTCTGTCGTCATGGTGACCTTTGTTGTGGTTAACATTGTGAAATAATCACAGTTTGATAAAGTTTAGGCACCAAAACTACTTGGTAAGATTTAATAAAGTTATGAAGATATGACGTATACAGCTGCTGTTTGTACTGGATCACATGACAGTTTTTTTCTCTGAGGGAGTGAAAAAACAAAAAAGGCATTTTAATAACGTGCAGAATGACTTCATACACTGATGTGATTTGGTGACACCAGACTGGAGTTTTAAGGCAGAAGAATACAGTTCCAGACTGGGATCTTTATGCTAAGCTAAGCTAATATGCTGCTAACTCAAGCTTCATATTTACTGAACAGATGTGAGAGTGAATCAGTCTGAACATGAGACTCAGAGAGGAAGAGAAGAAGAAGAAGAAGAAGAAGAAGAAGAGTTTTCAGGTTGAAGATGTTTATTAGATTTAATACAGTTTAGTTTTGAATTTAAATGAAGATATTTTGGAATTTAAGTATTTAGATGATTTACTTCAGTAAAACTACTATTAAACACACTGTAAAATACTCTGGAAAGTAAAAGTCCTGCATTAAAAATGTTACTTCAGTGAAAGTATGTAAGTATAATCAGTAAAATGTACTTAAAGTATTCTGCAGTAACAGTTCTGTGTTCTCTGTTCCATCTGATCTCATTACATCACAATTATTACAAATATTCAGAGAAAAAGCAGCAAATCAGAACCATCAAATGTTTTTAAAGAAAAATTACTGAGGCCACCATCAACAAACTAATCGATTATTGATTATTGGACTGATGATTTCAGCTGTACTTGTATAAATTGTTGGGCTGTTTAATTTAAATAAGACATAATATTTTCACATATGTTATGTGTTGACAGAAGACTTAAGCATCATGTTGTGTCAGTTTGTTCTCTGATTTGTAACTGAAGAACATCAAGTTGTTGTTTTTTTGTTTTTTTGCTGATTAAACGCTTCGTTTGCTTTTTGCTTCTCGTTCATTAAAGTTCAGTCGGCTGTGAGACGTCACATAGAAGATCTTTGATGTGAAAGACTACAACTCCCAGAGGAGTGTGTGTGTGTGTGTGTGTGTGTGTGAGAGAGAGTCAGTGAGTCTGTGTTTGTGTTGTATGATGTGTTTGATCGTCTGAACCCGACTGTGTGAAGCTGACGGGTCAGAGACTCGCTGCACGCCGTGTTAAACACTCCAGGCTGAAACATGACGGGGTTAAAAAAAAAAAAACCTTCTGAACAGGAAAAATGTTACGTGTGTTGTTGTGTTGCTCATCATGTTGGCAGAGTCAGTTTTTCTGAGGATGGAGAATTAATATTTTGTCATTTTTAGCATAAAGACTTTTTCTTTGTAACTTTACGTCTGAGGAAGTAGTTGATATTCCCCACAGCCTCATCTTTTCATTCCTCTGTGGTTCCTGCAGTACGGTACCTGCTTGCTAGCTTAGAAATTGAAGGAGATAGTTTTGGCGTCCATGTTGTTGTTGTTGTTGTTGTTGATTGGCAGCAGTGTTCTCATGACTTGAAGCGTATCATGTTCATGACTTCCTGTTTTGTAACCACATGCTCACGACTTCCATTTGCAGCCGAACCACAAGGTTACGACTGCAGGTAGTAAGCTAGCTGGACACGCTAACATTAGCAGCTAACATCAGACAGATAAACACCTCTGCTCTTGGTTTTGGTTTTGTAAACTCATTTTATACAGAGTTTTTTCTTATCTTAATCTCATTTTTCTGTTTTTCCCTCATTTTCAGTTCAAGTTTCTTTACTCAACAAGTGAGCTGACCAAACAAAACAATGCCAAACATCTAAAATGAACAAAAATGACATTCTTCAATCAGTAATCATCAATAATGTGGAGATAATCACCAAGAGGGTAAAGACAAATAATAGAACAGCTAGAACAGGAAATGACATCACTTTACTGTAATGCAGCCTTAAAAAACAGGAAAAATCAACACTTATATCATATGAAGATATAACAATATCTAAAATCTATCACGAAATCTAATCTCACAAAACAATATAAAATCAATACATCATCCAGCTGAATCAGAGACTCTGAGTGTTTTTTCTGTCAGTCAGTCGGACTGTTGCTGGTTTACAGTCTGAAGATCTGCAGCCTCATTAGAGACGCTGGAAATGTCAGTCAGCATCCAGCTGACCACACACACACACACACACACACACACACACACACACACACACACGATGAAAATAGGTTAGATAGAGAGAGAAACAAAGAGAATGAGGCCACAGTGAAGTGAACATCCAGCAGCTCTGAGGATCTGACCTACATCTGACCTGCTGAATATAAATCAGTCTCACTCAAACATTCATTATTTAGAAATGCTTTCATTTGTCTCTGACCGGCTCCTCCTGCACACACAGCTGCTCTCTTACTATCACTCCATCTCACTCCATCTCACTCCGCCTCACTCCATCTCACTCCTCCTCACGCCATCTCACTCCGCCTCACGCCATCTCACTCCATCTCACTCCGCCTCACTCATCTCACTCCTCCTCACGCCATCTCACTCCGCCTCACGCCATCTCACTCCATCTCACTCCGCCTCTCGCCATCTCACTCATCTCACTCCATCTCACTCCTCCTCACGCCATCTCACTCATCTCACTCCGCCTCACACCATCTCACTCCACCTCACTCCACCTCAGGCCATCTCACTCATCTCACTCATCTCACTCCGCCTCACGCATCTCACTCCTCCTCACGCCATCTCACTCATCTCACTCCACCTCACTCTGCCTCACGCCATCTCACTCATCTCACTCATCTCACTCCGCCTCACGCATCTCACTCCTCCTCACGCCATCTCACTCATCTCACTCCGCCTCACTCCATCTCACTCCGCCTCACTCATCTCACTCCGCCTCACTCATCTCACTCCTCCTCACTCCATCTCACTCCGCCTCACTCATCTCACTCCTCCTCACGCCATCTCACTCCGCCTCACGCCATCTCACTCCATCTCACTCCGCCTCACGCCATCTCACTCATCTCACTCATCTCACTCCGCCTCACTCCATCTCACTCTGCCTCACGCCATCTCACTCATCTCACTCCTCCTCACGCCATCTCACTCATCTCACTCATCTCACTCCGCCTCCCTCCATCTCACTCTGCCTCACGCCATCTCACTCATCTCACTCCACCTCACGCCATCTCACTCATCTCACTCATCTCACTCCGCCTCACGCCATCTCACTCCGCCTCACTCATCTCACTCCGCCTCACTCATCTCACTCCGCCTCACGCCATCTCACTCCGCCTCACTCCATCTCACTCTGCCTCCCGCCATCTCACTCCGCCTCACTCATCTCACTCCACCTCACGCCATCTCACTCATCTCACTCCGCTTCACTCCATCTCACTCATCTCACTCCATCTCACTCCGCCTCACTCCATCTCACTCTGCCTCACTCCATCTCACTCCACCTCACGCCATCTCACTCATCTCACTCCGCCTCACTCATCTCACTCCTCCTCACGCCATCTCACTCTGCCTCACGCCATCTCACTCATCTCACTCCGCCTCACTCATCTCACTCCGCCTCACTCATCTCACTCCATCTCACTCCGCCTCACTCATCTCACGCCATCTCAGTCATCTCACTCCGCCTCACTCATCTCACTCCGCCTCACTCATCTCACTCCGCCTCACTCCATCTCACTCTGCCTCACGCCATCTCACTCATCTCACTCCTCCTCACTCATCTCACTCCGCCTCACGCCATCTCACTCCGCCTCACTCATCTCACTCCGCCTCACTCATCTCACTCCTCCTCACTCCATCTCACTCCGCCTCACTCATCTCACTCCTCCTCACGCCATCTCACTCCGCCTCACGCCATGTCACTCCATCTCACTCCGCCTCACGCCATCTCACTCATCTCACTCATCTCATTCCGCCTCACGCCATCTCACTCCGCCTCACTCATCTCACTCCGCCTCACTCCATCTCACTCTGCCTCACGCCATCTCACTCATCTCACTCCGCCTCACTCATCTCACTCCGCCTCACTCATCTCACGCCATCTCACTCATCTCACTCTGCCTCACTCATCTCACTCCGCCTCACGCCATCTCACTCTGCCTCCCGCGTCTCACTCTGCCTCACTCATCTCACTCCGCCTCACTCCTGCAGAGAGAAGCAACAACACACTCCTGCAGACGTTTCACAATAAAAGCCTTGTTAAGAACTGAACCTTCTTGAGTTTGTATCAACAGCATCATGCAGCAGAGGTGGGAAGTAACTAAGTACAAATACTTAGTTACTGTACTTAAGTTGACTTTTCAGGTATCACAGAAATATCTGAGCTTTCTCCTCCTCACATTTTCTAAACAGACTTGTTACTTTAGTTTTAATAACTTTGAGATTAATTATTGATTATTGTTATTTTGCATCATTGTGCGCCGCCTTCCAACATCAAGACTGATTTCAAACTAAATGGATGAAACAATAAGACACAGAAAAGACGACTGACTGGTGGATCATCAGAGGACATCATACAGGACAGATGGGACGAGACAGACTTTAAAAGACGTAACAAGACAAGAAAAAGACAGAAACAAAAAAAGCAGTATATCAAAATGAAAAAGATAAAGGATGTAATGACATGAAGAACGATGATAAGATAAAACATGATCAAAGAACAAAGTAATCTGATGAAAAAGGTTAAAGATGTAAAAAGAACGTAAGACAACCAGAAATGATTTAACAAGATGAAAATGATGTAAGAGACATGATGAAACAACGTAACAACACAAAAACAATGTAACAACACAAAAACAAAAACAACGTAACAACACAAAAACAAAGCAACACAAAAACAACGTAACAACACAAAAACAAAAGTTGTAACAAGATGAAAACAGTGTAAAAGCCTGAACAAAGTGTTAAATCAGGGATATACTGAATTGTTTCGTAACTTTTCAGCAACACAAACTTGGTAAAAACTTCATGAAGAGATCACCTGACTCCACCTCAGCTGTGATGTGTCCTCAGCTGTGATGTGTCCTCTGCTGTGATGTGTCCCTGCTGTGATGTGTGTCCTCAGCTGTGATGTGTCCTCTGCTGTGATGTGTCTCCTGTCTGCTGTGATGTGTGTCCACTGCTGTGATGTGTCCTCAGCTGTGATGTGTCCTCTGCTGTGATGTGTCCTCTGCTGTGATGTGTCCTCTGCTGTGATGTGTCCTCAGCTGTGATGTGTCCACTGCTGTGATGTGTCCTCAGCTGTGATGTGTCCACTGCTGTGATGTGTCCACTGCTGTGATGTGTCCTCAGCTGTGATGTGTCCTCTGCTGTGATGTGTCCTCTGCTGTGATGTGTCCACTGCTGTGATGTGTCCTCAGCTGTAATGTGTCCTCACCTGTGGTGTGGACAGCAGGAGACTCTGATGCTTTTTCAACAGTAAGGATGTAAACATGCAGCTGGTGTCCAGTAAGACGGCCCTGAAAACATGTTTTATCCATATTTTGTGTCCACAGATCAGAGACAAACACTCTGCTCCAGTTCTAATCTCACAGATTCTCCTGAACGTCACTCAGCAGCTGAGAAACAAGTTTTCATGGACAAAGTGGACATTTACTGCCACTAGACAACCTCACTGCTCAACCTGTCTGAGTACAGCCGCCAACCAGTGTGGTACTATTCTCATCCACACCTGCTGCATACACACACACGCTCGCATTACCGCACGCACGCACGCACGCACGCACGCGATAAGTTCATCCTCACGCTGCTCCTCATTGGTGATGTTGATCGTCAGTCAGACAGTTTCATCTAAAGTCACATCATCATCACACACAAGGCATGCTGGGAGATTTTCTTCTGTCTGGAGGGTTTAAATCATCACAATAAAACACCTGACAGAATAAACCAATCAGAGGCTGTGCTCTTTAATCTCGACTCAGCACAAATAATCCAGTTAGCAGCTGGAACACACAGATGATATGATGAGAGGAACACAGCGGTCTGATGGAGAACATCTGAGGGTTCTGCTTGTGTTCTGTTAAACTTCACACTGACAGTCTGCTGCTTCTGACATTGACAGAACTAAACTTCTCTTCAAAATTTAAAACAGAGTCCACGAGTCTGCAGCACAAATATAACAAGAACGTACAGAGAACAAGATCTGTGGATCATTTCAGAACAATTTGATGAACGTTAGAAAAACATCCTGCAGACTCAGATCCACTGTAAACCTGAATAAACCAGCAGAACTCAATATTCTCAGTAATTTCAACAAAGAACTGTCAGTCACAGCTCTCACTGCAATAAGTTACTGAAGTGAATGTATTCAATTTATTAATCTTCTAAAATATGTGTTTATTTCTTCATTAATCAAATATTATGAGTTTAATAAACACAAAAGAAAGAAAATGTGACTGACACTCAATATTTTTCAGGTAGTAGAACCTCAAAACAAATAGAAGTTTTCATTGAACTTGATTACTTTGAACATTCAGTTTGACAGTAATTTGTAATATGTTGTAACCGTTAGCTGCTGTTCACACAGATTGATCCAGATTATTTAGAAAAGTTATTGATTAGCATTGATCGTGATGATCAGTCAGTGACTGTAGCAATAAATCACTTTAATGTTAAACTTCAAACTGGTTCAGAACAAAACAGCACAAAGTCTGACACTTTTATACAAGTTTGTCTCCTCTGCTGTCAGTCTGATATGGAACTTTCACAATAAATGTTCCTTTAAAATGTTCTGACAGACATTTATGTCTTGACTGACAGCTGCATGAGCCAATCACAGGCAGCCACAGAGGTTTTCTACTGGCAACTAAGATTTACATCAACTAATACTGAAGGTCACACAGACAGTTTCTATAGGTTGAAAACACACACACACACACACACACACACACACACTCACACACACACACACACACACTCCTGTAAACAGCGCACACAAAGAGAGAAATGAAGTCCACTCCTAAACATACAAACACACAGTGAATTACATCACACTGAACTCTGACCAGTGTTATCAGACAGAGAGAGAGAGAGAGGGCGAGAGAGAGGGCGAGGGACATTAACAGAGACAGAGAGAGAGAGAGAGAGAGAGAGAGAGAGAGAAAGTGAAGGAAAAACGAAGGGCGAGAGACGTAACAACAGAACAGGAGAGAGAGAAACACTGAGACAGTCTGGATGTGACAGCTGAACACACACCAACCACCCAGAGGTACCACACACACACACACACACACACACACACACACACACACACACACACACACACACACACACACATATCAAATGACTGAATGTTGTAATAGACTTTTATTTTGGCAGGTGAGCGCCTGAAGTGAATGAGGCGACAGACAGGAAGTGATAGAGAGAGAGAGAGATGGGAGAGCGGGCATGTGTTAATGATGTGTTAATAGCGGCACGTGTCGACCTCACACTGTGACAAGTATCACTGCACATCCTGTCTCTGCCTGAGAGACGCCGTCAGACACTGCGTCCATTCAAAGACTCTGTCTGCTCGCTGCATCACGAGGACGCTTCTGTATCTGATAATTACCTACCCAGGATGCTTCTGTGGGCTTCTCACACTAGCAGTTAGCCCAGGCTAACAAAGCTCTCACACTGTTTCAAAGTGGGTTAACCCTGACTTAGCCTTGAGCTAGCTAGTGGACCTGCTCCAGAGCACAGTTAGTTCTGAGTTTGTGGGGTTATCCTCTGAAAATAAACCAAATCCAAAACTGCCAGTGTGAAACAGGGCTAAAAGATCAAAGGAGTCTCACAGAACGTTCTACTAACCCAGAGCTATAAGTGCAGTGAGAGCCCTGGTTAGCTTAACCCTGGGCTAATAATATGTGAAAGCCCAAGGTTAGCTCTTAGTCCAGGGTTAAGAACATGCAGTGTGAAAAGCCCTCAACATTTCAGAATGTTCTGTGACTACTCACTCTTTAACCCTGTTTCACAGTGGCACTTTAGCCCTGGCTTTAGCCCACAAACTCAGGGCTAACCTTCACTCTGGAGCAGGTCCACCAAGCCTAGGTTAGCCCACTTTGGAATGGGACCCTGCCAGTGTGAAACCTCTCTTAGCTTCAGACCAAGAGCTATCTGACCTCGGACTAAAGGGCTTTTCACACTGCATATTCTTAGCCCGGCTAAACCCTGATCTAAGAATTAACCCTGGGATAACTAAGCCCCTTTTCACACACATTTTGTTAAACCACAGTTGTTAAGCCGAGGGCTATGTGATTCACAGTGTGCCTCTACTAGCCCTGGGTTACATGTCTGTTGGTTCACCAACTGATATGAACATTTTAGAACATTCTGTGACTACTCCACTCTTATAGCCCTGTTTCACAGTGGCACTTTTAGTTCAGGGGTTAGTTGATTTTCAAGGATAACCCACAAACTCAGGGCTAACCCTAGTCTTAGCCTCAGGCTGGATGTTAGCCCAGGGTGAAGAGAGCTTTCACACTGGCACAATCCTGAACATTCCAAAGTGGGCTAACCCCAACTTTAGCTGGGCTCTTGGCGCCCTGCTCCAGAACAGGTTAGCCCTGAGTTTGTGGGACTAGCCCCACAATTCACTCAACAAGCCACACTGCACTTAGCCATGGGCTGAGGGAGGTGAAAGTTCTAGTTGTGAGCTTAGCTTAGTGTGGGCTAACAGTGTGAATAGGGGCTGTTATAGCCTCCAGCACTATCCTTAGACCTGGACTAAGAATGTGCAGAGGAAAAGCCCTTATATCTCCTAATGAGGAAGCTTCCTTATCTCCTCTCTGGGGAGTTTGGTGAATCATGTTTCCTGAGTCTTCGAAATACACAACGAGGAAACTTCTTCATTTCCTCTCTACCTGACGAGGACGTCTGTTTACTTCCATACTTTGTTTTTAGAAGCTTTGTTACAACGTCTCTTCCTGAGAGCGCCCTTCTCGTGTTTTTATTTAAATCTGTCAGATTTATAGTTTAAAGTCTCAGATCGCTTTGAAACGCTGCTGCTGCTGGACGCTTGTTGTTTCTTCACTGATTCCCACCTTCACATATGCTCATCCATATTTAATACACCATGTCTAGCAGTGTGTGTGTGTGTGTGTGTGTGTGTGTTTGTGTGTCCCTGTGGGTCTGACTGTGTATAAAAGAAATTGTGTCAGTGACTCTGTCTGCATGTGTTTGTGTGTATGTTTGTGTGTTTATGTGTGTGTATAACTATTTAATGTGTGTGTGTGTGTGTGTGTGTGTGTGTGTGTGTGTGTGTGTGTGCTCTCTGCTGTCTGCCACCATCTGCTGTTCTCTCAGACTGAAGCAGTGAGTCGATGAGTTGATGGAGGAACTGATCCCAAACACTCGGAGAACACAGGGAACTGTTCTCTGCTGATTCAACATATCATCACAGTGTTACTGTTGCTAAGAGACTGTTTTAGAGCTCAGACAGAACATAAACAGGTTCTGAAGGGTCCGTTTACAGGCTGGAGTTTGGAGGAGACGCCTGAGTTAGAGAGGGAGGAAGTCAGAAAACAAAAGGAAACAGATCCTGTTAGCAAGAAGGAAAGTGTTTGGCTCTTGGTGAAGTTGTGAAGAACGTTCCTCAAGGCAAGGAGAAAAGGTGCTTTCTGGTTAGGTGATGAGTTGAAGAAGCATCCTAGAAAGGAAACAAGGAGGTAAAGATTCCTCTTTGCAAGGAATCAAGAAAGTAAAAATGCTTCCTAGCTAGGTAGCAAGACACATCTTAGCAGCTTGGTGAAGAGGTAAAAGATCTCGGAAGAAGCTTTCTCTTCATAAAGATTCAAAATGTGCCTGATAATAGTAATAAGTCTCATTTTTAATTTTCTGTCATCAAATATCTACAGGTTTGAACAGGTGTGAACAAGTGTCTGTGTTTTTATAAACAGTTGTTTATGGGTGGGAATAGGTGTTTGGGGGCAGGTGTTGAATAGATGTTTTTAATTAATTATTTGCAGGTATAAACAGACGTATGCAGATATTTAAAAGTCTTGAGTTGTGTTTAGGTCCTGTTTACAGGTGTGATCGGGTGTTTACAGATGTTTACAGGTGTGATCAGATGTTTACAGGTGTGATCAGGTGTGTACAGGTGTGATCAGGTGTGATCAGATGTTTACAGGTGTGATCAGGTGTGATCAGGTGTGTACAGGTGTGTTCAGGTGTGATCAGATGTTTACAGGTGTGATCAGGTGTGTACAGGTGTGATCAGGTGTGATCAGATGTTTACAGGTGTGATCAGGTGTGATCAGGTATGTACAGGTGTGATCAGGTGTGATCAGATGTTTACAGGTGTGATCAGGTGTGATCAGATGTTTACAGGTGTGATCAGGTATGTACAGGTGTGATCAGTGTGATCAGGTGTGTACAGGTGTGTTCAGGTGTGATCAGTGTGATCAGGTGTGTACAGGTGTGATCAGGTGTGATCTGTGTGTACAGGTGTGTTCAGGTGTGATCAGGTGTGATCAGGTGTGTACAGGTGTGTTCAGGTGTGATCAGGTGTGATCAGGGTGTACAGGTGTGATCAGGTGTGATCAGGTGTGTACAGGTGTGTTCAGGTGTGATCAGGTGTGATCAGGTGTGTACAGGTGTGTGATCAGGTGTGTACAGGTGTGTTCAGGTGTGATCAGGTGTGTACAGGTGTGTTCAGGTGTGATCAGGTGTGATCAGGTGTGTACAGGTGTGTTCAGGTGTGATCAGGTGTGTACAGGTGTGTTCAGGTGTGATCAGGTGTGATCAGGTGTGTACAGGTGTGATCAGGTGTGATCAGGTGTGTACAGGTGTGATCAGGTGTGTACAGGTGTGATCAGGTGTGATCAGGTGTGTACAGGTGTGATCAGTGTGATCAGGTGTGTACAGGTGTGATCAGGTGTGTACAGGTGTGATCAGGTGTGATCAGTGTGTACAGGTGTGATCAGGTGATTAAATTCAGACTAAATATGGGCTGTTCAAACTTTAACACTGTGTGAACAGCAGTGTGTTATCGAGCACGCCAGTAACAGTAACTGTTTCTTCCTGTCTGCAGCTCGCCGCCATGTCTAAAGCGACGGTGAAGAAGCTGCACTGGCGCTCCAAGGTAACGATGATGTTTTTAATACCTGGAAGTTTTTCATGCTCATCTCACTGAAAGATGATGAACTTTTCTCATTAAAAACTCATCCTCCATGTTTTCTGTCTGTTCAGGTCCAGGAGAGCTTCGTCCCGCTGGGCGGCGGCTCGAGAGCTCGGTCTGGCCATCGGGGCGGGCCGACACGGCGAGTTCCCATTCGTCACTGCGCCCACGGGGCGGGCCACTGTTGGTGACATTATCTTAGAGATCGGAGGGACGCTGCGTGTTAGGGATGACCCTCGGTGATGTCAGAGGAGTCCTCAACCCTGTCCTCATCCAATCAGAATAAAGACGGTGTCACCAGGTGAGTGGACTGAATTACACCTGTTAAAAGTAACTGTAAAGGTTTCATGTTGTTCTCTTTATTTTATAAATGCTGTTGTATTTCCATCAGCTGACAGAAAATTTGTTTCAGTCATAATTCAAAAAAGGAATCCAAACATTTTCTGTAAGATGTTTGATATGAGACAGTAAACTGAGAAACTTTATACTGTCACATAAAACAAGTCAGTGGACACTGTGAAAGCATAATAATGAAAAATAATAATTTATGAAAATAATCTGCAGGTTAACTGATCATGAAAATAATTATTAGTTACAAACCTAGAATTTTACTTTGAAGGTCAGCTGAGTGTGTAAAGTGTGACGGAAGCTGAGGAGGGACAAAACTTGATTTCTAGGAGAGAGCTCTGTAAGTCTCTACTGAGCACGCTCAGAACGAGCTCAGCGACAGAAAACAGATACAGGAACAAAGTGTGTTTGTGATCTGACGCGTGTCTGCTGTCCACGTTCAAGCTCTCGCTAATAAAACAAATCATGAGCGCTGCAGACTTCACGTCAGAATCGACTTTCATTTATTGAGATCTGAAGTGTTTCTCATGAAATTTGTTTTGTTATAAACATGATAAATTTAGTTTTTACTGTTTGGAGTTAAATTCACTTTCTGGAGACGATCTGATCAGATCTGTGTTAAAACATGAAGCTTCACAACAGAGACGTCTTCCAGGTTTTTAACTACTGTGAAATCTGATGACATGACTCTGACATCATATCCTCTGTGTGTGTGTGTGTGTGTGTGTGTGTGTGTGTGTGTGTGTGTGTGTGTGTGTGTGTGTGTGTGTGTGTGTGTGTCTATCAGGTTCATCCTCTGTAAGGACCTCAGGTTGTACCTCAGTAAATGTTTCCACTCGGCTCCATGGACAGTCAGCTGCAGCAGCTCATCAGAGAGAACCTGTACTCTGAGCAGACCCTGTAAGACACACACACACACACACACACACACACACACACACACACACACACACACACACACACACACACACACACACACAGAGTAAATTAAAGTCAACATACATCATGTTGGGCCTGAAAATGAACAACTTTCCCAAACTGAAGTTTCTTTTCATTCTGAAGTTGCTGCTCTTAAACATTTCCTTAAAAACCACAACATGTTCACAACACATTTTAATAGTGTAGTTATGACTTCAACTCTTTCATACGCTGCACATCAGATCACTGGTTCCCAATCTGAGGCCCAGGTCCCCTACGGGCTCGGCAAAATCACAGAGGGTCCCCAAGACTGTCTGCTCTGAGGTTGCAAAAATTTGCACTTTAACAAAATCACAATTTATACAAAAGTCTGTATGAATTCTATATGAAAGGACAATTTTCAGTGTTGATACTGATGTTCTGAAACTTTTTAGTGATGGTGAAGTTCTTGATATCTGGGTTTTAAACCATTTTTAGTGTTGATATCTCAAAACTCAAAAATCTTTTTGCATGCTGCCTTGAAATTTTGACTTTTCTCAACTTATTTTTTCAGTGCAGAAGCTGTAATAAGTCTCAGGTGTGATTTCACAGTTTTTATATGTTGATATGAACTCTGATAAAAGTTTTCACAGCTGAGTGTAACTCTGGTCTCAGTCTGCAGGGTTTATTGTTGGAGTGTAGATGAACTCTGTTAATGATTACAGGAAGTGGACTCAGCATGTTAGTGCTGTTCAAACAGTCGGTGTGTGTGTGTGTGTGTGTGTGTGTAGCACAGTGTGTGTGTGTGTGTGTGTGTGTGTGTGTGTGGTACTGTCAGCCACACTGTGAGTGGAAAAGTTGAGAGAAGTTTGGTTATCAACAGAGGAAATATACTGACACACACACAGACACACACACACACACACACACAGACACACACACACACACACACACACACACACAACACACACACACACACACACACACACACACACACACACACACACACACACACACACACAGCAGAGTGGAGTATTTATCTGACAGAGTGAGACCTCCTCACCTTCTGATTACAGACTGGACCATTCAGTGTATTTCCTTTCAGTAATGACCTCTGTGTGTGTCGGAGTCTGTGACTGGTCAGCAGCTCTGTCCCTCTGTGATGACATCACGTTGTTTACCACCCCGTGCAGGTACGACCCGGCAGCCTCGGGACGGAGAGATTTCAGGTGTCGACTACAACTTTGTGTCCATTGAAGAGTTTTTCTCTCTGGAGGAGTCTGGTGCTCTGCTGGAGAGCGGCAAGTTCAAAGGTGTGAAAAACAAACGCACCCACAACAAAACAACACTGTCCCTTTATCATCATCATCATCATCATCATTATTAGTAGTAGTAGTAGTAGTATTTTCATAAGACACTCAGATGATAGTAAACTCTGATTTTTAAGTTGTTATTGAAGGTTACTTTACTTTGGAATACTTTCCTTTTTTAACGGCAGCGTTGGAGTTTGTTTTTTTACAGTGAGAAAATAAAATGTCTCTCTTTTTACAGTGTGGAGTCAA
>CM034600.1:40712819-40777819 GCA_020091685.1 Lutjanus erythropterus | reverse complement strand
CACGGAGCAGCCCAGTCAGCTGAAGGGTTACTCCATCCACACCCGGCTGTCCAAAGGTCCTCGAGGTTTCGGCTTCAACATCGTCGGAGGAAGTCGACCCCGAGAGTTTCTACAGGTGTACAGCGTCACACCTGGAGGACCGCCAGCACTGAATACAGGTACTCATACTGGATATACTACTACTACTACCATTAGTACTACTACTACTGCTAATACATGAGTTAAATAGACACAGATTCTCTGCAGGTGTACAGCGTCACACCTGGAGGACCGCCCACTCTCAATACAGGAAGTGTAGTGTGGTCAAGGAGGAAAGTACACAACTACTATGTAAACATGTGTAGTCATGTGACACACTGATAGAAATCCTGAAACATTTCCAGCAGCTATGATCAAATTAGCAAATGAGCAATTACAAAACTGAGGCACCTCACCACTGAAGACTCCCAGAAACCAATCGATCAATAATAAAAACACAACAAAGATGGTCCTGTTTCATTGGCAAACATCCAGTTGATCCAATCCAGTAACATTTTCAGTCCAGAAACACAATTTACACCAATAAAGACCCACAAACTGCAAAAACCAGCCATCAGAAGATAAAAGTATAGACCCATTATAACTGTTCTAACAGTGTTCTAACATTGTTCTTACAGTTCTAACTGTGTTCTAACAGTGTTCTAACATTGTTCTAACAGTTCTAACTGTGTTCTAGCAGTGTTCTAAGTGTTCTAACGAGACACACAGACTGCAGATATATTTAGTTTATAGGTTTAAAAACATGTTCTGTGTTCCTCTCTGCAGGATTATGTTGCTGTTTGGTTCTCAGGTCTTTATTTTTCTCTCACAGACACAATCTCATGATCTACAACTAATCCACACACACACACACACACACACACACACACACACACACACACACACACACACACACACACACTGTCTCTCTCTCTCTCTTTAATCTGTTCGACACACACAGCCTCCTTTCTCTCCCACACTGTCAGACCTGCTCACGTGCACCAAGGATAAAGAAGTCAGGAATGTAACTTACACACACACACACACACACACACACACAGAGCGGATTAAATTTCCCGGGAAACAGAGCTGAGGGTTTCAACAGGCAGCAGAAAACTCAGAAACAACAGCAGAGACAAAAACAGAAATAAACACAGAGAACTTTTCTGGGATCGTGATCAGCTGATAACTGAAGAGAAACACACACACAGTCAGCGCTGTTGCTAAGTAACAACTAACCTGCAGTTGGTACATCGACTGTTTGGACTGAACTGATGCAAATGACAAAAAAACGTCTCTTTGGGTCTGACAGGTCTCAGAGTCCTGACCTACACAAACAGCTGACTTTGGTCTCTTGACTCGTGTTCTTTGGTCTCAGGGCGGGAACACTGATGGACCTGTAACCTGATCTGAACGCCACCACAGTCCAGTACAACACTGTATTACAGCTGCAGTCTGACTGTCCATGTACACAAACTGAACCCGTGTCTCTGGTGTCTGTCCTCCAGCGGACATCCTGGTCTACATCAACGACAGCTGTGTGTTGGGTCGCTCTCATAAGGAGGTGGTGGAGATGCTGAAGTCGGTGCCGATGGGTCAGAGTGTGGACGTGGTGCTGAGGAGAGGATACCCGATGCTTTATAACCCCGATGGATGTCCCAAACAGAGTCTGGAGACGGTGTGCTCTCTTCTCTCTTCACTGTTCTAGAGCTTTTAGTTTTAGTTCACTGTAAAAACAAACAAAACAACGATGAGAAAACTCAAAATTTCAAGGCAACTTACTTCAATAGATTTTTGAGTTTTGATATGAACTGAAACTTTGAAAAAGTTTTACATGGAATGTGAAGTTCACAGTATAGGAGGACGCTGCAATGTGCAGAACAAAGTCAGATGAAAATGAGGTTAATGTCAGTGGGAGTCTCGTCTGTGTTGATGAGGACAGTTGCAGATGGGAAGAAACTTTTCTTATGTCGTGAGGTTTTGGTTCTGATGGACCGCAGCTTCCTGCAGGGGAGTGTCTCAAAAAGTTTGTAAAAGTTCTTCAAAGACTCAAGTTTATCTAAATTAGAAAAGTAAATTATGTCAAGTAAAGATTATAGGTCAGCAAAACTTTGTTTAGATTATCTGAACACTGAAGATCCAGTGAAGGCAGCTTTTTTAAAATGATGACTTGTTTACCTTCTATTACAACCTTTGAATGTTTTATTTTACATGAACAGTGACCCTGTGTGAAACACTAAGCTTGTGTCTGACTTCTCTTCAGCAGCCAAAGACACCCAGCGAGGCCCCAAACACCCCCAACGTGAACCGCGGCCTGACTCACCTGACCTACAGCAGGATGCCGGACACTGACGGCAGCACGCCAGGTGAGGAAGATGAGAAACTCCACATTATCAACAAAAAAGATATTTAGAGGAGCTGAAGACAAATTTCAGGGAAGTCATTTGAACCAAAACCATCCAGGAGAATCTGATCAGGCAGCTACCAGGACCTCCTTATTCTGGTTTATCCATGAAACTCTTCTTCATGTGTTTAACAACATGCAGACCTGCTTCATCTGATACAGAGAATTAAACACTAACCTTTGATGTATCCAGATATCATCTTTCTATCCATGTTTCATTTCTGATAATCAATAAATAGTAAAATAAACTCCTTCACGCTGAATTCCAGGACTGAGCCAAACTCCGCCCTCCTATGCTGCTCAGCCAATGACGAACGGGCTGACAGGCCCGCCAACGCCCACTTCCTCTGATGCCCCACTGGGTCCACCTCCCCCTCCAGAGAGGATGTCAGCCAATCACAGTGACTCTGATGGCGGCCTGTCCAACGCTGGAACCCGAAGGTGGGAGGAGCCTCAGTGTTAGCATTAGCAGTGTTTCTGTAGGTTGTTTCATGGTGTGGAAACATGGTACAGTAATAATTTACACAAGTACTAGTGGTGATCCTCTTGAAATAATAAATATCTCTGAAGTTTGTAGAAGCAAAGAAAAAATCTGTTTGTTGTCCCTCCTTGTCCTCCTGCAGGTCTTCTCTGATTCGCTACAACAGCAGCACTCTCCCTGCCCTGTCCTCCTCCTCCCTCCTCCACCATCAGAGCTCCAAGTCCTCAGAAAGTGACTTGTCCACGTCAACACTCCCCAACTCGTCCTCCACGCTCCCCCTCGCCTCCTCGTCCTCCCACGCTCTGTCCAAACTGCCCCTCTCTCAGCCAGAGACGGGCCTGTCCACCAGCTCCACCGCCGCTAACACTCCCACCTCCTCCTCCACACCTCCCGGTGCTCCTGTGCAGCGCCCACCGATGCCCCAGACGTCCCTTGCCCTAACGCCACCCAGAGACGTCCCACCTTGTGGCTTCAATGGCTGTCCGGCCAATCACCAGGCGCCCTCGCCATCCTCTCGAGGAAACCCCGGGCTGGCGCTCCCCCTCGGTGCGGGGTCACCCGGCTCAGCTCCGGGTGGGGAGCTGGTACCGGTGGCCCTCGGACGCAGCGAGAGTGGGGGGCTGGGCTTCAGTGTGACGGCGGGGGGGCAGGGAGGACAGCTGGCGGTGGTAAGGCGGGTCTGGGATAGAAGGCACTGCCCCTCACTGCAGCCGGGGGACGCCATCATGAAGATCAACGGAGCAGACGTACAAAGCCTCAGCTTCTCACAGGTACATGATTATTACTCATCCAACATCCAACCGGGTGGTGCCCATTATTTTTCCAGCCCAGTTTAAATGAAACCACGCCCACTTCCACATGACCACATGTGACAGCCAATGACAGCCCAGCAGGCCTGGCAGCTTGTTTTTCTTGCAGTCAGTTGCAGTGCTGATAGCTGTGGTTTATCTGGTAAACACATTGACCTTTTCAGCTCTCGCAGTCTGGAGCTGCTCTTTGCTGCCAGAGTGTCTCTGGGAGACGCAGAGTGGACGAGCCTGGTGTCCACAGGAAGGACTGCAGCTCTACACACACTGAGCTTAAAACAACCATAGACGCAGCCTGGAATACTCAGACTCTGCAGCGGTGGATCCATCTATGTTTGGCGACCACAGCGTCTGCTGAGAGGAACTGCAGCAGGCTACATCTACACAACCTGTTGTATCAACATCATCGCTCACTGTTTGTTTTACAAACCAAGCACGAGAAAAGCACAGAAACAACCAGAGATACACATCGAGCCTCTGTGTTTGACTGAAAACTCAACAAACTCACAGACGGTAAACTTAATTAAAATTCAGTTCCAAAAGTGGCGCTTTTCAGCTGCCTTCAAAGCTGTAGAATGGAGTTGGCTAACATACTGTATGTTGCAGAGGTGAAGTTAGTATGACTCACCAGATGCACACTGCTGGTGTAAGTCCTGCCATTGGTCACTTGCTCCAAGTGGCGTCCACTGTTTCAAAGTCCTCAGGAAACAAGAACAACCTCGGAGCTGCAACCTGCACACCGAAAACAGCAGATTAGCTTCTTAGACACTGACGACCCAAACAAACAAACGGCTGTTCGCTTTTCTTTTGCACTGATGCCGTCATTTTAATACCAGAGCTCGCCTCCCGACATGCCAGTGGTACATCAAAACAGGTTCCCCCGTGACACTATTTTGCAGCAGCACCGTCGCTGCATCCTGGGCTTTGCTACGATCAAGACGTTTGTGATTGGTTGATGTAAACAAGGCAGGGAGTTTTTTCCAGAATCTTTATGTGTGGAGTCAGAGCTTTCTGCAGCTGTGGAGAGACATCTGGCTGTGTGAGACTATGTGGACATGGTTTCATCTAAACTGGGTTGGAAAAAAAGCAAAAAGCAACCAGTCAGGGTTAATGTAATCTGAATGTTTCACTCTTATTGGCTAACCAGGATATCAGTCACATCACATGCAGGTCAAAAAGCCTCTGGATGCAGTTGGATAGATCTACTGGCTGTTGGAGTTCTGCAGAAATGGAAGGAGGGGCAAGATGTCTCTGTCAGAGCCAATGAAAACCTGAGCTGACAGATGTGTGTAGAAGAGCAGTCTGACCAGCTGCAGTCTGTAGTGTTTCTGTCTGATGTGAATATCCACACTGGGTGAAAGTCTGTGCAGCCTTCAGCCCACTGCCTCCCTCTTCTCTGGGACAGATCCTGCTCTTCTTTGTCTCGACTGCATGAAGTCTACAGATGTGGACAACACACACATTTTCAGAGTCTCTCCTGGAAGACATTCATGCTGGTTGTTGACAAGTTTAAAGGTGACGCATGTAGTTGCTGATTGTTGGACTGTTTATTTAAAGAAGTAAAAAATTGACAGACACAGTTGTCTCAAATTCCACCTTCATTAAGGTGGTTTAAGACCCTGAGACATTCCTGTGTGTTGAGACACAAAGACTAGATTTCTGGGGGCACAATCTTTGAGTTGACCCCCAAAGGAAAAGTCATTCTGGATGTCAAGAGAACAAAGAGCCTGTTTCCACCTGTTTATCAGTCCCTCCAGGATTGGGCACAATAACAATGACAAGCCATGTGTTCTTTTCTATATCTGTGACAACACTGAGTCAGTTTATTGAGACCTGCATGCGTGGTGTTTGTGGGGACTGCTGTGATTGGTGGAACTCACAGGAAGCTATGATGACTGGTCAAACTTGTAGAAAAGCTGCAGTGATTGGACAAAATTACAAGGTTGTGTTGTGAATTCACTGGGATTGGTTGAATTTGCGTTAATTATTGCGATTGCAACGTCACAACTTCCTGGAGGGGCTGATTTTTAAGATGCATCCTGGGTGATCAGATCACATCAAGTCACACCTCTCATCAGAATGCCTCTCCATGTGCATCTCAGTGACCACGGAGATCTCACGTCTCCACTCTGCATGCAAATAAATATGAAGCGAAATCATTTGCAAAGACCAAATGTGTCATTGTTTTTAACCGGCAGAGGGTTTTGCACATCGAGCTGCAGAGCTGAAGGTCTGTGTGTGTAGAGAAGGTTAGAAGATGAGACACCAGGAGGCATCTTTTTCTGAAATGGTTCCTGAGTCTGAGCTGGTTTCCAGGACAACATGTTCTCAGTACTGAAATACAGCAGTGTGGTCAGTGGTCCTACACTTCAAACTATCGTCTTTCTCTAACTGTAACCAGGTTTCTTCTGTCTGTAAACCTACACACATCTCGACAGAAGCGTTGTCATTATAAAACGTGACTATTTCTGATCTCACAAGAGTTTCACAAACCTTCTCAACACGACTCACGCTGTATTGAAGAATTCTGAATCTGGTGATTGAGACCTGAAAAATATTAACCACTGCTGCATTTCTGTCCTCAGGTCCAGAGAGTTCTGCAAGAACACACCAAACAGGGGGAGGTGGTTCTCCTGGTCTACAGAGGAGGTAAATCTGAGCCCACTAACCCCTCACTCTGCAGGTTTCAAACTGGTTCTGATAACTGTCTCACCCCCCTCAGGTCCCGTCTCTTCTCCGGTCGTCACCCCAAACCTCTACAAGCCCCTCCCCTCCCCACATGGCCTGCTCACCCCCCCGTCATCACACCCCCCGACTTCAGCCGACTTGCCTTCCCCGTCCACGGGTGCCTTGGTGGGGGGTGTCCCCCCACTCAACCAGGCCGGCTTGGCCCCAGAGAGTCCCCAGGAGGGACACCTACCGGCCCCCGGAGCCCACCAAGGTAACTGCACTCCTGAACGGTTCCGTTCAAGACTCTTAGAACCTCGGCCACACTGCAGTCATAATCAAGGATCACCGTCACTAGAGGGCGCCGCACGCCGACCTGTAGAATATAACATGCTTACAGACGGTTTTCACTGCTCAATTATTGTGGCTAAAAGAATTTACAACAACAATAATACAGAAATATCTGATGAGATTTTTAAGAAGTAATAATACCATTTATCAAATTCATCTACACTCAAATTATGAGTTCAGGGAGAGAAAGAAAGAGTCAAAAAGTGTACAGGAAGTACAGTTACACTCAAAATAACTGAACTGATGAGCACAAGGTCCCGAAGGCCTAATAATATGATCATTTGCATATAATTTCAATATTTAATTTTTAACCTATCACAGTTACCTGCAGTACTGGTCTGTTATGATCCCTAAACTCACCTGCTTTGGCTCGAACTTCAGGTCAAAGAAAACCTGCTGTTTTCTGCTTCTCTCCAGTCTTTGGGTTCCAAACCAATTTATTTTTGGTTGAAATGATCCAAATGGATGCATCGCTGATTCTGATACCCGACACTGGATCACTGCTGATATTCATACTAATTTATACCAGAGCTCTTTTTTCTTGATGATGATGGTCATTCGGGCCCGAGCACCGACTGGTGCGACGACCCTATTGGATTTGCTCAGATTCTTTTCCTGTACTGGTTTTTCCTTTTATCTATTTCTTTTTTTTATTTTGTCATGAATACTGAGAAGAACATTTCTCATCGTTATTGAGATTCACCGACGCTCTGTGTACGTTTATTGTATAATTTTGTGCTGTTTTAACTGAGTTTGAACTCCAAAACATTTTGCTTTTGTGTAAAATCCACCAGAGGACTTTCATCTACAAATAAAGCAGATTTTTTTTTTTTTTGTAAAAAAAAAATTAAGTTTTGTTTTTCACTTGCAATGCATCACAGTTTCTTTTAGAAAAGCTGCTGTGAAATCAGGCGTTTCAGTCTGCAACAATCCCAAAAACAGCCCGTGAAATCCTGGAAGGACTGCCATCTTGGATCAGATCTGTCCCATCCCTCAAATTTAGGTCTGGTAGAGCCGTCCTCATCCATCTGCTCCCCTCAGTCTGACTCCTCCTTCTTTTCCAGGGGCCCCTCCTGCCCAGACGCCTAACGGGCCCCCGGCCTCGGCCCTCATCCAGAGCACCAGCTTCCTGGACTCGGTTCCTGTGACGCTGACGCTGGAGCCTCGCGATTTGCTGGGAGTGGAGGAGAGCGCCGGGGGGCCTCCTCCCCTCATCAGAGGAGGTGGTGGGGGAGGAGCACTGGGAGCGGTGGCCAAGGACGGAAGAGGAGGAGCCAAGACCACGGAGGTGGAGCTGAGGAGGCGGCCGGGGGAAGGCTTCGGATTCGTCATCGCCTCTCAGGAAGTGACCAATGGGGGTGAGTCGAGGTTTTTTTAAACTTTGATTTTTTTTAAAGCCTTGGTATTTTGATACCATAATTTTCAGATACTGTATTGTTTCAAACAAGTATTATGGAAAAAGTAGAAAATATAGTCCTCCGATAAAAGGAAAACGTTGAGAAAACTCAAACTTCAAGGCAACAGATTTGAGCCCAAATCAAATTCTTAAGTTCTGAAAAAGTTTTACCAACCACTGATCTTTTGTTGAGATAATTTACTTTTCTTTTTGAGGTCTTGTTGACTGAGCTGTTAGCTGTTAGCTGTTAGCAACACGACCAAACAGCTAATTGATTAGTGGAAAAATCATTGCCAGATTGATCACTAATTGAATAATAGATTCAAAGATCTTTGAATCTATTATTCATCTGATAAGATTTTACTTTGTACTTTTACTTCAGTATATTTCTAACATCAGTACTTTTACTTGTAAGTGAGCACTATTTTAGTAATGTAACAGTACTTGTAACAGATTTTCAGTACTCTTTCCATCACTGGTGCTGAATTAAACCTCTTTATATATTTATATTTATATTTCCTAACAAAGAGAAACATTTCTGAAGAAGTCTGAGAACATGATCAGACTGTAAAACATGCTGCCTGTTGATAAGCTGTGCAGCCTGCAGGGGGCGCCACCTGCTCTCTGTTAGAGTGTGTGTGTGTGTGTGTGTGTGTGTGTGTGTGTGTGTGTGTGTGTGAGAGAGATTAAAGCTGCAGCTGGGCTCCTGTTTGTTCCACCGAGTCAAACTGAACTCATCTGGAAGGAACAACCAGGTTTCCAACACATATAGACAGCACCTGAACACATCGCTGTCCTCCCCCTCTGTGAGTGTGTGTGTGTGTGTGTGAGAGAGTTTCAGTTCCCTCCCACCTCTATCTGCCCTCTGTTGGCCACGCCCCCTCGCTCCCAGCTGCCTCTCTGTCTCCAGCTCAGACTCTCATTCGCCTTTAGAGGCACAAGTGAACCTGTCTCACACAGACAGACAGAGAGACAGACAGGTGAACAGATAGAGAGGTGGACAGACAGGTGGACATGCTGCAGTAGTTGTTGGTGTCTCTGGTTGTTGGTCATCATGTTGGAGCGTCTGCAGTCAGCTCTGAAAACCGTGAAGGACTCCAAACGTAAGTGTGTGTGTGTGTGTGTGTGTGTGTGTGTGTGTGTGTGTGTGTGTACATTAACAGGCAGTTTTGTGTGTCTGTCTGTCGTTGTGTCTCTAAACTGATCCTGGTGTTTCAGTCTGATGTGACGTTCACTGTCAGGCCTGAAACAGGACTTTATGACTCCTGAGGTGTTTTTTGACGTGGATCAGCTGTTTTTACAGCTGGGTTTGTTTCTGTCGTCTGTTGTTGGTTCCACTGGAGAACGAGAGTAAAGAAGACGACTGTGTGCCGGTTAATATTAACATATGCAGGACTTTAAAGTTGTAATGTGCAAAATGTGGCCAGAGTTCAAAAAATTAGAAAGTTAGCATGTTAAAAGTATATGTTAAAAGTTAGCATGCTAACCAGTTAGCGCCAGCCCGTCCTGTCTCCAGGAAAAGGTCCAATCCTCTTGTAGTTTCAGCTGAGATGTGTGTGAGCGGTGAGGTCGCTACTTTGAGTAACTAAATAAATAAACTCACAAAATGTCAAGAAAGGAAACATTCTCACATATTTTGCTGGAAATAAACTGTAAACCTTCTGAAGTCAAGACAAGCATGTCGCTAAAACAAAATAAATCTCACCAAAAAGTCTCGTCTCGTCTCTCCGTTCTTCAACAATCAGCAGCTCTGGTTTGGTTGAGATAAACTCTTAATCCACAGAGTTGGATGGTAAAATGTTCTGGCTCCTCGCCGCCTCTCTGATGTCTGACCTCCCTCTCGTGGAGTCACAGTCCTGGTCGGAGCTGCCATGTTCCCTGTCTGGTCCCGGTTCGGCTGCTGGTCCGGTGTAAACACAAACGCTCCGAGCTGCAGGTCCAGACAGACTCCAGTTATAATAGCTGCACGGCTAACTGAGCTAACAGCAGCTAGCAGCTACAGCTAAAGAGAGTTAGAGCAGCATGAGGAAGACAGGTGTCCTCAGTCCATCAGTCAGTTCTGTGGAATATTAACATATTAAATACACAACAACCAGACATCCTGGACATTTGGTTCTGGTAAAATGTTTAAATCAACGTTTGCAGCTTGATAACTCGTCTGAACCACTGAGGGAGACGATACTTCTGTTGCTGAAATGCGAGCGCAGTTTTTTGATGATGTCAAAGCGTCTGCAGCAGTTAGCGTTTACTCTGAGGACACTCAGGGTCAACACTAATAAAATATAGTATTATAGTTTTTGTCTAATTTAATACAAACGTCTTTTTAATGTGTTGTCAAATAAATTCTTATTCTCATCTGCAGTCGAGCTTCTCGACACCTGAAACAGGTTGAGATGGAAAAAAACAACCAACCAATCAGCTCACAGTGATTCTGTCTGATCATTAACAGACATGGGAATGATTTTTACATGTAAATATTATAAAAACATGTTTTACACTGAAGCATTAGAACATTTATTCACAGTACATCTTCCTCCTCCTCCTCCTCCTCCTCCTCCTCCTCCTCAGTGTTTATCAGCTCTCAGGAATGTCTGGAATAGTTTCACCTTTGTGTGTGTGTGTGTGTGTGTGTGTGTGTGTGTGTGTGTGTGTGTGTGTGTGTGTGTGTGTGTGTTTAGCAGTGGATTTATGACTCCAACAGAGCAGCTCAGTGTTCAGGGTTAAAGGAACAGTCCAACAGTTTTTGATGAGTTACTTTCAAAATGAGCAGGTTTGGTTTATGAACATTTAAAACAATATTTGGAGGGAATAAAGAGAATATGATTCTATCCTGATGACCCTGATTTCACTGTTTCACACTGGAATTGTTATCAGTTCCATCCCCAATTATTGTTATTGATTGATTATTGATTGAATGTTTATGATATAAGAGTGTAAATGCTGTGTGTGTTTCACGGTGAGTTCATTCAGCAGGAGAGAGACAGTAAATCCGTTTTAGAAACTTAAAAAAAATAAATAAATTAAATTAAAAATCAGTCACAGTGAGCTGTGAACCTGGTTTGTCTTGTTTTTAGTGCCTGAAAAATTTAATAGTTTTAATTGAAAATATTACAATTTTAACATTTACTTTCACTTCAATTAATTTATTCAAAATATTTTTTAAATCTGTTTTTAGTTTCTAAAATTCAAAGCTTTTAAGTTTATCTTTGTTCAAATTCTGATTTCAGCTTCTTCAATGTGAATATTTTCTCTCCTCCTCCTATAAAGAATAGTGTGTGTGTGTGTGTGTGATGTAACAATAAGCCTGTAAACTCACCCAGAGCCGCCGACTGATGTGTCCAGATGTGTCGTCTGTTTCCAGCTGTGACTTCATCTAAAAACACAACCAACCAAACAAAAACTAAATGAACACTGTTCATGTGTTCATAAGTGTCGACCAATCAGAATCAGCGTGCGTCTGACCTGAAGTCACACCTGAAACATCAGCTCAGTGTCAGTGACCTCATTCAGGCTTTTTACTGTCAAACAGGAAGTCTGCCTCTCACTGACTCTGAATCAGTTCATTAACTGGTTAACGATCACAATGAAGTCAAACACTTCTGATCATCAGTGAACTAAACACAGTAACTTGTGATCAGAGTCAGAGACACAACATGATGTCAGACAGCAGCTCTGTGTGGAAACACTGAGGTTTGATGCCACATTCAGAACAAACATAAAATTCCAGGTGAAGCTCAAAGCTTAAAGAACTCTGGATTTATAGTTTATCCAAAACATATCTGGGTGTTGGATTCACCGTCAGCAGTGACTGTGACAAAAAACACGTCACTGAAGAAAGACGCCAAAATCTGCTGAAGAATCCACCCGGAGCCTCACAGGCCCTGCCTGAGGACCCAGAGCTTCTTAAGATCTGAGTGATCATAAACTTTATTAAACTGAATATGTTGAAGACGCGGAGCGATGGGTCAGCTGAGCTCAGCAGCCTCTGAACACAAACACAGTATGGAATCTGTCCCAGCTCAGTATCATGACTGTGAAAACACTACATGACTTGTTTTAATGAACTTTGTTAGTTTAAAATATTATGAATCATAAATGATCACTGTCATGAGGCTGTTCAGTCAGACAGCAGCAGATCACACATAATTCACTTCATCTTCACAGAGCTGCAGGCGCCATTCTTCATCACGATGTTTAATAATGTAGAAATGATGATCATCTGCCTCAATTATTATTAATGAACCCTAACAGCAACACACTGACGTTCTCCGGTTTGGAACCAACATACATCAGGAGAGAGAGCTTCTGTTCCCTCCTCCTGCTCCTCCTCCTCCTCCTCCTCCTAATATTCTAACATTACATAGGATGACATGTTTGAGTCAGCGATGATGACTGAAAGACGTCATGTTTGTTTACTTGAGTCTAAATATTGTTTTTTAGGAAAATGTTGCAGATAATGAGACATTTTCTTCACTTCTGTCAGGAAACATTTTGATGTGAAAGTAAAACATTTTATTATATTTGAAACTAGTTAAAGGAGAACAGATCAGAGAGTGATCAGGTCATCAATCGATCAATAGATAAACTCTGTGTGTGTGTGTGTGTGTGTGTGTGTGTGTGTGTGTGTGTGTGTGTGTGTGTGTGATAAATGGTGCAGTTTCAGCACACTGAATAGGAAATATGAAACTTTCTAATAATAGTCACTTTATCCATAATTCATTATAACAGCCATGTGGAGCTCTGTGTGTGTGTGTGTGTGTGTGTATGTGTGTGTGTCAAACTGGAGCGCAGGTGAGTCTGAACTTATTGTACTGTGAAATTAGAGAGAAATCACAGTTACTTACTTACACACACACACACACACACACACACACACACACACACACACACACACACACACACACACACACACACACACACACACAGGTTGAAGCAGCTCTGCAGGATGTTACAGATAAAGCTGCTGCTCAGTCAGCTGATACACTGGACATGTGATGATGATGATGATGATGATGATGATGATGATGATGATGATGATGATGATGATGATGATGATGAACTACAGAGTACTGAAGTCAGACAGACAGTGAACGCATCACACTGAGACAGAGAACAGCCTGGTTCATCTGTATGTCCAGTTTCTTTATATTGTAAAACAGATCCTATTTGGGAGAAGTTTGTGATCAGGGCTTTCTGCCAGAAAGCGGTTCATTGTGTCCCTGGTGAATCCCTGACACTGCAGCACAGTTTGTCCTCCAGTAGAAGTACAGACACTTATTTTTAAGGACTGACTCAACTTGTTTCCTGCAGTAAAAGTGAAAAAGGCTCTGAATTGTATTCAAAGTATAAAAGTAAAAATTAGCTACGTAGCGAAGCTAACTGAACCTCCTGCGGTCGAGTCACCGTCTGTGTCGCCTCGTTACATCTTTTACATCGTTTTCATCTTGTCATGTATTGTTATGTCATCTTTGTCTTGTCAAGTTGTTTTCGTTTTGTCAGGTCATTTTCGTTTTATTGTTTTTATCTTGTTACATCTCTTTATGTCTTTTTTGTCTCGTTGTGTCGTATTTGTCTTGTTACATCTTTTACTCAGTTCTCGTCTTGTTTTGTCTTTTTACGTTGTTTTTGTTTTGTGTAAAAACTAAAGTAACGAGCCTGTTTTGAGAATGTGACGAGTAGAACGTCCGGATATTTGTGTTTGAACATAGGGAGTAAAAGTAAAATGTAACTGAGTATTTGTACTTGGACTCCACTGTGCCCCCTGCAGGACGCCAGCAGAACATTGTTTGACGTCTTCTCCTCTGTTATAATTTAAAATTATAAAACTTCTGTCAGACTTTATGATTTCTGATGTTTGTTGGTGATTTTCCATCTCTGTCCTCTCTGTCCTGTTGTCTGTCTGTCTGGATAACGTCTCCTCCTCCTCCTCCTCCTCCTCCTCCTCCTCCTGTTTCCTCCTCTAACATTTATTTTTCTCTCCCTGCAGCAGCTTCATGTTTCCTCCTCCAACTCTGAACATGTTGAATTCAGCACTTTGCTTATCAGCAGCTCACATGTTAACGTCCGTCCTCCCATCACTGTGTGTTCACTTTAAACAGCGTTAAACACACACACACACACACACACACACACACACACACACACACACACAAACTTTGACTCTTTGATATTTTAAAGGTCCTTTAAAGGACCATGCTGGTGTTTTTTCCTGTTTCAGTCCATTCTCAGAGAATCCTGTTTCCTCTGCCGTCCTGCTGAGACTCAGAGTCTCTGAGCTTCACAGCCAACAACAACCAGACACAGACACAGACACAGTCACAGACACAGTCGCAGATGCAGACGCAGTCGCAGACGCAGACGCAGACGCAGACGCAGACGCAGTCGCAGACACAGTCACAGACACAGACACAGTCACAGACACAGACACAGACACAGTCACAGACACAGTCACAGACACAGACACAGACACAGACACAGTCACAGACACAGTCACAGACACAGACACAGACACAGTCACAGTCACAGACACAGTCACAGACACAGTCACAGACACAGACACAGACACAGACACAGTCACAGACACAGTCACAGACACAGACACAGACACAGTCACAGTCACAGACACAGTCACAGACACAGACACAGACACAGTCACAGACACAGACACAGACACAGACACAGTCACAGACACAGACACAGACACAGTCACAGACACAGACACAGACACAGTTTTCAGGCTTCTTCAACTTCAGGAATCCGATGGTTTCATTTAAGCAGTGGTGGATAAAGTCCTGAAAATTTGTACTCAAGTATGAGTACTGTCACATTATTAAAATATTCCTCAATTATAAAGTAAAAGTACTGGTGTTAGAGAAATACTTCAGTATTAGTTACTTTTTCACGGTTGATGTTTAATGTTTTATTAACCGCAGAGTTAAATCAGAAGTTTCTGTTTCTCTGAATCTTCAGTCTAAATTTCTGCCAACTTCAGCTGCATATTGTGTGTGTTGTTCTTCACCAGTGGTTGAAAACACTAACAATCAATTAATAACTAATATATTGTAATTCATTGGTTCTCAATCTGGGGTCCGGGCCCCCCTTCAGGGCACCAAAAATCACAGGAAAAATCACAATTTCAGACAACATCCTGTCAGTCTGGGCGTCGTGGTCTACACTGTAAAGAAAAAAATGGAGATAACTCAACATTTAAAGCTAGTTTTAAAATAAACTTTAAAAAGAGTTTGACCAACTTATAATATTTAGTTGAGATAATTTACTTTTCTTTTTCAGAAAAACTTGAAAGTTTGAGTTTTAGAAACTCAAAATAAAAAGATTGGTAGTTGGTAAAACTTTTTACAGTGTAATGTGCTTCGAACTTGAGGGTCCATCACATGAAAAAGTTTTGGCAGCTCCTCTTTGAAACTGAATGCAGCTGAACTTCAGTCTTGTTCTACATATTAGAGGAAAATATGACCATTTTTTATTTTTCTTTGGTAATTTTTCAGTCTTTCTGACAGAAAGGAGATGACATGAGACGTCACAGTTGATGTTGTCGGTATCAGACTGAAGTGAACAGCTGATTGTTTGTCCTGCTGGTCGGTGATGGAGACACATCTGGCTGCTGATGTGTGATGTAACTGTAAAGCCTCTTACACACACAGTTTGTCTTTTAAAGCCTGGCTGTCAAGAGTCGGTGTAAAAGCACCAGGAGGGGACAGGATGGGACAGGATGGGACGGGACAGAGTGTCTCTGCATGTTTTCATTCTTTAATTTACGACTGGTCACTGAATGTTTCATGTCCAGATGATCTGGTGTGTTGGAGCTCTCAGTCTGTTTGATCTGTTACTGCAAACGGTCGGTTCATCGTTCAGGGTCACTTTAATACTGTTTGTCTGCTGGTCATGTGACCTGCTGCTGGTCATGTGACACGTCAGAAACAGTTTGTTTCTGGCTTCTTTGTCCTCAGTGATTCAGTGATTAGAGTCTCTGAGCCAGAAAATCTTTCTGAGAATTTTTCTCCCTCCACATTGACCAGGTGTGTGTGTGTGTGTGTGTGTGTGTGTGTGTGTGTGTGTGTGTGTGTGTGTGTGTGTGTGTGTGTGTGTGTTGAACTTGGCAGTCTGTTTTGGAGGAACAAACTCCCACTAATGTTTTTTTTTTCTCTGTTCAGAGCAGCAGCTCAGTTTCACTCTTCAGCTCCTGGATAAGATTTTAAAATCAGTTCAGAGTCTAAACTGATTTAGTTGAAGTTTTTCATACTGAACCAGAGTCACTTCCTTTCTGGTTAGAAACCAGTTTTCTTGTGTGGATCAGGAGGTTCGTATCTGTCATTTAACTCATATAACTCAGATTGTCCCAAACTCTGTTTTTGTAGTTTTGAGGCTTGAAGCTGGTCAGAGAGCAGTTGGTGTTTTTGTTCCTGGTGTTGTGTGAAAGTTTGTTTCCCTTCACCTTAACTTCAGCCCAACCTTATCTCTAACCCAGGGGTCTGCAACCTGTGGCTCCGGGGCCACATGTGGCTCTTTAGCTGCTCTCCAGTGACTTTGAACAAAAACTGGATAGAAGTAACAGTCATTTTTACATTTTAACTTTCATTTATCGTTGTTGTAGACCTAAGGTTATTCTTCATATCTGCCTCATGCAGGAGACTGACAGCTGTTTTTAATGCTCATGCAGAGAATATGTGTTTGTGCTGCTCTGAAACTTTTCAACAGAGAACAGAGAACACGGGAGGAGAACAAGGCAGGGAGGTAGAGAACGTTGTGTGGTGATGAGAAGAAGTAACCTGATTTGTTTCATTCACTTGCCATGAATGAACCAACTCGTGAGCGTGCAGGAACTTCTCTTTTCTCGCTCTTTATCAATGTTCTTTCTTTCTTTCAGTGCAGCCGACACAACGACTCCTTCTTCTCTTCAAACACTGATTTGGACGTCAGTTAGCGTCATGGCAACAGCAGAAACTCTGAAGCAGCTGGATCGGCTCTACAGAATCTTTATCTTCCAAAAAGAGGAAATTCATTGAGTCAAAGATAAAAACAAACACACAGAACAAGTACAAACTAAGTAAAATAACAAAGGGAACGAGACCAGAACATGCCATCTGATGTTCTACTTCCTTATCTCTAACTGTCCGATCCTTCATGAATCATCTCACTTCTGATGAGTTCAGTCATTTAAGATGCTGTGATGTTTCTTCAGTGATCTCACTGTTTTCTCGACATAAAAACACTCTTTGCTGCAGCGTTTTCTGTTGTAAAGCTGCAGAATCTGTGCACTTGTCCTCACTTCTTAAATATTCCAAAGGTTGAGACTTTCAACCATCGATCTTAATCTCTGAGGTGAACGTTCGGTCGGGTTTGGACACAAAAACTTCCAGGTCGAGGTGGGAGAAAGGTGGCGGTCGTGGTTAAATGGAAGTGAGTTACTTCCTGCTTTGTCTCAGGTGAGACGAGAAGCAGGAGTCGGCGTCAGATGAAAACAGACGTGTTGTTTTCCTCCTCTAACAGTCTCTGAACTTCAGTTTCCTCTCTGCGTGTTTCTGTCTCCTCAGCAGCTGTGAGCGCAGCCGAGCGAACTGAACAGACTCAATTATTAAACTTCAACACATTTATTATTACACAGCTGTCAGACTGCAGCGAGGAGGAGGAGGAGGAGGAGGAGGAGGAGGAGGACTATTCAGTCTTCATCACACAGAAACACTTCATTCTGTTTTGTTTCCTGACTCTTATTTTGGAACTTTTATCCCTGGTAAAAACTGAGATCTGCCAACAAAACACCAAACACCAGCATCTGGTACCAAATGTTGCCATGGTTACAGATGTACCTGTAGTGTGATTGGCTACTGTCTCTCTCTCTGCCTCTGCAGCCCCGTCCCTGATGTCTCACCGGTTTGTGACGGTGCGTCGCGGCAGCCCGGCGGCTCGCAGCGGACAAATTCAGCCCGGAGACCAGCTGGAGGCGGTGGAGGGTCGACCGGTCGGAGGTCTGCAGCACAGAGACCTCGCCCAGATCCTGAGGAGAGCCGGGAACACACTGAGACTGAGCATCACACCCAGACACACACGTACGGACATTTATCAAAGCTCCTCTATCAGAATATAAACTGTTTTACACACAGACAGGAGACTAGAGGAAGTTAATACACTGTGGAGACTCAGTGTCCCATTAGCATTAGCAACAACTTTTTATTAAATGAAATAATGAACAACATCTGAGAGCAGTAAGGTCATGTGACTGACCTTTGTTAGCCCAGCCAGTGAGTTAGCGGTTAGCTTTCCAGTTGTTCACCAGTAGGATTGAGGAAGCTCCCGATGACATCACACTGGAACAAGCTGAGTTCCTCGAGAGGAACCTCGTTTGTGTCCATGTGATAAGAAATTAAAACTAAATATAAAATGAAAAAGTCACATGAGGGCAAAAAATGACACTCAGTTTATTTTAATGAAAAAAGTTACTGGATACTTGATACACTGACACTGTCTCGTTTTGGTTTTCCTTATTTGTTATATCTTTTGTATATTTTTTTTATTGATTGATTGGATGATTGATTTTTAATGGACACCGTCTGTGTCTCCTGTCCTCAGACTCGTCCTCTGTGTCAGAGGGAGCAGACCTGGATATCGACGGTCGGTTGATGAAAGGATCCAGCAAGAGGTCAAAGGTCAGTCTGACAGTACTACAGTATTCAGTGTAGTAGTAGTAACAGTACACACAGTCGGTGCTGTAATACTGCAGTACTTATTTGTGCTGTTACAGAATATTGATGTTTAGATGCATTTAAAGAGTTTTTTTCCGAGTTGGTGTGAAAAAAAAACTGCTGAGAATAAAGTCAGTATATTTTGAATGTGGTGGGAGTAAAGTTGTATTTTTACAGGACAAAGAGATTTAATATTTTAAAATTACTACTTTAAATACTTTGAATTATGAGAATGATGTTATAATGTGATGAGACTGAAGTTAAAACTGGACTAAATTATTCAAGATTTCAGGATGTGTTCTTCAGTTTAACTTTAACTGCATATTGATTTTGAAATATTAAAAACTTTTTATTGACTTTATTCTTATAATTTCATGACTTTTTCCTCATAATATTTTCTTGTGATACCTGCTCACTTCCATCTCTTTTTAATTATAAAATTATATCAAAACATCATTTTGTCTCATAACTACAACTTTATTCTCAGTTAACTTTATTTTCATCAAATCTCATTTTTTTTCTTTGAGACTCTCAGCAGCAGCGGTAAAGTAATAATAATGATCATGTCTGTCCATCCGTCCGTCTGTCTCTCAGGATGAGTCCAGGTTCTACAGTGTGGATCTTGAACGAGGTCCGACAGGTTTTGGGTTCTCTCTGAGGGGGGGCAGCGAGTACAACATGGGACTGTATGTACTGGGACTGATGGACGGGGGGCCGGCCCAACGCAGCAACAAGATACAGGTACACACACACACACACACACACACACACACACACACACAGGTGAATCCCAGTGCACCACAGAGCGTCTGTCCTGTTTGCTCTTTACAACAACACAATGTGTTTTACACTGAAAGAAACAACTTTTCCATTTACAGCTGAATTTACGAGAAGGTTGAATGATTAAGAATTTGCTGTCGCAGTTTTACTTTCCTGCTCTGTATGCAGTTAGTAGTGTAGTAGTGAACACGGAGACAGACGTACTGTTTTTATCCCCACAAATAATGACATAAATTAATCCAGAACATTTGCCGACTTTACAGGACGGCACAGAAAATTAAGAATTTGTCGCAGACAGTTTATAAATTTCTCCTCATTCAGCAACTGTCAAAATAACAACATTTTTTAAGGGAGTCTGGCGTTACTGGTGTGTTCACAAATACCTGCTGCAGGGAGAGCCCACACTGCCAAAAGAATGTGGTCACATGACCCAGACCACCACAGAGTCCAGAGCAGCTTCACTCTGTAGTAACAAACCCTGCAGCCTCTAGGGGGCAGCAGCAGCAGCACTTTGGTAAACAGCAGCTGGCAGACTCTAAAACAGTTCTGGTTTTGTCCGTCCAGTAGCATTAAACCCAAACATATTTGGTTTAATATCAAAAGAAACTAAATAAATGAATAAAACTGAAGAATAAGGTTCAGAGTTCGGCTTTATGTCTTTATACAACTCAGCAGGACTGTACTTCCCTACGAAGGAAAGAGAAGGAAGTCATCTTGAACTTTGAGAAACATTTTCTGACATTTTATGGACCAGAAAGTTGATCACTAGTTGATGTACGTGCGTCCATGTGCTCCACCTGTTTTCACCTTTGACCTGTTTTTCACCTGACTGCAGGATGCTGAGTTTTAAATAAAGCAGCAGATCAGTTTGTTAACGTGGTCCATCAGAGAACCGACAGTCTCTCCTGCACGTTCTCCTCCGGTACTCTCCTTTATGATATTTAATTGTTTTAATTATTGATGAGATTCTGTCTGTGAGACTCTGAACATCAAACATTCAACATTACAGCTGCTTCTACAGCGCTCTGCTTTCTGCACTTTAAACATTTAACACCAGCCTGACAGACAGAGTGCAGAGCTGCCGGCGCCCTCTACAGGCTGCACCGCGTCATGAGTGAAAATCAAAATCACAACTTTCTGTCCTACGTTTTTAGCATAAATACTACTAATACTACAGATACTACTACTATACTAAATCATGCAACATGCAACAATTTTTTTTAAATACCAGCTAAGAAATCTGCAGGCAGCAACAATCACTCCAATAATATCAGCAAAATCCTGAGGGACTGATTTCTATTGATCCATGTGAATATCAGAGGTGTGATGTATGATGTCACAGAGGTGTACCTGTGTGTGTACCTGTCCTCTCAGGTGTCTGACCAGCTGGTGGAGATAAATGGTGACAGCACATCAGGGATGACTCACAGTCAGGCTGTGGAGCAGATCAGGAGAGGAGGACATCGAATCCACCTCGTCCTCAAGAAAGGAAACGGATACGTGCCCGACTACGGTGAGACCTCATACACACTGACAGTACTACAGTACTGCAGGACACTGTGTACTCAGTACTGCAGGACACTGTGTACTGTTGGTTCTTTAACACCTGACAACAGGTGACTGACAGCAGGAGCAGACGTCTGTTTCTCTTTAACTTCCTCTTTGTTTCTCTCTGAACTTTAACACTTTATTTCTTCATCACAGTGCTGGAAGAAGTTTAGTTCAACCTGGAAATATTTTTTCCACTAATCAATTAGTTGTTTGGTCAATAAATATCAGAAAATGGTGAACAATTAATCCTGTCACAATCTGTTGGTAAAAATAGGTCCAAACACATGAAAACAGGTGGAGCACACAGATTTTCACCACCTGTTTTCAGATGTTTTTCTATATTGCCTTTTATAGTTAAAATTATTATTTTTTTATTAGAGTATAAATATTAGTAGCGTCCAATACTCAGAAACATCCTAAAATCAATTGAAAGTTGCAGTAATTGGACAAAATTGCAAGGTTGTGCAGAATTCAGGGGGGACCGGCTGAATTTGAGTTAATTGTTGCGAAACAGACGCATGAATGTAGCATCTGTGTTTCTGTATCAATAGTTCTCACCCTGGAACACGACCACAACTACAGATCCTGGTTAGCAGTTAGCAGTTAGCAGTTAGCTCATTAGCTCCAGCGGCTCACCCTGAGACGTCACTCTGTCACTGAACTTCTGGGGAAACAAATACTTTGCAAAGACGCAGCTCTGTGATTCTCTTAATTTCAGTCTTTTTACTGTTTGACTTTGTTTCTTCCTCCTCCTCCTTCCTGTCCTCCTCCTCCTCCTCCTCCTCCTCCTCAGTGGAGCTGTCCAGCTTGTCTCTCTGTATGACCAACTCTAAACAGGGGGAACCCTGCTTCTACGTGATTGGACGCACTGAAAACTCGCGGTTGGTAACTCTCTGTTCTCCTCTTCCTCTTTCATTTCCTCTTTACGTTCACTCACTCTCATCCCTCCATCTTCATCAGTGACCTGCAGCTGAACCCATCAGCAGGTTTTAGTCCATTTTCTTATGAACACATTTATTAAAGCTCCTCACTTACATCAAATCTTCATCTTGTGATGTCACATAACATTTATAACATGTAGTAACATCTCATCAATATTACGGTTTAAACATGTTAATAATAGATGTGTTATTAATGTGTTATTATCATTAATACTCAGTATGATATTTACCTGTTATTAACATGTTAAAATCTACATAACATTTAATTATGGTTCATAACATGATATCAACATTTTATAAACATGTAAATACGTTAATAAATATTAAAACTAGTGCTGTCAGGCGATTAAAAAAATTAATCTAATTAATTACAGGATTTGTAATTAATTAATCTAATTAATCGCATTTTAATCTCATATCTGCTAAAGGTCCCCAAATAATTTGAATTCTAGGACATTACAAAATTGTAGTGCATGACTAATCAACTGAATACACAAGGTACAAATCACTGCGTTCTTGTTAATAGTCCGCTTTGTTCTTTTTATAAATAAACTTGCCGCTCAAAGGTCCAAGTAAGCTTGCTCGCCTTAGGGTAAACGGATCAAAAATCGTATCACGGGCTTGAGTCACGGATCGATCATTTCTTGGATCAGCAAAAAAAAAAGTGGTGGGATTAGAGTTAAATTATTTTAAAAATGCACTTGTCTTTGATCTTTGTCTGTCTGTAATTATCACCATAGTTATGTAATGTAATAATAATGATAATAGTAATGATAATGGTAATATATTAAAAACTTCAAACGTATACAGTGCTGTACTATGTACATACTATACATATATTAGATCATTATACACTGTACAGTATAATATACAACTACGCCTGTAGTCTGACTCAATGTCCCGCTACAGCAGCACATCTGATTGGTTAGAAGTCACGATCAATCAGCAGACACACTGTGTGACAGACGGGTGAGACAGAGCTGCAGCGGTGAGCAGAGAGGAGCTGTGTAGAAGTTAAGACAGCTGATATCACCAAAGTTTCAATCAACACAGTTTTATGATCTGTTTCTTTGTGATAGCAGAGTTACATCAGTGAAAAAGTTACGGTCTGGATTTCACTCAAGGCATTTGACGGCTTTTAAATCAGTCGCTTCACAGAGATGCGCTGCATACAGCAGCTTTGTCCTTCTGTTCACTGCAACTCTGCATTGAGATTTCTGGTTTTATAACTTATACAAAAGTAACAGTGACAGTAAAACTATGATGCTCACATGTGGTCCGGATCACACACAACTCAATGGGCCAAATTTAAAATGCTTGCGCATTGACTTGCCACTCATGATTAATTTGCTAATTTTTATAGCGTTAATTTGCAGCGTGAATTAATTAATCTAATTAACGCTAAACTGACAGCCCTAATTAAAACATGTTAATAACATGATTGTTACATGTTATTCACATAAATAAATGTTGATAATTTGGTAGTTATATTCATTAAAAATGGTAACTGCTGTGTTATAAACATGTTATTGATGCGTGTTAGTTTTATGAGATATCATATGATGGTTAATGATCAAGATGTTTTATAGGCTTCGCTTTAGAAATAACGGTTCCAGAAGGGTTTTCCTGAAGGGCTGTGGTTCTACCCACAACTATTTGCTTGTGAAGAACCCTTTGGATGAAAGGATGTGTTCTAAATAAAACTCTTGGAATATAAAATGTTCTCAGTAGAACACCCCTGGTGAATCAGTAGTGGTTAGCACCTAAGAAAGGTGGAAAGGATCTGGATAGAACTTCCAGAGAGGGTCCAAGTGGAATCAATACATCATAAAAGTGTTCTCTGTAGAACCTTTCACAGGGGTTCTACGTGAAACCTCACACAGATGATTCTAGATATAACCTTTAATGTTGGGTTCTAGGTAGAACTCTTCAAAGGATTCCAGGTGGACTTTTACAGAAAACAAAAATGGTTCGTCTATGGGGAAAGAAAAATACTCAAGTAAAGTACAAGTACCTCAAAAATTGTACTTAAGTACAACACCTGAGTAAAAGTACTTCCATCACTACTCAACTGGACACAAACAGTTCCGCCTGAAACCTCAAGTCAGTCCACTTTCTATAAAATAGAATCCATCAGACGCAACGTCTCTCAGTGGGGCTTTTATTTTGAAAATCTGCTGCGTTGAGTGTGACAGTAGAAGAAGAAGGTTTGATGACAGCAGCACCTGGTGGAGGTCAGAGGAACTGCAGCTCAACATTCACTCTGTCTGTCTGTCTGTCTGTCTGTCTGTCTGTCTTTAGGCCCTGAGGAAGGAGCTTTCCCCTCCTCCTCTTCACACAGAGGAGCAGGATGTGGATGCCGCCACCATGGCAACCGCCTCCTCAACCAGCAGAGGAGGAGGAAGTGCTACAGGAGGAGGAGAAGGAGGAGGAGAGAGGACGAGGAGGCCGAGGAAAGACGGAGAAACCAAACGAAGAACAGCAGGAGGAGGAGGGTCAGGGCCTCCTGATCTGGACCTGGACCTGGTGGAGGAGGAGGCGCGGGAGGAGGAGGAGGAGGAGGAGAGAAGGAGAAGGAGGAGGAGTCAAACTGTCAGGCAGAAGGAGAAGCAGCAGGGGAGGAGGAGCAGGAGCTTACCCAGGAACAGTGCTCCATCCTGGGACACATCTGTGCCGGAAGAGGAGGAGGAGGTGAGGGAGAGGAGGAGGAGGAGCAGACGGGCGGGCAGGAGGAGGAGGAGAGACGGCAGCACCGCCCGCCACATAAAGCATCCTGGGAGCTCCGCTACTGCCAGAGGGTGGCCTTTCCTCCGGCCGATGGACGATGAGGGCCAGCGTCTGTCTGACAGCGAATCAGCAGCCAGCTTCTCAGAGGTCAGCCTATCAGCAGCTAGCATCGCCACTGCAGGGTGGAAGGAGGATTCTGATTGAGGAGAGCTGGGTCACCGGGGAACAGGAGCGCCCGGCCCCTGGCTGAAGCCGAGCCCACAGAGACTGACAGGTTCTGATTGGCAGTCGGCCCGTGGGCGGAACTACTGGGCGGGCTCTCTCTGATTGGCTCACAGTGAGATATCTTTTTCTTTATCAGCTACTTTTAAAGGGCTTTTTCATTGGCTCTGGAGAGGAAGACCCGCCTCTTCCTGCTTCTTATTGGATGACAGCAGACAGTTCTGTTTCTGATTGGAGGATGAGAAGCAAGGACCTTTTTTGGATTGATTGGCTGGTGGGTGGGTTTGAGGCCTTTGATTGGCCAATGACATAACAGCTGCACACAGAGCCATCTAATTATCAACAGTATGAGTTTTATTTTACCCATCATCCTCAGTGCATCCTGAGACCTGCATCTGCCTCAACTCTGACCCTCTGGTATCACGATGCTGGTCCAGTTTAAACCAGGCTAAATCACCATGGTAACCGGGCTGTTCTGTTACAGATAATAGTATCAGTGAGCACGTGAGTCGATGGTGGTACTGAGATACATGCAAAGATTTGTGGCAGAGGTTCATTTTGCGTTATCCATCTTCACTGGTCTGATTGGATAAAAATACGCTTTAACTTAGATTTTATCGATATGTTGGTTTGTTCTTTATACTACAACAGATTTCATAAAATCTGATTAAAAATAGCAACATATGACCTTGCTTACAGCATCACAATATATTAAATCGAACCCTGTATCATGATACAAATCATATCACCAGATTCTTGTAAAATACAGGCCTAACAGTTAACAAATGGAAAAGTTAAAAGAGCAATATTTAGCAATTGTTTGAGCAAAATGAGTTCTGAGGTCCAAATATGAATGCATGGAGCAACAGACTGTGAATTAAATAGGTTGAAAATCTGTTTAATATACAATCTAAGGTTTAAGGAGTTGTCCTCAAGGCAGGCTGTTCCTGCAGGAGCCTGCAGAGCCCTGCAGGAGCCCTGCAGGAGCCCTGCAGGAGCCCTGCAGGATGCATGCATCATCGTGAATTGATTTCAGCTGTTTATAACTTGGCTCGGTCAGCTATCTGTTGATGAAAAGTCTAGCCTGTTTTTATCTTGAAAACAAAAGACCCACTGCTCTGAATACACTCTGCCTCACTGCTGCCAAACTCCACTGACATTTTGATCAATTTAACAGTTAATAAACATCTACTTCTTCTACAAGATTGTAATGATGTTTATATCTCATGAACTGACACTTAGGATTCAGCAAACATTCGCTTTAATTTTAATTCTAAATAATGTGAAACAGGCAAATAAAAACAGTTACTCCAGCCTGGAATAGAAATTTCACAGGATTCAGTGTTTTGTCAGAGAAGCGCCAGATTTCAACTCAACATGTTTTCACCATTTTATGATTTATTACAGTGAATATATGACAGATTTCTGCTTTAAACTCATTGACCAGTGTCCTGATACTGCCTCTCAGGGTCTCTGACATCTGACCGATGCAGGTCTGTGACATCATCCTCATCCTCGCTCTCTCTCTTTAAACTCGTATGCAAACAACAAACAGGAGGAACCTTTGAGTCCTGACGCTCCCAGATGTTTGTGGTTCTGTGTAATCTGAGCATGTGAATATCACGAATGATTTTTTTATTTTTATAACTCGACATGTAAAGGATCGATGATGACATTATCATATTATTATTGATGATTATTATTGTTATTATTAGAGATTAAATAGACCCACAGATGATCTGATCTGCCTGCCTGCTTGTAAAAACAACAACTTTGTCCTGATGATGTAACAGAGCCATACACACACAAACACGTGCAATAACATCGCCATGGCAACTCGGCCGACAGGATGAACTGTTTCTATAGCAACAGCCGCGGCGGAGCAGAACTCTACGGGCCAACATGCCGGCGACCTGCAGCTCTGGATCATAAAACAAGTGCCTCATTTTATTTCAGCCTTCGTCCTGCAAACTGACTCCGAGGCTGCGGGCGGACGCCGCCCCGACATGCCACGACACTTCCTGTTCACAGCCTGCCTGCCACTTTGTCCTCACATCCCATCATGCACCTCCACGCCCCACGTTCTCACAGCCTGGAAGTGATTCTGTTCTAACAGTTTTATTCTGAATCCAAAGAAGTTCAGTTCACTTTCATTAAATCCTCACGTGTGACAAACTGAACCAGCAGATTTTTGCATCTGTTGCTTGAAAAAAATTATTAAAATGATTCAATTATGAAAACAGTTGCAGATTGTTTTTCTCTCGATCAATAAAATTGATCAGTGGTTGCAGCTCTGGTTCAACCGCCTGCAGGAAAAGTTTCACTGTTGTTTTAATGAGTTTTAATGTTTGATTGATTGGAAACATCAGCAGCTCATTTCTGACACACGTTGGAATTAAAGACATCCCGCCTGAAGCGCCGATATCAGTCATATTTTGATGGATAATTATCTGCTAAAATAAAGCTGATAAAATCCAGTCCTTTCTCTACTGAACTCTGCCGCCTTGTGTCCATTTTGACTAAAATATGACAGAGATGCTAATTAATGTTAAATCAGTCAATAAAACAAAACTAGAAGGGTCCTCAGAAGCACAGACCTCCACCAAGACCAGCATCCACTCTTCCTCTATGATATGAAAATCTGCAAACTTCAATCATGAAAATTCGTCATTATCTGCTCGTCTCACGTCGACTGACGGTCAGGTTTATTTTGTTACTCTGCAAAACTCTGCTGGAGTTTTCAAACAAAACCCACCTCCATACTGCTCGTCTGGTGTAATCCAAGTCTCCTAAAGCCCCAACATGCCACTTGCACACACAGACACACACACAGACACACACACACACACAGTTCAGACAGTGTGCATGTGAATGTGGCTCTGAGCTAAAGATCCACAGTGAAGATTCAGGATAAAAACATGGTGGTCAGCTGGATTACACCAGACGAGCAGCAGGGGTTTTGGGTGAACTATGACAGTGAGTAAGATAAGACTGGAATTTGTTTCATTATTTGTGTGTATTTAGTTTGTTTCATAGCAACTATTACAGCAGCTGTCACAACTGTGACCATGTTACAGTTACTGAGGATCTACGGTGTCGGCTACTGGTCAAAAATAAATGGCTAGTAAATGTTCAGACTTTACCAGCCGTCATTAGGTTAACTTTGTTTTGTGAAGAAAATATAACAGACTTTTCTGTTGTACCAGTATTTTGCTGGTGGTCTCGGATGAAAGAAAAGAAAATGCTGCTGTTTCAAAGTCTGCAGGTTTTAATGTACAACACGCTCAGAAACCTCCTGCACACATTTGAAAAATATGTAGAATTCAACGTAGCTGTAACGACCAAAGTAAAAAGACATGAGCAATATTAAAGCGACTATAAGGAACTTTCACATAGGTTGATTTTGGAGCCCCGTGGACAAAAGTGGTCGTGTTTCCACAATAAAACCTCAAAATATAACATCAAAACTAATTTATCTAAATAAAATCATCATCCTGTTTCTTTTTGACTGACTGACTGTAACTGTGTCTGTGAAAATGTGAACACAGACTGTTTGATCTGAGAATCTGAGCTGCTGTCTGATGATGATGATCTGATGTTCTCGTTAACTTCTGTAGGTCATACAGAGACATTAAACTGACAGTTTATAACCTGTTATAAACTCACTGTAGGAGATTCAACATAGAAATGCTGAGAATAATAAAAAGGGCTGCACCATCTGGTAAAAAAAAAGTCACATTGTGATTATTTTGTCTGAAATTGTGATATGTCATACACAAGAGTGGAAGTAACTAATTACAAATACTCAAATTACTGTAATTGAGTAGTTTTGGGTACTTGTACTTTTATGAGTAGATTTAAGTCTGTACTTTACTCATACTGTAGTAAGCATTACTTCTACTCAGTTACTTTTATAATCATAGTTGAGTACTGAGTACAACTGTATTAATATACAAACCTTTAATCTGCATTTTAGTAGCCAATCAGGTGATCTGATCACAAACAGACCAATGAAAACAAAGACAACAAATGAAAACTAAACAAAACACACCAGCAGCAGGTTTAGAGTGAAGACATTAATGATTAATCATTAATCAATCAATCGCTGTTAAGAATTTAACCAGTTAAAAATGTATTGATGCAGTCGTTTGCACTGAGCCGCTTGTTGACTGAAGACAATTAAACTTCAACTTAAAATGGAAAAAACAACAACAACAAACAATTGAAAATGATGAAATAAACATGTTTTGTTGTTCGTTTTCAACTATCAGTTCAGGAAACAAAATCTGCAGCCCTAGTTTGAAGACATGACTGTGACATCAGCAGTTAAAAGTAACTAATACTTGAATACTTTGTACTTTTACTAAGTATTTTTCTCATACTTAAACAATTGTTTTCACCTTTTTAAAAAATTATGATTTAGTTCTGTGATTTGGATTTTACTCTTGACAATATTATGATTTTATTGTGATTAATCGTGCAGCCTTAATAATTAACAATATTTAAGTGCAAACTGAATTTTATTCTGACAGAACAGCTGAATGTGGAGTTATCATGTCTGTTTTAACATGTATGACATTATTCTACAGTGTTAATGGAGAGAAACAGCTTCCCTGTGCTTCTTCTTCTCTGACTCGAGCTGCAGACCTCCAGCTTTCATTAAGATCAGACTCGCTTGTTTGTCTTCAATCCTGACGTCAAACAGATCAGACTTTTCTGTGTTTCTGACTGAAAATCAAACCAGAGTATCACATTCACAATCAGCAGATAATCAACAGTAAAGGACTTGGATTAGGAATTGATTATCCTTAAACTAAATTAAGATGTTAAAATCTCAACACCAAAAATGCACGATGAACACACACTCCTCCATCATCCATCACATCAGTGTTGTTCATACCATTTTCTCCGTCACCTCCACAGTTACACTACAACTCCTACACACCCCTGCGCTGCCCCCTTTAGCCCCGCCTCTCAGCCTGCTCTCTACTCTACTACTCTCTATATATATATATATATATATATACACACATATATATATATACATATATATATATATATATATATATATATATACATATATATATATATATATATATATATATATATATATATATATATATATATATATATATATATACATATATATATATATGCATTTGGATCTTTGTCTTCTATGCATTTTCTAAGATCTGTCTGTCTCTGCTGGTGATCAATCGATTGACTGATTGGCTCTGATCAGCAGCTGATTGGAGGAGGATCACCAGAGTCTGACTGGCTTCTGATGACGACTCTAATATTCAGGTTCTGGTCCAAAGACGACCAGGAAGCACAGAGTTTCATCATCAGATCTGCTCCTGAGAAACATCACGGAGGAACGTCACGGAGGAACGCTACAGAGGAATCACAGAGGAACGCCATTTTGGTTTAATAAAGTGTGCTGACTGGAGCAGCTTTATGTGGTCTGTGTGTGTCTGTCTCTTCAATTCTGATGTGACTTCTAAACAGAGCTGCAACAACCATTATTTAATTCATTTATCAACCATTTCTCAATTAATCGATTAGTCATTTGGTCCATAAAATGTCAGAAAATGGTGAAAAATGTTGATCAAAGTCCAAGATAACATCTCAAATTAGGGCTGGGTGGTATGATAAAATTTTCATATCACATTTTTTTTAAAATCATATCGGTTTCACGGTATTTGACAGTATATTTTTTCATGCAAGAGTGTTCTTACCTACATTTTGGCTTTAAATCTCACACTAGTCGGCACCAGAAATACTAGTCGCTTAAAATATTTATCAATATTTCATTCATGCATGATGTCAGTTATCTGTTGCCTCTAGTCGGGCCAGCGCTCTGTCAGACGGCAGCTCTCCTAGCACAGATGAACCGATTGCTGTGGCAACACCGATGTTTATATCAGCAAAGTCGGAGATGAATGTAGACTGTGACAGAATAAGCTGATATATATTCACTCGACTGGAGAAACATGTGACCACATTAAACACAGACACAGACATAAACCTGCAAGCAGAGCTGCTGCTGCTGCTAACGTTAGCCACACTGTGTCAGGCTGTCGGCAACGCTAGCACACCGTGTGTCAGGCTGTCGGCTAACGCTAGCCACACTGCGTGTCAGGCTGTCGGCTAACGCGCAGCCACTGCGTGTCAGGCTGTCGGCTAACGTTAGCCACACTGCGTGTCAGGCTGCAGCTAACGCAGCCACACCGCGGTCAGCCGCCGCTAACTAGCCACCGCGCGTCAGGCAGCCGCCAACGTTAGCCACCGTGTGTCAGGCTGTCGGTTAACGCAGCCACTGGCGCAGCCGGCGCAGTAACGCAGCTACACACGCGTCAGGCCGTCGGCTAACGCGCTACACCGCGCAGTCAGGCCGCAGCTAACGTTAGCCACACTCCGCGCGGCGGTCCGGCTAACGCAGCCACACCGCGTGTCAGGCCGCTAACGCAGCCACAGTGTCAGGCTGTCGGTTAACGTTAGCCACACTGCGTGTCAGGCTGCAGCTAACGTTAGCTCTGGATCCTTTACCTGCAGACACTGTGACCCTCTTCAGTCTGAAAAAGTGAAGCGTTTATTGAGTTGTTGTCATGTTTTGTTCATTAATGTGTAGGTTTGTATTGCACAGAGCAAAGTAGCGGCATCTCAGCAGCATTTAAAGTACGATTTGGTGACTGCAGACTGTGATTAACGGCTTCAAATGGTTCTTAATACACACAGTATTTTTTCAGACAGTGTTTAACATTAGAAATTAATAAATTCAGCTAAATTTTAGCAGCTTTCTGAGTGTTTTCTTAGTGTCAGACTAGTCAACTAGTCTAAATGAAATTTTGTGTTTAATCGACAGGGAAGTTGGTCGCCAGGAACATCCCTAGTGCACACACTCAAAGAAGCACACCTGTGGTGTTGGTGTGCAGCAGTGAAATGGGTCCCCGCTGAAACACTTTCCCGCCGTGCACGTTCCAGACGTTGTTTGAGTTATTCACCAGTATGGTGGTATATAAACCACACTGCACCACCGTGCCGCCCGTTCTACCAATGTCTAAAGCTAAACTGAAAAACATAAACTCAAAGAGAAATGTAAAAACTATAGTTCATGAGTTTAGAAAGAGTTAGCGTATGTCCTAGAAGTATTTCTTGGGCTAGCTCTTTCCCCCTGCTTCCTGTCTTTATGCTAAGCTAGGCTAACCACAGCCTTACTCCAGTATTTCAGACACTGACACATAATTCTTTGAAAGAAAAAGGATAAACCTTTTTCCCAAAGTCTTGAACTGTGCTTTTAATATGCTAATATTAGCTTCTGCTAGCTGTGTTAGCTGTCAGTGTTTGACTTCTTTCACCAACTAATTTTATAGAAGTAAAAAAACCCAGAAAATACTCACATTTTAAAAGCCGCAGAGAATTGATACTTTCTTGTAAAAACGACTAAAAACAATTAAATGAATATCAAAACAGTTGTCAATTAATTAATAGTTGACAACTAATTAATTCATCGCTGCAGCTCGACGTCTAAAGACTGTGAGCTTTCAGTTTCCTCAAAGACATGGCAGCAATGGCGGCGTCACAAGATGGCGGAACATGGACAGAATAAAAAGTAAACATGATTCAAAGCGGTCAGAAGTCAGACGGTTATAACTGTTTCAGTCGCTTTAAGTCTTCAGTCAGTCACACTTTAAGGATGACGTCAGCTTATAAAAGCACGAAGAAAAACACTTTCCGTCCGCTGCGCACTTGGCGCCCTTTAATTTGATTGGTCATCAGGCAGCGCTTTATCCTTATTGATCTGTTATCAGGAACAGTTAAGTGTCAGTTACCATGGTGATGTATCCCAGCGAGTAACGAACCACCGTCTCAGGAGCGGAAACACAGAGTTCATCCTGAAAGTTACCTGCTAACCATGAATCCGGTTTGGGACTTCAGACCCTCAGGTGTGTGTTTGTTGTTGGACTCACCTGAGCTCCGTCAGTCTCCTGCTTCAACACCTGGATCAGTTTCTCTGATCGGACAATGATCGATCACTGTCAGGTAAACAACAGGACGATCCGTTATCACCTGTCTGCAGGTACCACCGCGGGCATGTAAACATTACCCAGAATGCACCCGTGACCCGCGCGAATACACAACATGTTTGATTTGGGACACAGAGCATCCCCGCCGGGCGGTGCAGTGAAGGACAGTAATGAAATTCTGTGAAGGAAATATTTATACTGCCTTCTAAATAAAACAGATAAGAAATTTTAAGAAGACAGAAAATCCAAAGAGGAAGTAAAATATATAAAAAATATATATACACGCAACAATATATACAACAGTGTACATAAACAGTGATATAAATATAAATAAATATAAATTCTTTTATTGAACTGTTTTGATGTCATCCACTCAGATATGAAGAGTTTTGATGTTTGAAGGTTTGAATCGTTCATATAAAACAAACCAAAGAAAAAGGCCACACGACACGTCACATCGATATAAAACTCTTTATATTCATATCAAAGATCTGTTTGTGTTTAAACAGCTCGTATCTCCAGAGACTCTTCAGATATAAAAACTAAAATATTCACAGGAACATGTCTGAGAGAGAAACATGAAGCAGAGAAACTTCACCGTCCCACACTGTGCAGAACTAACATTCACTGTTGGCCATGTAGTATACTTTTTACATTGATTCCCTCTGAATCTGGATCTGAAACTGGTTTAACACGTAGAAATAGAATCTGTCCACGAACTAAAAATATAAACATATAAAATATGGAACTGCTGCATCACATTTTGTTGAACAGCTGATCTTCATCCAACATGTAAACACGCCAAGTCAAACAGGACTGTCGACTGTAATGAGGTAACAGTAACTGTGTGTGTGTGTGTGTGTGTGTGTGTGTGTGCACGGTGAAGTGTTCCTGTAACTTCCTGTTGCAGCGTGGCGTTCCCAGCCTGACAGTTAGAACAATTAGAACACAGTAACAGAACACAGTAATTCTACTAGTATAGTACAGTTAGCCTGGGGTGCTAATAGTTGTTAGCATCCTAATAAGTTAACCAGCTGGAAAGGAGCCACTGTTAGCCACAGTGTTTTGCCACACAGAATATTTAAATATCACTTATAGTATCACCACAATGTTTACAGTAGAAGCTGAAGTCATGACATCATCATGCTAAAATATTAGCATACTATTTTTCAAACAGCTGCTAATGTTTGCTAGGGTCATAAAATAACAGCCGGAGTCTGATACATTTATTATATTATTATGTTTTAAAAAATATTTATGAGCTTTAGTCTGCCAATGTTTGTTAGGATGCTAACAGAAATAAAAACAGGACGTGACAGGAACGCCCAGCATGACTGCCATCAGACCAGTGTGTGTGTGTGTGTGTGTGTGTGTGTGTGTGTTTTTCTGTGACATCACTTCCTGTTTACACTACAAAGACACCTCAGGTCACAGGAGAAGCACCTTTAACTTTTTAGCCTAAAATCTGAAGATGAAGAAGAAGAAGGGCAGCTTTAACGAGCCAGACGGTTCTTTGATTTTCTTCATTTTTACCTGCTCAGGTGACTTCCTGTCAGGTGACTTCCTGTCAGAGTTTTGTTCCTCCAGCAGCAAATGGAAAACATGGGGACACTTTTTGTTGCTAAAAGTAGAAATACTCTGAATCTCTAAAAAGCTGCAACGAACCTACGACCTGCGAGTCCAGGTGAGGTCAGAGGTCAGACGAGGGTCCGATGAGTGACAGTGACAGTTCATCCTCACTGACTTCCTCTTCCTCTTCTTCCTCCTCCTCCTCCTCGTCCTCCTCGCCCACCAGGCAGGGCACACAGGTGACACAGGGCGGGGCCACCAGCAGGTGGCAGGTCGGTGAGCGTGCCCCCAGCCGACAGGAAGGGGATCGAACCCTCAACCCCCGACAGACGATCAGCCGCTCGAGCTCCAACAGCAGAGACACAAGCTGACACACACACACACACACACACACACACACAAAGAGATGTTAGCATCATTAGCTGAAAATCCACATTTTACTCTTCATTTATTCCACAATTAATACACAGTATCACCTACCAATAACCAACACTCTCTATAGTAACCATGGCAACCATCCAGAGCAACCATACAACCAACAATCATTTTGAACCCCAAACTAATAAAGTAAACTTTATTTCTACATCAAATCAGAGCTACAAGGAGCCTCACAGCTGCACAGAAAAAAAACTAAACCAGAAAATAAAACAAAATTTTCAGGGAAAGAAATAAAACACAATCTAAAAGATATTCATACAGTAAGTTAAAGTTCATCTAAAATATAAATAAATATAATTATAGTAATATTAACTTAATTTATAATTAGAGTGATGATTATGAAGCTGCTCATTAAACAGGGATGAACATCAGGATGCTGCAGGACAGATTTATAAGAGCAGACGTGTGTGTGTGTGTGTGTGTGTGTGTGTGTGTGTGTGTGTGTGTGTGTGTGTGTGTGTGTGTGTGTGTGTGTTACCTGGCTGAGGTGTGTGATCCTCAGTGTGTGTGTGTAGTACAGAGTGTGTGTGTCTGGCAGCAGTCTGTTCTGTACTGTGATGTAGAAGCAGCGATCAGGCTGGATGTGGACGATGGTGTCGGCCATGGTGGACAACTGCAGAGACACACAGAGAAGACACGGGTGAGACATCAAGGAGACACGACCAACTCCTGCTGATCTGAAATCAACTTTTATCATAACAACTGTTTCTCTTAGTTTTACACAGGAGCACCAAAACAGGGTTAAAGTCCAGAGGAAACTGTAATTTGAGGGTATCCATAACACTGGGAGGAAGTGACCCTTCGCTAAGCCCCGCCTCCAAACAGCAAAACAGCAAACTATTGCTATGGCTGCCAAACTTTCCATTCTCTCGCTGTATTCATGCAGTTTACAGTGATAACGGCGGCAGATTTAACATGAAACTGGGAGTAACTGTTGAAACACGAGGTCTGTGATTCCTTAGAGAAATTAAACAAAAGCAAATTTACAGGAGTACACAGATTCTGTCATCAGCTGCATCAGTAAGTGTACTGAGGATGTAACAGAGGTCAGAACCATCAAGAGGCGTGCTAATCAGAAGCCATGGCTGACGGGGGAAGTGCGCTCATTGCTCAAAGCAGGAGACGAGGCATTCGGAGACTGCAGCATACACACTTGCAAGAAGCAATGAGGCCCGGGGAATTGAAGGGGCAAAAAGGCAGCATGCACAAACACTGAACAGCCAATTCACTGAAACTAAGGACTCACGTCGCTTGTGGCAGGGATTCATTCCATCACCGACTATAAACAGACTGGTCAAGACAGCCAGCAAAATCATTGGTGCCCCACTGCCCTGCCTGATGGAGCTACACCAGCAGCGCTGCATCAGTAGAGCCACCACCATCATCATGGACCCACTCCACCCCTCCCACCACATCTTCTCCCTTTTGCCATCAGGGAGGAGATACAGCAGCATCAGCTGCAAGACAAGCAGGAAGCTGAATAACTTCTTTCCCCAGGCTGTAAGACTTATTAACGGACTGTCCCCCATCCCCACATACACACCCACACTCACCCCTGACAGCTAGTCACCTGTCAAGTCAAGAAACTGAAGCACTTTGAGAGAATGGACTGTTTTTATCTGATTTTATTCCTATTTATTGTCTATTATGATGCTATATTTTATTATGTTTACTACTTTATTTATATTTATATTTGCAGTCACTGATCGAGAAACAAAATTTTGTTCTCTTGTGTATGTAAATGCAGTGAAAATGACAATAAAAATCCTCGATCCTTGATTCTCATTTCCAGCTGATGACGGTGGATTTTGTCACTAAAATAAAGACTCACAAGAAAATTTCATAAGTGCAGCTGCTGATGTAAGCTAATGCTAATGCTAACGTGACTTGAGTCAGCTGAGAGTCTCCAGCTGATGTTTTAATGTTTCCATCTGACACGTTTTAAAACAAGAACCCTGTCAAAGTGTTTATGTAAAGTTAGCTAACAGCTGCGTACATGATATAACATTAATGCTAACAGACTGAGGCTAATGCTAGCTTACATCTCAGCTAACATTGGTCAGATGGTGAAATACAGCAGGTATATCTACATGATAGATGACAGAAATACACTCATTAACGTGGGAAAAGGAAGAGCAGGGACTCGATTAGTGCAGCGGACCTTGAGACGGGTCACCCAGCCAGACCAGCTGGACCATGATCACCACAGGAAGAGAGGCGGGATAAGAGCTAAGCTAACCCGACTTAGACCTGAGACAGCGAGCCAGAGAGAGACGCATCATCATCAGCTCACTTTCACAACAAAAAAAGACTCATGAAATGTCGAGTATCTCTCTCCTCAGAGCCTCCTGCACACCTTCAACACAGAGAGAAATGGAAAGCTTGACAGACCTAGTTACAGTTGCTAGACTATGAGTGGACAGTTGCTGTTTGGAGGCGGGGCTTAGTGAAAGGTCAGTGATGTCCGATGGATTGAAACACACACACAAACACAGTCGTACCTTGGAGCACTGCAGCAGCTGCAGCAGAGGTCCATCAGCCAGAACAGGCACCCAATGAGCCGGCAGCACCATCCTCTTCAACTCCTGCAGTAGCTCCAACAAGTCCCGCCCACATATGACCTCATCAGTAACCTTGCCTCCCAACAGGCTGAATGAGCCTGAATTCTGAAAACACAGAGAGAGAGAGAGAGATGAGGAGACGTGGACATCACTGACCATCAGCTGTTCTCATCATGACTCATCATCACTCCACTGACCAATGAGATAAACTCTGGGGGCTCGTAGGCCACATCTGACGTCGTGACATCATCAGTAACATCATCTGTGACCTCAGTAGAAGTCGACTGTGCTGTCAGCGTCTCGTCGTCTGAGTTGGAGTCTGGCACCTCCACCTCTATGTCGTAGTACGTTCCTTTGTCTGTCACTCCTTTGCTGCATGGCTGCTCCTCCTCCTCCTCCGTCCGTGCCGCCATTTCCTCCACTTCCTGTGTCCCAACCTCCACTGCCACCACCTCTTCCTTGGGCTCCAGGAGCTGAGGGCGGAAGGAGTGAGGAGGTGGAGGGATGTAGGTGAGGCCTGTGGACACCTGGAGGACAGAACCATCCTGGACAAACGGGACAAATTTAAAGGTTATGGAATGTCACATTTGATCACCGAGGTAAGTCTAGTTGTTCGTGCGTGCGTGCGTGCGTGCGTGCGTGCGTGCGTGCGTGCGTGCGTGCGTGCGTGCGTGCGTGCGTGCGTGTTACCTGAGGCAGCAGTCCTGGCTGACCGCTGATGGCGAGGGTGGAGTCAGAGAGGATGCTGGGAATAAAATGGCTGCCATCCAGAGTTAAGTTGACCTGCAATTAAAACAAAGATGAAAGCAGGAGAAAGAACATCGCTGTCAGACAGACGTGTGGATTCTTCCACCAGCATCAGTCTGTACATACAGACACATGTATGATTTCAGTGTATTCATTTAAAGTGATCTGTATATAATTATCAATGTAAAAAGGAGAGGCTTAAATCTTCAGTACAAGTTGCCTTGATTTGATTTATTAACATCTTTTTTGAGTTGTAAGTTGAAAAATGACCAAAATAAACTAAACTAAACTAAAAACTGAGGACAAAGTTGTCAGACTGTGGAAACATTTTGGTCAGTGCTTGTTTAAGGTTAGAATTAGGTTAATGCTTAAATATATGTCTGGTTTTATTCTATAGTTTTCTTACAATCGTCAAATCTCAAGTTCAGACTCAAATAAACAAAGTGTTCGTCTGTCTCTTAATACTGTCAGTGACTTCCTGTCAGTGTCAGATTCCTACTGAAGACATGAATTTATAAAACGCCTCACTAATTTTCATTTTTTAAACTCGACCACCGAAACACCTGCAAAAAACCCCAAACACCTGTTAAAACTCTAAACAAAGGAGCGGCGACTTTGACAGAGAAAACTTTTAAATAAATAAGCTTAATTTCCTGCTAGTTTAAATAGTTTATAATCCATTCTTAAGACTTGGGACAAATCATGTCCTACAAAAAAAGAACTTAAAAAAGTATTAATACCAATACTCAAATTCCTTCAATTTTTTGATAAAAATGTATTCTTTAAGGATTTATATAAATGTTTAATGTAATGTTTAGCTGGGGGTTTGTTCAGGTCCAAACCAACAGTATTTTGAATCTGGTGTTCCTCAGGGGTCAACGTTCGGCCCCCTGCTGTTCCTCATTAACATCAATGATCCACTTGGTTATAAACTGACATCTGATGTTTATTTACAGACGACTCAGAAACCATAGAAACCTTAAAGTTCACATCAGTCTGTTCTTTTTCTGTGGTTTTCTGCGGCACATCAGTGTGTTACCTGCATGTTTGTCCCAGTCAGCAGTCCTTCAGGAAGCAGCCGTCCATCTCCACCAACCAGAGCAAACTGCAGAAACTACACACAAAACAAAAACCTTTTTAAAACAAGTTCAGCTGAAAACAACGTTCTGTTTTTTCTAGATGTTTCATTGTGTTTCTAATGCAGACACACATCAGAAACTCAGCAGAACTTTACACTTCCTTCTCTCAGCTTCAAACCAAAACATGCGCACACATGAACAGGGCCCTCGTGTGTTTCCTGCTGCAGGACGAGTGTGTAGTGTGGCGTCTAGCAGTGAGTTTGCAGAATGCAAACACCTAATCTCACCCTCCTCTTCAAAGGAGGAGAACCTACAGTGGCTGAGAAACTCGCACAAAACATGAAAATCTGTATCTACAGTTAGTTACTGTGTCTCAGTTCTCGTCCTTCTGTACCGACGCTTCCTGTTTTGAGTGCATACATGTGTTCACATTGAAGAACTGACATTTATGGCACTGTGAGGACCAACGCTGGACACTTCTCACCTTCATCGGACCATCTGTGCTGTGATGTTGTGACAGGATGCTTTCCTCACCTGTACAGTGTGATGTCCAACACAGTTGTGTGTGTGTGTGTGTGTGTGTGTGTGTGTGTGTGCAGGACATACCTGAGGTGGCACCGTCTCCTTCTTTGGCTCCTCCTCCTCCTCCTCCTCCTCTTCTGTCATTGGTTGAGTCCAGCTGTCGTTCTCTGACTCTCCGTTCGCTCCACTTCGTCCCTGTCTCCTCCTCCACTTCCTCCTCTTCACCTCCTGCAGAGTCAAAAACAGATGAGCAGATGAGCACCCCCACGGCCGCATCCTCCTCCTCACTGCTTTGGTCTGCAGCAGAGGAGGAAAGAAGCAAAGTTAGAAAAGAATAGAAAAAAATAGACAACAGAAAAAAGGGAGTAGAGTAGAACAGAATAGATTAAAAGAAGATGTGTAGAACAATGGAATAGATGATATTAGAAAACTGCATAATAAAAAATAATAGAAGTAAAAATGAAATGCCCACCTCGTCCTTCTCATCGCTCCGTCTCCTCCAGTGACGTTGCTGAGGTTTGGTTGTCATCATCTGTCCTGCGTCCTCCATGTTCTCCAGTGGGATGGGTCTGAATTTGTTCCTGGTCTCCTGCAGTGGACACAAGACAGAAAAGCAGAGCTGCAGTTCGTCTTCTGAGCAGCAGGGGGCGTCAGTGCTGATCAACACACACAGACTCACCACCACCAGACACACTCTGAACCGACACTTCTGCTTCAACTTCTCTGGCCCTCCGAACTTCCTCTTATCCAGGCAGAAATGGCATTTCCCACAATCCTCTCTGAGACAGGCCACACACTGCCTGCAGGCCGACCGACGCTTCCTCAGCTGCAGGGACACACACGCACACACACAGGGGTTAAAAGTCAGGAACTGTTGTCACTTCATTTTCTAATGACAAAAGTATAATATCAAACATGTAAAAAATAAATAATAAAAATCCGATCAGACGTGTTTACGATTAATGTCCTTTAGTGTCAGAATGAGAAGCTAACAGGAGGTTCTGTGTACAAACGATCTGCTAAACACCAACACTTCATTTTATTTTTTCAACATCTTTTTATTTCCAAAGAATGAACCATAAACCTGCATCAATAAATCACGAGGGAGCGTGGACACGTCTTAAATCTCTCTGTGTATGCTGGACGGCTTCTTAATGATCTCTCTGAATGTTCATGAAGGTTTATTAATGTGATGTTTGCTAAGAAGAAACCGCTTATGGTCTGATGTTACTCTGCTGGTTGTTTATTAAATGAATTTAAAGTGCCTCATTTTGGTCACAAATCTGTCAAATTAATGAAGGATTAAACAAGTTAATAATAATAATGTGATTTTTAGCTGTAGCTGAAATTCATGATTGGATGGTTTAAAAACATTAGCTCACATAATTTAAATTAAATAAGTGTGTTATATACACAGCATATAAATGACTATTTTTTTCTGAGTATTTTAAAAATTCTTTTATTTTCATGTTCATTATCACGTCATTGTCATGTATTTATTTTAAGCCATTTGTTTCTCCTTATTCAAGCTGTCAGTCAGCTTTTTTCAGTCCTTTCTTCTTGAATTTCTCTCAGAACCGTCAAAATAAAACATTTAGCTGGTTTTCACCTGACTTTATTTTTTTATGTTAATGCCACTCAAAGTCCTGAGCAGAGACAAACCACTTCATACTCACCGGTGTGTACGCTGGCGGGTTTTCTTTCTTCCTTGGCTTCATCTGGAGGACCAATCACAAGGCAGCAGCAGATCACATGGTGGAACGAAGCACACAGATTATTGGTTAAAAATCTACAGGGTGATTTTATTTATCAGTCCCAGCGTGACGTGTCATGTGACCTCTGGTTTTACATGAGAATTTATTAGATTTTCTCACAGACAGCAGCAGCAGAATAAAAGGAGTCAAATTACTGACCTGTAACAACAGATGTTCTACAAGGTTCCACACTGAGACGGATTGTTCTTATTGTAATACATATTTCATCTGTAAATACTGTTCGGCTTTATGCATTTTATCATGTTGAGCCAACTGTTTACGACTGTTACATCATTTTTGTTTTATTACATCTTTTACATAATTTTCATCTTATTACGTCTTTTATTTAACTTTCCTCGTTTCGTACTTTTCATCTTGTTACATCTTTTACATTATTTTCATTTTGTTATGTAATTTTTGTCGTTACATTTTTTTGGTACTTTTCATCTGATTTCATATTTTTCTGGGTTACTTCCCAGTGCATCATGGGTAACTGTCACTTCTGTGAAGGCTCCATTAATGCTGACAGGTTCACACGGGTGTTTGGAGCGACATATGCTGCCATCCCGTCTTTTTCAGAGACGTCCCTGTTTATTTCAGAGAGACGATGCTGAGACACATTGTGTCAAATCTGAATAAATTCTTGAGTTGTTACGTTCACAAAAACTGGATGGACGTAAAGACGGAGGACCTCTGGTCTGTCGCAGGATTTTTTCCCCCTCCATCAGTGAGTTAAGAGTTCAGAGGCTGTGAGCTGCTTCTTCTCACCTGTTCAGAACTGATGCTGCTGCTCCCATCCTCCTCCTCTTCCTCCTCTTCTTCTTCTACTTTGTCTTTTTTGACCTCCGGCCTCTTCCTCAGAACCCAGTGATCCCCCCCAACCTGAACACAACCAGGAAGAGCTGAGGTCACTGCAGGAGGTCAGAAACAGGAAGTATGTGCTGATCAGACACACACACACACACACACACACACACAGGTGATGTCTTACCTTTTTAAAAACTATACTGGGTGGATTCTTCTTCTCTGAAATAAGAACAAACTGTGTTATAAGCAAAAAGAGCTAACGACTAAGAGACAGACAGACAGACAGACAGACAGACAGACAGACAGGTGTGTTACCTGTCGAGCCGCTGCAGGAATCTCCATCTTTGTGTCCACAGCAGGGTGACAGACTGCAGGAAAACCACAGAAGAAGAGTTGAACGCTGTTCTTTTAATGTCACATTTTATATCAACTGTCCAATCAAGAACGAAGATGGATTATTATTTATTTATATCATGAGAATAAAATCATAAGGAATAAATAGCTGACAGATGATCTCATATCACTTCATCCTTCAGATATGTGACTTTTTCATTTAAAATTACGTTTCTTCATAATAATCTGAATATTCTTGTGAACAACTTTATTTGATAACATTATATTTGCATGATATGACTTTTTTTTAATTGCAATGTTATCTCATATTACTCTGTAAAATTACATATTTTGTTACTTGTTTAAAAATTATTTCTTTATTATACCTTTATTTTCTAAAGTGTCAGGATTGTATGGCCAAAAGAATAAATATGTAGAAGACTGATAAAATAAATGTGAAAATATTTTTTAAAAAGCATTTTAGTTCACTTTCATGTTTATTTGTTAATTTATGTATTTTTAAAAAATATATATATAGATATTTATTTTTATATAAATTAGTCATTTTTTCCTAATATTTAAAAAATACTTTTATTTATTTATTTTTCAATAATAATTTATTCATTTTGTTTCTCCTTATTCAATCAGCTTTCTGCTTAAATAAGCAAAAATAAAGGGAAGGGGGAGAATAAATAAATGAAATGACATACAAAAATAAATATAAAACTTGAAAAAATCTATAACATATATTTTTTTAAACATATGAATAAATATACATTGAAATAAATAAATAAATACATGTGGAAAAAATATAATATTTTCTTTCTTTTCTTATTATTTTACTGATTTATTTTTTTATAGTCCTATGACTCCATAGCTCCTCCATAGCAGCCAGTTTCTTAAATGTTTGATAAGTAACTTAAATAATATATTTTTAAATTAACTCTTCCCGCTCCTCTGACTTGGCTCCTCCCCCTCTTACCTGGCATCTTGTGATTGGCTGTTGTCAGGTGTGTCTGGCACTTGGGTGATGATGCTGTAGTTGTAGTCGGTCCTTTCGTGGCGTCGTTGGTTTGCTCGGATCTTTTTGACCTCCACCCTCTTCACGAAGCTCCCGAACCTGCCGTCAACGCCCCTGTTGTCCAGCTCCAACGGCTCCATCAAATCAGCGCTCTGCTCTGGGTCACCTGACCTCCATCTCTCCACATCTCGTAGCCTGTCGAGTCTCAGACGAGCGATCACGATCACACACCTCTTTATTTCAGGATACAGCTTCCTCCATCGCTCCTCCTCTTTTTTCTTTCTTTCCTCCTCCTCCTCCTCCTTCCTGGTCTCCATGGTAACCACTCCATCGATGCTGACGTCCTTCTTGTTTGGAGTTTCCTGAGGTTTCCTGCGTGGATGGAGGTTCTTATCTTCCACCTCAGGACGTCCTGTTACCTCTGCTTGATAAACACATCCTGGGTCAGATGAAGCGGCGTGTTTCTACGGAAACTCAGAAAGGACAAAGAAGCTCCGGTTCTCCATACAAACTTTTTAATCTGTTCATTTAAAACTGCACCACTGGTTTTACTTAACATTCACCTGACTGCACTTCATCCTCGACTCAGACTGTTCACTCTGACTGCTGAAGGGTGAATGAATTCGATTATTTTGATTTTAATGAATGTGCACTTAGGAAAACTGAAATAGAAACAGTTGAACAGCTGTTGTTCTATTGTCATATATCAAAATTCTTTTGGAAGGGTTTCCACAATTGTATATAGAATATTAATTTGTACAAGATTTGGTCTCATAATGAGGAACAGAAGTATGGATTTTGTTTTATAATAATTTGATATTTGCCCAGTATTTTCTACAAAAAGGTAAATTCTTAAAAGAACACTCAGTGCTTTGCTGTATTTTTGAGGAGGTTCACTGAAAATGACGAGATCCAAGTTTGTCAGTTGTTTCATTTGATAGAAGATTAAATAGATCTTGTTTACATTTTATTTTATTTTACTTTATCCACTTAATTTTTTGGTTTTCCTGTTTTTCTCATACCTTTGTGTTGTTTTTTTGTGCTTATTCACCTGGATTGTATTTTCTCAATCTTAAATTTAACTTATGAAGTTATTATACTTGTTAAGTTGTATTTTTCAATAAATTAAATAAAATTTTAAAAGAAAAGTTAAAATCCTCCTCCTCTTCCTCCACCAGTCCTCTTACCCTCTGCCCTGAGACACAGCTCGTCCAACTGCTCCTCGTCCATTTCAGAGTCAGAGTTAGGACCGCCACCTTGGCTACCGCAGCCAATGATGATCAGTCCTGCAGTCTGTGGGCGTGGCCTCTGGGTTCATATTGCTCAGTCACTAATTTGCTCCAATCAGGTTAAAGAAGCTGCTGTTTTGTTGATGAGATGGCAGCTGAAGAGTCGTCAGTCATCAGACATCAAGTTTCCAACAACCTGTGGAAAAAAAAAATCAAAGAATAACTGCAGCTCAGTTATAAGAACTTTCATCTTAAAACATCAGCAACCAAAGCTCTGATTGGCTGATCACATCATCTGATGAAACAAATATAAAAACGGGAAAGTGACAGCAGCTGTACTGTCTATCAGCCAGCTGTGTGTTCCATCAGGTTAACATGTTAAAGAAAATGAGAACAGTGAAGGACCAAACAGAGTACTGCAGCGGGTCAGTTAACAGCGGGTACCCAACGGTTACCCAACGGTTACCCAACGGGTATCCAGTAGAAAATATACTTGTATAAATTTTCTGGTGCAGGAACAGGTAAAAATTAAATAACAGCAGGTGGGCAGCAGATGAAAACAATTATACAATAATGTTTTTTCCAGGAGAATTCAAAAATGAAAATGTAAATGTAGTATTTTTAACATTTACATTCACTAATACAGTAAAATCAAGTCTAAAGCTGCAAGAATTTTCCTGTAAACGCAAACTTTGACCTCACATCCTGCCAAAAAATGAGACAACACTATCTGATGTGACAGCAACGATCGGTATCAGCTTATAACAAAATAAATATTTTATTCTTATATTTTTTGTTATAGTGTGATAAGTTTGTAGGTCACAATGATGTGAAAATACCTTGTTGTAACACAAAAAATTTAATGTGAAAATAAATTGATGCAGCGTGAAAATATCCTCTAACATGAAAATGAACTGTTGTAACATGAAAATATCACATTGTGACATGAAAATACTTTATAAAGTAAAAATATCTTCTTGCATGAAAATATCTCTTTTAACAATAGATTTTTTTCATACTAACTTAACAAAAATTGTATAAATAGATAAATAAATAAGTCATTAAAGTTACCTGTTTTTTATGTTGGAGTGATACGGGCTGAGAAATGGCGGCAAAATGCAGCGCGTGCAGTACGTAATCTCGCGAGAGGTCGCTAACTCGTGTTCCCTTCTAAGACGACCCACGAGGGGGCGCGGCTACTCTACACCAACATGGCGCCCATATCAGCGCAATGAACAGCATAGGCCAATACGGTTACTGCGTGTCTGTGTTGTACTGACCAGTTAGCTACAGGTTAGAATTGCTAACTGGACCATTCGGTTGTATGGCCTGCAGGTTTGCTTTTTAGCAGTTAGCTCAACAGATACAGCAGTTAATCAGCTAGCAGCAGAGACTGTTACTAAAGTTACCGAGCTGCTCATAACCATCCTGTCTCACACAGAAAAATCAATAAACAAAAACCAGAGAAGTGAGCCGTTATCGAGTCAGCCGCCATCTTTGTTCTTAGAGGGTCAACACAGGCACACGCCGCGTGAAACACCTCAAAATTTATATTCACACCTTCAAACTGTACGTTTAATGCATCTGAGAAGTGCAAACTGTGGCTAACAGTGCAAAGCATGCTGGGACATGTAGTGACAGTAACGGCAAGATCTGTGTGATCGAGTTAACGGTTTGAATGGACTACAGAGACCAGAGATCCAGTTAAACACAACATGCAGGCTACCTTTAAACAACACACACACACACACACACACACACAGGAAGTTTTCCTCCTCTCAGCGGTGAACTGTTCAGTCCTCCGCCGAGCTCCTGTCTCACCTGTCGGTGTCACACCTGTCTGTCTCTCTGTCACATGGCTCGCGCTTCATTAATTTTTTAATAAACACGAACTAAATCAGTGTTGTTTCTGTCTCACCGCTGCACGAGCTCCTCCGCTGCTGCTGCTGCTGCCTTCACTGACCACATACAGCGTCGGAATTCACATAAACTAGAGGAAAAATAGGAACTTTTCTTCTGAGAGACTGAGACTTGAACTGAATTGAATAAACTTTATTTTGAACATTTGTTTTCAAAGAATAAAATAAACAAAAAAAAAATCAGAAATAACCAATAATAACAGAAGAACTAACTAGAAATAACTGAGTAAACAAAATAAACAAGATAACTAAGGTAGCAGTAGCAGGTAAAGGTATACTTTTCAGAATACCTTTATATACCAATACCTTTCAAAAGCTGAAATAAGTTTGCACCCTACCCTATAATTCTAATCAATTATTAACAATAACTGGGGATGGAACTGGTAAGAAAAGGATGTTTGATTATTTCCCCGCTGAAGGGAAACATCACACTGTGACTGAGGTGACGACATGCTGATTTTTCACTGACGGGAAAAAAAAAAAGAAAAATATAAACCTCCTGGTAGATTAATCTGAGTCTGACTGTGTGGATGACAGATGTAATGGAAAGTTTCTCAAACTGCATCATGGGATGTTCACGGCCCAGGACAGGAGGACTCTACTGCAGGTCATTAAAACTACATCTGACAGGAGATACAGAAGTATCTATTCTGGTCATGGGATGTGTGTGAGTAATTTATAAGAGTGTATTACATGTGTATTAGTGTATTACACACAAAAACTAATATATTCCTTCAAAATATTTTTTTTTTCTCTATGTCTCTTTTAGGGCTACTTTTATATAGTGTATATTATTTACTTTGATGTTCATATTAATATTTATAAATCTGTTTATTACCTGAGTATTTAGTGTGGAGAGACTAAAACTTTATTTCGTGCAGTCCTGTATTAAAGGCTGTAATGTAAAAACCTTAAATCTTGATGTTGGACATTTCCGAGGGGACGATGAATGCAGCATCAACACGGTTCGCGTCACAGACACTGAGCATGCGCAGAGGAATGTGCTCTGGTGCTGATTGGATGTGGAGTTCAATTAGCAAAAAGTAACAAAAATGATGAATTAATAAATTAATAAAATACATTATTTCATAATAAAACTGTTTGATAGAGCAGATTAACATTCTGACTGTAAACTGTGTGAACATGATGGACATGTGACAAATGAAAGAATATTCAGAAACACAGGATGCATCTTTTATCTTTCATCTACATGTATTAATATATAATATCTGTTTTTTTAGTCATAAAAATGTCCTGCAAGACAGAATGATGTTTCTATTCACATTAATATTTGTCTGTATTACTGTTCTGTGTGCTTATCAGTGATGAATAATGTGAATAATGATGAATAATTTTGTCATTTCAATCTTATATTCTGTTTTTCAGAGTGACTTTGATCATCTGTCCAGGAGCTACAGATGATAAACATGATTCATGTGTGCTGCCATTATTAAATAAAACAATGAATAAATAAATAAATCATTGTTGAGGTCAGAACCAAAAACATCATCACATGAAAATAAAGTTGAATAGCTTCTGATCCGCTTGATTGATTGATTGATTGATTGATTGATTGATTGATTGATTGATTGATTGATTGATTGATCATCCCATGTTTCAGTGAGGAATGACTGACGCTCTGATGTTTCTGTTGAACTGAAGAAAATTTAAATAAATACAAAGACATGAACTGCAGGAAGTATTCAGATGATTTACTTCAGTAAAAGTACTAATACCACACTGTAAGAAATACTCTGTTACAAGTAAAAGTTTAAAGAAGCATTTAAACAAGTGGATGATGAAACCTCTCACCATACTGAAGTTTCAATATCAATACTTATTGATCATATGTGACTGATGGCACGTCGGGTTCTCCAGAGTGGAAGCAGCCAAGACGATACATCAAGCAGAGCTGCAACAATTCATCAAATAATTATAATTATAATTAATCAATAATTATTAAATTAAACAGAAACTATTTTGATGATTGATTAATTGATTTGAGTCATTTTTAGGACAAAAAAAGCCCAAATTCTCTGATTTCAGTTCCTTTATTGTGAATATTTTCTGGTTTCTGAGGACGACATCACCAACATTTTCTGACGTTTTCTGAACAGCTGTTCGATTGATTATGCCTGGGTGAGATCATGATAGTGATTTTACAGACTTTACAGAGAGACACAGAATGAGTCTGTCTTTAGGTTTCACACACTGATGTTTTCATGTGTCACATGTTTATTGATTTTACAGCTTTTAGATGAAATGAACTGTCAGATTTTATTAATTCTGAAAAAAAAAAAAAACTTACCCTCTGATTCTAAGACGGCCAAGAAGAAAACAGCACTGACATCACTGCAGCATCTTCAGATTTCTCTCTAGGAAACGTTTCTTGTTTGCACGCGGCCCTGCAGTCTCATGCCCTTATATGGTCGTTTCCCCATGCTAATTAGGAGCAACTGGTGCTGCAGAAGACAATGACGTTCATCAGTCCCTCCAGGATTTTACAGGCTGGTTTTAGGATTGCTGAACCCTAAAATGTCTGATTTCACAGCAGCTCTTCTAAAACACTGCGGCACGTGTTGTGATCTTTGTATTCATGTTTACAGTGAAACTGCAGGAGCAGAAGTGAAAGTTATAAAAGAAAGTTGTGATTTATTTTGTATAATTCATTCAAATCAAAGGCAGCTTGTTTGAGGGAGAACAGAACTGCACTCTGTTCTAAATAACTTCAACAAAAAGGTTCAGAATGATGAAAACTATTTTTTTTACAAAATAAAAATATATGTTTTATTCATAGATGAAGAGGGTCACCTGGGAGTTTTACATTAAGAAGCAGAATCTTTTCTGAGCTCAAACTCAGTCACAACAACAAACACAACATCATAAAATAAAAGTGCACAGAGGGTTGATAAATGTGTTCTTCTCTGTATTCATGACAAAATAAAAAGCATAAATGAAAAAAGAAGTGAATAATTAAAGCAGAGGACTGTTTGTTTCTGTGTTCTTCAGATTCAGTCCCTCCAGGAAGTTATGATGTTGTGATCACAACAGTTCACACAAATTCAACCAATCTCTGTGAATTCTGCACAAACTTGCAATTTTTTCAAAGCACTGCAACTCCTCTGCAAATCTGACCAATCATCATTGCTCCCTGTGAGTTCCACCAATCACAGCAGTCCCCTGCACAAACATCACACATGTTCGTCCAGAGTTTTATTAGGAAAAAAAATTTACAAAGATATTAGAGAATGAGGCCCAACAGGTCCACACACACACACACACACACACACACACACACAGGGTCCAGAGTGTGTGTGTGTGGGGGTTTTCTGTGGTGGTGTGTTTAACGTCTCTGGGCCTTCAGAGGACAGAGGACGATGTCAACATGTCCAACTGTGCGCTCACCAACCGTTTACTGTCTGTGTGTGTGTGTGTGTGTGTGTGTGTGTGTGTGTGTGTGTGTGTGTGTGTGTGTGTGTGCTGTGGTTGCTAATCTGCCCGTGTCACCCATCAGCCGCTGGGCACCACCAGCACCCGGACGCCTCAGAGAGGTGTCTCCTCTGGTCGGCCTCAGACCACCAACCGTCACCTCCTCCTCTTCCTCCTCCTCCTCCTCTCCATCTGTTCTTCATCTGCTTCGTCTCCCTTTTCCTCTCTCACACTTTTTTTTCTGACTCCGGAAAACCAGAAGCCTCCTGCGTTGCACAACCTCGGCCTCCAGCAGGCAGCCTGGTGAGGAGGGGGAGCGGGGGGGCGAGTCTGATGCCCTCCTGCAGCCTGAGGCCTCAGAGACAGCTGCTCTATCATCCACCAGACCAACACTGAGGACGTCTCACTGTCTCTGATGTCTCACTGTCTCTGGTGTCTCACTGTCTCTGGTGTCTGATGTCTCACTGTCTCTGATGTCTCACTGTCTCTGATGTCTCAGCTTCTTTTAGCTGCTGGTTTTGGTTTGTGGCACGTTTCCTGTCTGCTTCAGTCCTGGTGTTTCCAGTCTGGATGGAGAACTGAACAGGTCCAATATTAGTTTTTATTGATTTGTTTTCCTTCATCCTTCACAATCTGCACAACAAACATTTCATTACAACACCGATATCAGTGACAAAGAGACAAAATAAACCACAAAAAAACAACAATTCAATTACAAAACAGTTGGGATATTGTGCTTAAAACATAAATTAAAAACAGAACGCAATGATTTGTAAGAACTTTTATACCAATATTCATCTAAAATCCAGAACAAAGATCAGATATTTCCTGATCAACTTGAATGTTTGTTGTAAATCTCCAGTCATTGTGTTTCAGGATCCTGTTTCTCTCTGTGATCCATCATCTTTTCTTCTAACACTCAGTCAGTGTTTGTGAACTGAGACACTAACTGTTGAAGTTTTAAAGGTCAATTCTGTCTCATTCTTTCTTGATATTCGTCTTCAGCTGCTCAACAGTCCACAGTCTCTGTTGTCCTATTCTGTGCTTCATGATGCACCACACATTTTCAATGGGAGACAGGTCTGGACTGCAGGTCCAGGTCTGGACTGCAGGTCCAGGTCAGTCTAGGACCTGAACTCTTTTACTATGAAGACACGCTGTTGGAACACGTCCACAATGTGTCTCAGCATCGTCTCTCTGAAATAATCAGGGACGTCTCTGAAGAAGACGTCAGTGATGGCAGCATATGTCTCTCTGAATCCGTCCAAACATCACAGCTGCTGTCTGTTGAAGTCAGTGCTTGGAACAATCTGGATGGTCCTTTTCCTCTTTAGCCCGGAGGACACGACGTCCATGATCAGTGAAAACAGTCTGAAATGTGGACTCGTCAGACCACAGGACACTTTTCCTCTTTGCGTCCGTCCATCTCAGATGAGCTCTGGTCCAGAGAAGTCTGCAGTGTTTCTGGATGTTGTTGATATCTGTCTTTCTATTTGCATGTAGAGTCTGAACTTACATTTGTAGATGCAGAGACAAACTGTGTCCCTGAGTCCATGTAGTGTCCTTTATACAATGATGAGGGTTTTTAATGCAGTGCTGCCTGAGGGGTCAAAGGTCACAGACAGTCAGTGTTGGTTTTCAGAGATTTCTCTGGATTCTCTGAATCTTTTAATGATATTATGGATTGTAGATGATGAAATCTATAAATTCCTGCAGTTTTGTGTTGACAGACGTTGTTCTTGAACTGTTGGACTGTTTGCAGTTTTTCACAAAGTGTTGAATCTGACCCCATCCATGCTGGTGAACCACTAAGCCTTTCCAGGACGCCCCTTTAATACCCAATCAAAACAGCTGTTTTTGGAACATTCTACAACTTTCACAGTCTTTTGTTGCTCTTGTCCAAACTTTATTGAAACATGTTGCAAATATCAAATTCAGAATGAGTGAATATTTACAAAAAAAAACAAAGTTTATCAGTTTGAAGATGAAATATCTCATCTTTGTACTTTATTCGGTTGAATATGGATCAAAATGTTTTTACAAACAAACATCACAACTTTTTTGGGGGGAATCAAGGTTGTACAAAAAATGACTACAAAGAGACGTGTTGTTTGTCATTTTGTGTCTCTCAGTCAGGATGTGTTGTACATGTCTGTGTGAGCAACACCAGACTTGTTTGTAACTCAATACTTACAATATTTTCTGTCATTTTACAGACACTAGTACTGATAGTCTCTGAAATTGGTGTATAATTTTTCAAAAATAATGACCAGAAAATCACGACACATACCAGCTGATCAGAGATGGTTTAACAGCAGCTCTGACCAGGACTCTGACTGCACCGACTCACACTCACTGGATCTCACAGTGACTCACTGTCGCCTCTGGAGGCACAAAGTGGAATTAAAAGACAGAGCAGGCCGAGGCTAACTGGTTAGCATGCTAGCTTCAGTAGATATCTCTGCAATACAATACAGAGACGTTAGTTATTTACATCCTGTTCATCATTTTAGTTCATTTTTAAATGTTTTAAAATAAATTCTTACATTTGGCACAGACTGGAGGATTAGCTCCACCCATTTTTATTTCCATCAACCAATGAACACATTCACAACATTAGTGAGTGTAAACAACAAACATCCACTCAGCACAGGTTTCTGGATGATGGAAACGTGACTGCTGAGTGTTTTCAGTTTGTTTCTAGTCGTCAAAAAGGTTGATTCAATGCAACTTTAATCATTTATGTATGAATTATTAAACTTATTGATCAATTACACATAATTCCACTGTGAGGTGAGACACCAGGCCTTCATACAAGTTAAATACACACTGTGGTTTAAATTCACCACGAGCAAACAGACAGCAGCTGCTGACAAATGATAAAATATCAAGATTTAATTTGAAGAATCAGTTTACAGGTCGGACGATTCAACACATTTATTTAAAAAGTATTTTTTTTAAAAAAACAAAATAAGCAAAAAATATTAAAAGTCACACTGTTTTTACTGCAGTCACACAGAAATAAAGTGTTTTAAATGTGAGAGGAGGAGGAGGAGGAGGAGGAGGAGGTGTGGAGGTCACAGGGCAGCTGACTGAAGGAGTCAAACATGATGTCTTCAGTGGGCGGAGCCAGCCTGGACAGCTTAGTCTCTGATTGGTCAGATTTCCTGCTCCTCCTGTTCTTATTGGTGACTTTACGGTTTCTGGTTTGGATTCTGTCTTTTTTCATCTCCAACGGACGGTTGACCTGAAACACACAAAGATTACTGCTGAAAGTACACAGTAGAAACAGAAAGTACTCTGAAGTACAGCTGTACTACCTGGTGTCGTTTGTACCTGGTGTCGTTTGTACCTGGTGTAGTTTGTAGTACCTGGTGTAGTTTGTAGTACCTGGTATAGTTTGTACCTGGTGTAGTTTGTAGTACCTGGTGTAGTTTGTAGTACCTGGTGTAGTTTGTACCTGGTGTAGTTTGTAGTACCTGGTGTAGTTTGTAGTAGAGTCCACAGGCGTTGCAGACAGGTTCTCCAGCAGAGTTCCTCCTCCACAGCGTCGTCGTCACAGTTGAACAGTTCACACACTGAGTTCCTTTTCTCTGAGACACAACCTGAAAACTCACAAACACAAACAGTTTATTTTGGTTTACTGATTCATTTAACAGAGTCAGTGCAGAAAGTCCTGGATCAGTTTAGCACAAAGACTGGAGGAAGTGTCTCACAGCTCTCCTCTTGGCTCTCAGCAGTGGTCTGTTGTTGTTGTTGCTGTTGTGTTTCTGTTGGATGCTGCAGTTGTTACACAGGTGACCTCCTGTAGCGTCTCTCCTCCACAGGGGGGCGCTGGTCGTCCCACAGCTCACACACTCACGCTGCTCTGAACACACACACACACACACACACACACACACACACACACACACACACACACACACAGAAGCATGAAATACACTGCCACACACAGCAGACAGCTGCAGCTCACACAGACAAGTAAACACCTCACCTGGTTCATGGCCCCGCCCCCACGACTGACTGCCAGGTAACACCCAATCACAAGGGGAGGAGTAGGAGGAGTAAAAGTCACCATAGTAACTTGTTGAGGAGAGGACAAAAGTGGGGGGTGGAGTCAGAGCAGGATCACCATATAAGGATGAGGAGGAAGGAGGAGGCGGGACATACCCAGATTCGTCCAACCAGTGAGAGGAACTGATGAACTGGTGACTGACAGCAGTCAGCCACTCAGACTCATGGGACATGCAGTCGTGTGAAGGGACGGGGCTAACCTGCAAGAAACAGAAAATGTATTCACATTTTTTAATGGGGGAACTGCTAGCTCAAAAAAAAAAAAGCACAAAGGCTGGAAACAGGCAGAAAGACAGGAGACAGGGTTAAACTGCTAGCCTAGCTTAGCACAAGGACTGAAGGCAGGGGAAACTGTTAGCCTAGCTTAGCTCAAAGACATAATTTCATTCACCCACAAAAACTACGAGCTGGTTGACAAAAAATGCAAAACATACAGGTGAAAATTACAGATGGAGAAGAGTCGAGTGATTCTGACCTTTGAGTTGAATCTTGATGTTTCAGGACGAGTTGTCATAACAGTAGAGGACCAATCAGCTGGCTGCAAATAATGTGACATCATCACAGTGTCTGAGAAGAGAAGAAAAAAGAAATGAGAGAAAACTGATCACTCAGATCTTTTTCTTTAGTAAAAACACTCACACCATAATGAAAAAATACTGTTACAATAAGTGGATTAAAGTTCTTACTTCATAAGTTCTCCAAGTACTCATAAGTAAACGTACTCTTACTTTACTCTTACTGTCCTTAATGCAGAACGGTTCCATATTTATCTGTCCAGTTGAGCCTCAGATCTCACTGGACACTTTATCTTCTCCATCAGCAGCTGTTCAGCTTCATCACTGATTTATTAATGAATTACTGCATTTAATCACCAACAGTCAGCTTCATTTTATAGTTAAAAAGTTTCATTTGGCATCAGATCATCAGATTCAGACACTGAGACTCTGATCAATTTTCAGCTGCAGTGTTGCACATTTTATAATAAGGATCCAAATGACAGTTATAAATGTTAAAGTTCAGTAACTCGTCAGTCAGATTAATTAGCAGTAAACAGTAAATGGATCTTGACAAATAGTGATGAATGAAAACTGTTACAACTTGTTTATTGTCCTTTATTAATGATAATAAAGTGTTTACAACCTAATTAATTACCTCGTTATAAAGCATCTATCAATCATTAATAAGGTCAGTCTTTAAAGTGGTTCAGTATATTTTATTATCTGATCACATTTGATGTATGAAATCTGAAAAATAACTGTCACATAAATGTAGCAGTAGAAGTAAAAAGTTATATAAAAGGGAAATAAGTACAAGTACCTCATATTTATACTTACATTCCACCACTGATTATCACACAGGAACTTCAGTCCATCATCAGAAAAATATATGAATCAAATAATTAATCAAAGGAAGAAAAGATAAAAGGAGCTCACTGCTGTTGGAAGAGAACTCAGAGAACCACAGAGAACCACACAGGCTGTTCTAAAGGTGATGCTGATCCTCACAGAGCTGCTCAGTCTGATCTGATGTGAGGTGAGACAGACTGACACACAGACAGGAGCAGAAACAGGAAGTAGGAGGAGACAGTTTGAGTCGTCTTCCTTTATTTATGAAATATTAACTGAACCGATTTGCTTTTTAAAATATTATTATTTAATAAAATGAAGTTTGATTTAATTTAATGAGTGAATCCCAGAGGTGCAAAGTAACAAAGTACATTTAATCAAGTACAGTCTGAAGTACTTCTCTGCTACTGTCTCATACTATTTTACAGACAAAACAGAAGATGGATGATTCTAAAAAATATGATTCATTATTATAAATACAGTTTTTCCCTCCTGATTCTGACATCTGAACTTTCTTGATCCGACACCAGTGAGCTGTTGTTGTTCTAATCATCATGATTTCTTTATCTTCCAGGTAAACATAATTTTTTTTAAAAACCCAAAGAGACAGAATATCAACTCCTCATGTTATATTATATTATATTATCATTTATTATCATTTCTTCAGTTTTTCACTGCAGGAAAGATGTTTGAGTAAAGTGCAACAGAAAACGTGAGGACAGAAGTGAATTTTAGGGCTGCAAACAATGTTTATTTTCATTGTTAATCATTTTTTCAATTAATAAATTAGACTTCTGGTTCATAAAGTGTCAGAAAATGTTGAAAAATGTCCAAGATGACGTCCTCAAATGTCTTGTTTTGTCCACAACTCAAAAGATATTCAGTTTACCGTCAAAGAGGAGGAAAGAAACCAGAAAATATTCACATTTAAGAAGCTGAAATCAGAGAATTTGGACTGTTTTAAATTAAAAAATGGCTCAAAACAATTAATTCATTAATTAATTTATCCTTTTACACTTTTGTTAACTGAAAAATAGGTCCAAACTTGTGCGTCCGTGTGCTCCACCTGTTTTCACAGGTTTGGATCTATTTTTCAACTAGTGATCAATCTGGCAATAATTTCTCCATTGATCGATTAGTTGTTGCAAGTCTAAACTTGATGAGAGATGATTGATTGGTCCGTCAGAGGCAGGAGGCGTGTCCCTGCAGCAGTGCGGGGTCTACCACACTTCTGTGCAGGGGCAGGTCCAATGAGAAGTCGGTGGGCGGAGCCTGTAGGCGCTGGCGGGGGGGTCGGCCCCCCCTCTGAGGGATGGGCAGCTCAGAGTGGTGAGCAGGAAGTGGAGAGGAGAAGAAGTATGGATGGAGGAGAGCCTGCAGATCAATACATACATCAATCAATCATTTCAAGATATACGATGGAACATTTCTGCATTAAACTGAGACTGTCCTTCACATATCTTGAGAACCGTCCATCTGATGGACTGCAAGCAGCACCTCTGGAGAGCCGAAAAATCTGCTCGCTTTGAACAACAAGAATCCACCAGAACTGTCAAATGTCAGAAAATATGGCGTCTTCAGATGTCTGTCCAACAGTTCAAAACCCAAAGAGAGTCAGTTTACTGTGATATAAAACAGAAAAAACTGACAGCAGAGAATGGATGGAGTTTTGATTGATAAATGTCAAATAATCTCCTGTTGATCTACTGATTGATTAAAGAGTTACTCCGGTGCTTCAGTGAGTCTTTCAAGTGGAGTTGAATGGACCAAATCTGAGCAGCAGAAGTAGAAATACGCTGATGTTTAGTCTCTGCTTTGGGTAAAACTCAATAAAACCCACTAGATCCTACATTTCCCATGATGCAATTCATCCCAAAGTGCAACACCTCCTGTGACATCAGCAAAGACCGCTGGGGGGCCATAAACAGTGAGCGAGACGAATACACTTCTTTTGTTTCTGGACTTTAAAGTCAATAAAATCTCTCAGACAGTAAACTCGCACACACCTGAAGTTCACTTCCTGTTTCCTACCTGTCTGGCAGAGCAGCGCTGTTTGGATGGATAAACCAGGAACTTGTAGAGCAGGTCGACGGCCTGAGGGGACGTGTCAGGGACGATCTCCTCCAATGGGATGGCTGGATTCTCCTTAAAGGTGATTTTATTGTAATCTGGTAACTCTACGATCTCCTGGAGACACAGAGAACATCGACGCACTGTGATGATGTCATAGATCGACTTATATTACAGGTGTATTTAACATCAGCACAGACTCGACCAATAACAGCTCAAATCAGAGCGTCTCAGAGGGTTTCAACACTGGACGATATCAGCAGCCAATCAGGGAACAGAACTGAGCCTGTCTCTGATTGTCAGATTGGAAAATATAATTATTACTTTTACAACAGTTTGACAAAATTTGTTTCTGCTTCCTCTGAGAAATATTATTCACCACCACAGCTTTTAATTTTATGTACATGATTCTTTACTTCAGTAAAAGTAAAAATATTTAATCACAGGAAAAACTCTACATAAATGAAATATAACATAATCAGATTGTTCTGATGCATCAGTGTCACTGCTGCAGCGCCTCCTGCTGGAGACACTTTGAACTCATTTATATACCGGGAGTTACTTTAATCCAGTGGTTCCCAACCTAGGGGTCGAACCCCTCCAAAGGGGCCGTCAGATGGTCAGTGGGAAATGAAATAAGTAAAAACAAAAGTTACGAGGCACAAATCTGTTTTCAGTTTCTGAACTATTGTTTTATTTTTGATTTACGGAGAAATATTGATCATTTGAACAGTTATTGAAATGAAACCAGGTGACAAGTTTAGAGGAGTTAAAGACATTTGATTTTATAGACTAAAACTTTGGGGTCGTGGTTTAATCCTTGAATAAATGTTGGATTTTAATAAGTTTAAGTTTACTGTATGTTTTGTAAATAGGTAAAATTGTATGTAAATTACAAAAAGTAATCAGTAACTACAGCTGTCAGATAAATGTAGTGGAACAAAATGCAACATAAAGTGGAAATGAACAAGTTTAGTAGCTCATATTTGTACAGTTCAGTATGAGTACAGTAGTTGAGTAAATGTACTTAGTTACTTTCCACCACTGATCCTAATGAAGCTGAGACTGAACTTTGAACTGAAACACTAAAAATGACAAATAAATCCAAACAAGACAGAGAATTTTAATATTGATCATCAACATACTTTGTGTTTGATCACAGCTTCAGTTTGAATCTGAACTACATCTGACCTGAGTCTGGTTTTAAACATCCACATGATCCGGATCACAGTGAGGTCACGCTGACACACCGGCAGCTTCTTCACTGAAGAACTGATTTTAAAAATTGTGAAGTTTTAAACCAGATATGGTCTGGAGCATGATCGTCACATTACTGAACAAACTTCCAGGAAACCTTCAGAAAACCTTCAGATAACCTGAGATTGTCCAGCAATGGAAACATATTCAAAGACCAAACATGAAGTCAGTCTTCAGTCTGGTTTTAGATCAGATCCTGCAGCTTCAGTTGTTCATATAAAAGTAACTGAAGAGATAAAAAAAATAAAGGATTTTTGAGTCTGATACTGACATAAAAACTAGAAAACACAAAACAAAAACTAAATCAATCTTGAAACAGATTCCTCACATTTGTTTTGTTTTAGTTTGACTCAGAAACACGCGGAACGTTTTAGTGTAAATCTCAGTGTGTCGGCGCCCCCTGCTGGACAAACTGAGACAGAAGCTAAATGAGCTCAAACATGTTCAGTGTTTCTTTTGATATTTATTTTATTATTATGTGTTATATATGATACTTTACTAAACTAATACTCCATTATATCATATTTAGATTGTTTGAAATACTGCTATACATTACTGGATATTATGTTGATATACTGTAGCGTTTCATTACAACAAACACTGTTCATGTTTATTGATCATGTTCTGTAGTTTATTCTGATGTTTACTGTAAATGGTCTCATATCATTCTTTCATGTACTGATGACATCACTGCATCATCTGAGACAGAACTGCACTATTAATATAACTACAACACTGGTGAGCGTGAGCGTGTGTGTGTGTGTGTGTGTGTGTGTGTGTGTGTGTGTGCGTCCTACAGGCCAGCTGTCCTGTGTCGGTGTCCCCAGCACTCTAAGGACGCAGCAGAGCTGTTCTATGTCGTTCTCTCCAGGAAACAGAGGAGACGAGTTCAACAGCTCCCCGAAAATACAGCCCACTGCCCTGAAACACACACACACACACACACACACACACACACACACACACACACACACACACACACACACACACTCTCTTCAGGAAGCCTCTTGTCATTGACAGAGGGTCATAATAATATCAAATTAAACTCTAAAACTATTAATCAATTATTAATTGACTATTAAATTAATCACCACTGGAAACACTGATCAACATTTTCTGACATTTTATTGACAAAACAACTAATTGATTAATGAAGAAAATGACTGACAGATGAATCAATAAACAAAGTAATTGGTACAGGAAAGATTTGAATAATCTTGATCTATCTGTGTTTTAGCAGTTGAAGTACTTTGAGTACTTTCAGTATAAGATGAGTAGTTGTAGTTTTCTCACCACAGGTCGACTCCCTCGTCGTACTTTCTGGCTCCGTACAGCAACTCAGGAGCCCTGTACCACCTGAACACACACACACGCACGCACGCACGCACACACACACACACACACACACACACACAATCGATTTCTTCATATTCTTTATTTGTGTGAACATGTTGCTAAAATCAGGTTGAGGTACAAACTGACCTGTGACTACTTCCTGTTTGCAAAGTAGTCTGCTGATGTCAGACTGTAGTTTAACATAAAAACAAACCATCAGAAGAATCAAAGGACAGGTGGACAGGATACTGTGAAGTAAGTAAAGAACTGATGAGAGCGACAGGAGATAAAACAGGTGAAATGAAGAAACCATGACGGAGTTAAAGGTTTGATTCTGCTGCTGTTTCCTCTGAAACTGATATATCAATAAATATTGATATTGAGGTATTTGATCATACATATTATGATATTTAATTTTGTCCATGCAGCCCAGCCCTGCTCTCATGTTGCTGCCATGACGTTTCGTCTGTCTCCAACTAAACTGTGTTTGTTTTGGTCTCAGACTGTTTATTTTCATCAAACGTGTCACAGGTAGAGCTGCTCTGATCACTCTGTTCATCTCTGATCACTCTGTTCATCTCTGATCACTCTGTTCATCTGTTCATCTCTGATCACTCTGTTACATCTGCTCAGGATTCAAAATAATGAGAATGATAATAATGAGAAGAAGAGGAAGAATATAACAGTGTGAGTTACCTGGTTGCCACCTGGTGGCTGTACAGTCTCTCTCCGTGTTCACTGAACAGTCGAGCGAGACCGAAGTCTGCGATCTTCAGGTGACCTGAAGAGCTGATGAGGAGGTTTGCTGGCTTTAGGTCCTTCAGACACACACATACACACACACACACACACACACACACACACACACCTTTTATTCTTACATAGAGTGTAACAGTACATGTTTGTCCTGAACCTTTCAGTACAGGATGTTTCTGACAGGTACGACACTTCCTCCTCATTAATAATACAGGATTCAAACGTGTTGTTGGAGCTGTGTGTCTGTGTGCTGTCACATGTGTGTGTCAGTCTGTTGTCTCTGTATAAACCAACACAAACTGTTCAGCAATCATCAACAGGTCGGAGTCTTACAGTGCAGCATTACTGACGTTTATTATTCGCGTTTTTTTGTAGAAAATATGTGAGGATTTAAGTGTTTACCAGTAACTGTAAGAATTATGGACAATACACCACTGCTGAATGTATAATTCTTTCAAAATAAATGACAAAAATGCCAAATTTTATTTTTAATAATTTCCCTGCAGTACTGAAAACAGACTGAACGGTGACCTGAAAACTGAGGAACATCCTGAACTCTGAATTTTGTGTTACGTTACACTCCGATTCTTCAGGGCGACAGGAAACCTGAGATCATTCTGTTTCCTACACGTCACTGACTCACCCGGTGCATGATGTTGTTATGATGCAGGAAAGCCACGCCCTTCAGCAGCATCATCATGTAACCTTTGACCTGAGCCGCCGTCAGAGGACGCTCAGAGTTCCTGATGACCTCCGAGAGGTCAGACAGCATGAAGTCAAAGACGAGGACGAAGCCCGTCCCATGAGGGAAGACGTCTTTCAGCTTCACCACCTGAGGAAGATGGGGAGGAGGAAGAGGAGGAGGAGTGTGATGATGACCTCTGACCTCTCACCCTGACATGATGGCGCCCGTCCTCTGACACTCACATGCTGGTTGTCCTCAATCTCCTGCAGGGCTTTGATCTCCCTCAGAGCCTGGTTGGGGATGCCGTCCTCCAGACGCCTCAGAGCCACTTTCTTCAGAGCCACCGTCTCTCCTGTCTGATCAATAATCAATATTCATTACGGGTAAACAGATGCACTCAGACATACTGTGCACAGATCAATGAACTGTAAGAGCAAAATTACATGAACCAGAAAATATTCTGGTTCAGATCAACAAGACGTTTGAGGACGTCATCTTGGACACTGATTAACATTTTCTGACATTTTATGTATCAAACTGCTGATCGATTAGTTGAAAAATTATTGCCAGTTTGATAACTAGTTGAAAAATAGGTCCAAACAGGTGGAGCACTTGTAAGTACATCCTGTTTTCACGTTTGGACCTATTTTTCAATTGACAAAATTGTGACAGGATTCATTTTTCACCATGCCAAGTCATTGATTATTTTTGTGTCAGTGATCATACTGATTAACTGACTGATCCTTTCAGCTATAAACAGAATTAATGGTTAGTTTAGTTCAGTTCAGTTAGTCAGTACTGTTGACAGAAGGTTACCTCGATGTGTTTGGCCTTGAAGACGATGCCGTGAGCTCCTTCTCCAATCCGACCCAGAATACTGTACTGCTCCATGTCCTCACAACCAACCACTGATCACACTGCAGGTCCGAACCAGCCTGACTGAACCGGCTCCGAGTCCAGCTCTGAGTTTCAGCTCTCTGGTATTGTTCAAACCAAATACAGGGTTTCAGCAAGTTAAAAAAAAAAATAATTAAAACCTTTTTAAGACCTTCATCAATGCAATTTAAGGTCTATTCCATGTCCAAACTGGTAAAAAGGTGTGGCATTACTGTTCATAGCTGCAATTTTCTCTCCAAAACACATTTAAGCAAAGCTGAAGTTAAATCTAACTTTATAACAGTCAAATACATTTTTAAGATGCATCAAAGTATTTAAGACATTTCAAGGCCTAAAATTCAGATTATTGGATTTTAGATTTTTATGGACCTGCAAAAACCCTGAAATGTGTTTGTTTTGAATAGTATTGAATTTACACTGGTTTGTTTCCACTATAGCTTAATGTTATTCACCTGGAGTCTTTGTATTATTCTTTGCTAAAACAGGAGGAAAACAGATGTTCAGATGATAATCTACAGCAGAAGTTCTATTAAAAATGTATTGTACATTCTTGACATGAAACATCAAGGTGGTGTCCTCCCACATATCAAAGAGTCTGTGAGTAAAAAATAATTAGACACTGAAACCAGCAGTTTAAGTCTTTGCTGCAGCCTCCAGTTGAACAACAGAAATAGAAAAGCAAATAAGATTTAAGCAAAGAACGAACTCCGTTAACAAATCTAACAGTTTACTGATGTTGCGTTTATCTGCTCAATAAAATATAATGTTACTAAACAAAACTTATAATTCTTTAAAAATGGAAACAATGTTCTATGATTCGGCTTGTAAGAAACAACAAAGAAACATCAATTTTTAGCAAAGAAAGCAACGGCACCTCCTGAGCTAAGCTAACAGTTAGCTCACCGTTGCCTGGTAACCTGCCAGCTAAGCTAGCTCAGCTAACACGTCAAATTCAGAACATCATGTCCGCTTTAAACACACAACACATGTGTTTGACACAAACTATAGAGACAATAGAGATATATCTTTTATAATATGCAATTATTATACAGGAGGTCGCGCGCAGGACCGTTAAAAAAACGTTTTCTGTTAAACGGGTTAGCTATAGAGCCGCCAGTAGAAGCCATGTTTGTTTACAGTGACGTAACGAGCCTAGTCCAACTAAAACCCGGAAACACGTGATCTATCTTTGAACTTAGACAATGTAGAACATTTTTTAACACCACATTTTATTGCAGATTATACATTTTACTGACGAAATATACTATATTATCATTGTTAATTTAAAAAAAAATAGTCTATATTTCAAAGTAATTAAGTCTTCTTCACTAAAGTCCCAGGATGTGGGGAGACGTGGGGCCCCAGTGCCCTCTATTGGCCAGCCGCCACTGTTTTTTTGTTTTTGTTTTTTTTTGTTTTTTTTTTTTGTTTGTTTTTTTTTTGGGGGGGGGGGGGGGGGCGGTTAGATTTGGCCTGGCTCATCTCGAACGCAGCTATTGTTGGTTTTATTTTGAAATCAGGAAGTACTTGTTCACAGTGAATCCACATCCGGTGCAGAGCGGAGCGGTGTTTACATGAGGCTGCAGCATGCTAAGCTAACAGTTAGCGAACAGTCTGTGGGTAAATGATAATGCCACAGTAACGTTAAAGTTACCATCAGTGAGACACCGAGTCTGTCCTCATTTTTGGACATAAAGAGAGACAGTGAAGATGTCTCAAACCGATAATGCTAATGCTAACGTGGATCAAAAGGTTCTTCAGTATGAAAACTTCATCAACGACGTCCTGAAGAGAGATTTACAGTAAGAAACACAAACTAAATCAGTGCTGAAGCTTCTTGACTTTATTCAGGCCAAACTGAAGAGCTGCAGCTGGAAAGTAACTGAGTACTTCTACTCAACTACTGCACTGCTGTACCCTTCAGTTTTTTGAGGGTCTTAATTTCTGTTTCTGCAGCTTCATAAATCTCTGGGGAAGCTCACACTCCAGACTAAATGTTTGAAATGTCTCGTTTAAATCTCAGAGACAAACTGTCCATTTACAGAGTTTGTCATAAATTATTGGAATATTAATACAGATTTATTGACATATTAGCAGCGTTTTA
>CM034600.1:40522819-40710319 GCA_020091685.1 Lutjanus erythropterus | reverse complement strand
TGTGTCTGTGTAATGTCTGTGTGTGTGTATCTATGTGTGTGTATAATATCTGTCATGTGTGTGTGTGTGTCTATGTGTGTGTGTATGTAATGTGTGTATGTGTGTGTGTATTTCTGTATATATGTGTGCATGTGTATCTTGTGTGTGTCTGTGTGTGTATCTGTGACTATGTGTGTATGTGTATGTGAACCACTATGTGTGTCTGTGTGTGTGTATATGTGTATCTGTATGTAACAATATGTAGTGTGTCTGCTACATGTGTATCTTCTATATACTGTAATCTTAATATATATGTATATGTAACTAATATGTATATATATATATATATGTATATGTGTCTGATATATGTGTATGTCTCTATATGTGTGTATGTCTATATGTGTATATGTCTATATGTGTATATATATATCTATATGTATGTGTGTATGTATCTATATATCTGTATGTGTGTAATGTATGTGTACATTTAATATGTATATCTGTGTATGTGTGTATATGTATATCTCTATATATGTATATAACTTCTGTGTGTGTGTATAATGTGTATCTCTATATATGTGTGTCTGTATCTGTGTATGTGTGTATGTATAATATAATATATGTGTATATATATGTGTGTATGTCTTCTGTATCTATTTATGTAATGTGTCTATATATGTAATAATATATCTGTATGTGTAATGTCTGTATGTAACTGTATATATATGTATATATGTGTATGTATGTCTGTATGTCTATGTATGTATGTCTATGTATGTGTGTATATATGTCTGTCTGTGTATATGTGTATGTATGTGTGCAATATGTATCTGTGTATGTATGTGCTCTGTGTAGCTGTGTCTGTATGTGTGTCTGTGTGTATGTCTGTGTATCTATGTGTGTATATAATATGTCTGTATGTATGTGTGTATGTACAACTCTGTAATGTATGTGTATGTCTGTATATGTGTATATGTGTGTCTGTAGCTCTATGTGTATGTCTATATGTCTGTGTGTGTGTCCTGTGTGTCTGTGCATGTGTGTGTCTGTGTCTGTGTGTGTGTCTGTGTGTGTGTCTGTGTGTCTGTGTGTGTGTGTGTGTATCAATGTGTGTGTCTGTTCATGTGTGTCTGTGTCTGTGTGTGTGTGTGTCTGTGTGTGTGTGTGTGTCTGTGTGTGTGTGTGTGTGTCTGTGTGTGTGTGTGTGTGTGTGTGTGTTCCTGCAGGCAGGCTCTCAGCAGCTGAGCAGATGTTGACCTCGCTGTAACTACGTCCAGGCTGAAATGTGCTGCTGCTGCAATGCTGATCAGCAACTGATAGAACATGAAATACTGATCAATTACAAGCAATGTCAGTGACTGACTGCTGATGAAACCCTGAATGAAACATTTCCTGTTTTTGCTGCTTCATAGTAAAGCGTTCAAATAACAAAACAACAGAGGCGTATATGAGCGGTTTATCCCACGCTTTACAGCCGCTCGACTCAAGTCTCCTCGAGTCTCCTCGAGTCTCTCAGCTTCGTCTTCAGGTAAGACACACCTTCAGGCAGGCAGCCCTGTTGTCATGGAAACACAAACCTCCATCGTGCTGAGCTGACGGTCCGAGTCAAGCCAGGCCAGTTCTGTGTCTGGAAAAGAGCCACTTCATGTCTCATAAGTTTTAGAGTTGATTTCATTTATTACGCTGATTTGGTGCAAAGTAGAATAAATTCTGACCCCTGGAGAACCAATAAAAATGGTTAAAAATCCCCAGAACACCACATTAAGACAGAGACTTTGAGGAGCACCAGAGAAAAATTCAGGCTGTTTTTGGATCAAAACTTTCAACACTTAGAGATTTCTGTTAAAACATTTTTTCCAGCCTGGTAGCTCAGCTGACTCCCACCTGTTTCTGCATGTCGTTCTCTCACTCTCTCTCCTGTCATATCTTCAGCTGCCCTATAAATAAAGACAAAGAAGTCAGTTTAATTATTCCTGTTGGGGATTTTGGGGTCTTTTCCTGTCGTGTGTCTCAGATGTCAGATTAAAATCAAAGTGCCAAACTCTGTTGGTGTTTTAGAAGATGAAGCAGACAGACCTTTAAAGCCTAATTTTAAACCCCACCTCTCTTCTTCTTCTCTTCCTGTCTGTCAGTGAGGACTCGTCCAGGATCTTCGTGGCTGGTCGGTTCACGGTTTCTTCGTGAGATGACCCACGAAGCTCTGAGATCATCGACAAGAAGACAAATCAGCTCACAGCGTCAGTTTCATCACCACAGCAGACTGAACCGTTCTTCTTCTTCTGTGGTTTTCTCTCTGTAGTCAATGAAAACAGCAGCAGCGCGACCTTCAGTTCTGCTGCTTGATGATATGTGAAGTGAAAATCCTCAGAGTTTCAGATGAGTTAGCTCAGTGCTAGCTGTGTCCATTGTTCTGAGTGAGAGATGCTAACTGTGCTAACATTGTGTGTTTCAGCTTCACAGAGCAGCTCACCAAACACTCAGCAAAGATTAAAGCCAACATCCGCATGGGTGCTGGAGGTCGAACACACACACACACACACACACACAGACACACACACACACACACACACACACACACACACACACACACACACACACACACACACACACACACACATCTTACTAGTATTTTGGGGATAATTCATTAATACATTTCAGATATTATTCCTGACTTTTTTTGATATTGTCTCTTTTAATTTTTAAATTCATCTTACTTTTGTCAAATATTTTACTCATATTTTTGGGATAATTTACTAGTTTTCTGGACATTTTTCTGAAATGTTTTAAAATATATTTTGAAGTTTTCTTTACTAGATATTTTACAGATATTGTGGGGGATATTTTACTTCAGATTTTACTCTGCTCTGTTTATTTCTAATATTTATCCAGAGCAGTTGTGTGGGTTGACAAAGTTTTTGTTTTTGGAACATATTAGACTCCACGTTAAGACTCTCAGGTTCCTGTGGGTATTTTATTGTGAAAGGTCCAGATGTTGGAGACCTGGGTAGAGGAGTATTCTGACAGGACACAGGCGACTTCCTGAAGCCACGATTTAAAACTGAGCCTCCACGCTGCTTATTTAATCAATATTATCTTAATATTAATGATCAATAATGAACCAGTTATTTCAGAAAGAAAAATAAGCATGAATCCGTTTGAATCTGTGTCTTGTTTTCAGTCAGACTGAAGCAGAGGAGAAATCTGATTGGCTGCTGTCTTCTTCTCCTCCTCAGGGTCTCTTGGGAGCTGCAGGGACTGACAGACCTGCGGAGAGCAGAAGAGAAAGTTTTCTAGACTTTCCTCGTGTTGGACGACCAGAGGACACTAAAGTTCAGTTCAGGAGGTGCGTTTACACACAGGACACCGAGGACAACATGGACATTTAATAAAACAGCTGTGACAAACTGAGCTCCGTTCAGACAGGATGAACCTGCGCGGGAGGAAGAGGAGGTAGAGGAGGTGGAGCTCCTCTCTAATCTGGTCTGTAACAGATGTGGACATTCAGCAAGACAAAAAAATGGAGACACTTTGACTTTAAATGTGAATAAATGCAGACTGAAATCACAGGTGTGTTTCTGAGATCTGACATGAGAGGCGTCTGATGGTTTTAACTGTTTCTGTCGTCTCATTGGTCCAAAACAGCCTGTATGTTGCTGTTAGCATGTTAGCATCTGTCAGGCGCTGAGCTGATGAAACTCTGTTTGTTTAAAGATTGTTTCACTTATTTCTGATGACTTTTCATTTTTGTTTGTTTGGATGATGGATCAGATTTTAAATAAAAAAAAGACACAAAATGGCTGAAAGTTTCAAATAAAGTGGCGTCTGTAATATTTGTTGAAGGTTTTATGATCCATTCAGAGCTTTAAATCTTTGATTTACTGTATTGATTGATAGTGATTGTAGGAGAAGTGAGCGACGCCACCTGCTGGACTCTCACTGTTCTGAATTATGATGTTTTTCTCTTCTGCAGATTAAAGGAACAGTTCTGTGTTTGATTTGTCATCCTGAACAGAACAGAACAGAAGATCATCTGAAAAATGTCTCATCACAAATCACGGCTGTTCTGAGGCTGTTAGTTCAGACGGAACAACATTTTATTCTATAGAACATAAATAAATAAACATACATAAACAAATATGGCTATGAAATAAATAAGTAAACAATTTTATGTTTTTCAAGGTCTTTTATTTCTTAATTCCACAGTACAGATTTGAATGTCACATTTCTTAATAAAAACATTTATTTAAAATATATTTATACATTTAATGAGTGGAAAGTTTCCATCATATTAGTTGAGTTCACATTTGTATCTTGTGCTTCTTGCAGTCGTCCAGCAGATGGTGATATTTGAAAAGATCTGGATCGTCTCAAACACCCTGAATAATACTGAGTATTATATAGTCTGAATCTGGGGAGAAACCACGCCCCCTCATTTGCATATTTGGATTAGAAATAAAAGCAGGAAAATAAATCAGTGTGGTATCAGGAAATAAATGTATGTATCTGAACAGCTGTGGCTGTATGAGGTTCTTCTCCACGGTCAGTGTCAGGAAACCACCGTTACATCAGGCGAATCTCCTCAAACCAGCCAAACTCCAAAACAAATCACTTGATCTGACAGAACAGGAGGAGCTGGTCTGCTGCCGCCTCCTTCTGTTACTGTGACTTCAGTCAATCTCAACAGACCCTTTAAAACACTGAAGGTAAAGTGGTGAAAATATCCTAAATATAACGAGTCATCATGTTTAGAGAAAGAGTGGTTATATTTGGATAATACAGCATTTTAGAAACATGTTTCAAGAAATGCTTCTTGAAAGATTAAAAATCAGCATTTTTAAGAAAAGAGGTGTTAGAAAAGACGTGACGTTTAGTTTCTCTTTAAACAGATGTTGAACAGATGTGATGGTGTGATAAATATCATACAGACAGCAGCATCCAGAGCTGCTCAGTCAACAACACTGAGCCTATTGCCATGAAACTGGATGCTAAATAGAGTCAGTGGCGTAAAGCTAGAGATGACTCTTGAAATAAACTCCCACACAGAGAGAGAGAGAGAGAGAGAGAGAGAGAGAGAGCAGATCCTCTGTTCAGTTTGAGTCTCAGATGAAGGAAACGTGACTCTGTCTGAACGACTGGTTCACTGCTGACAGTGTGACATCATGTGACCACCTGGACAGGTAACAGGCGCGCCGCGCTGCTGCTGCTGTAGGTTTGATGTTTTGCTCAGCAGCTCCTCTTCTCTTCACCTCCATGAACAGACAGAAACAAAAAGCTGCTGAAGAAACACAACATATTTGTAAAGTCGACCATGTTGATAAAAGGTTTGACAAAATGTGCAAAATTTTTTTTTTCTCAGATTTTGAGCTTCTGATCATGTCATGGTTTAAAATGGTGAAACTTCTTTATTGTTTTAAATACTTTATGCAATAAACTTGTGTTACACCAGAGAATATTAGTTATTGGAGGAAAACCTGGGATTTTCATCAAGAAATGAGAGCGTGAGACAATGTCCATAATTAACAGTACAATGAAAGAGAACAATAGAAGAGAGACAAGTTTCATTCTGATAAGACTTCATGCAATTATTTCAGTCATGTCTGTATTATTATGTATTTATGTAAATGTGATTGTGTACTTGAATGTTGTACATAATGAATGCTAATAAAAATAAAATAAAGAACAAATCTGTATGAGACAGAAAATAAAAGGCAAAAAACAAACTATAAAATAATAATTCTGTACATTTTCATGTATTTTTCATATGTATTTATATATATATATTTAAATGTATTTATTTATTTTGTATACAAAATACTACATTTTCTGTATGTTATATATTTCTATAATTGAACAAATGAATGCATAAATAAATTTAAATATTTATTTGTCCTCATAAACACACATTTATGTGTGTATTTATACATTATTTATATCTCTTTATATTTGCACATTTATTTTCTTATTATTTTACATAATTATTTTTATGACCCTCCTGTGACTCCACAGCCCTGATGCTTTATGACGTAAGCACTGACACAAACTTACACGAGCTTTATTGTGAGTTTTTGGCCGGATGTCTTGCTCAGCGGCTCCTCGGCGGTGGTTGTCGGTTCGATGACGAACAGAGAAGGAGCAGAGCGTATGACGTCACAACCCTGTTACTGCAGAAACATTACAGCACGCGCTACCGTCAAGATTCACACAATTAGACTAAAAAAATACCGGAAGTCAAGCAAAGTGCGACGAATTCCTTCAAAATAAAAACACCAAGCGAACGAGGTGTAAGTTTCTCTCAACACCGTCTGTTTTTTCATTTATTGTTTTAAATATTCAGTTATATTTTCGGTTAATTATGGTATGTTGCCATGTGTATAACTCATCAAGAATACTCCCCATTAAAGGATAAATTGGGTGTGATGCTGCACAGGTTTGAAAGATTTATGAGACATTTTTGGATTAGTGGGTTTGAGTTTTATGAAAAAACTGACATGAATATATGCTGAAATATAAAGACAAATAAAATATAAAAGAACAAATATAAGCATTTTCATTATTTTCATAATTATATTTTCATTTTATTCGATGTATTTCTTTATAGTTTATTTCTTTATGATATATTTTCTGTATATATTTATTTATTGCATATACTTTGTTACATTTTTCATTACATATTGAAAAGTATATGAAAAATATATCTTTTATATATATGTATATATATATATTTCCACATTTATTTATTCTTTTATTTATTCCTCTTTACATTTCCACATTCACTTCCTCATTCCTGTCCACATTTATTCTGTTTAATGGCACTCCCATGACTCCGCAGTAGTTACGCTACAGCCCACTCAGATTACTGGAACCTTCAGTTTACAGTCGCATTTGGTGGACTTCATCCTGTGGACGGAGTCAGAAAGAGACCGTCAAACACAACGTTTTATTTTGAAATCCATCCGCGGAAGTGTGATTGTGTGAATTGGCGGTGACATGACTGTGGTGAAAAGAGTCGTGTCTTGAAGGAACCCCAGTCCAGCGTAAGATCTCGCGAGCATGTCGTTTAACCCAAATCATGATCGTTGTTTAACTCTAACCAAGTATTTTCTGTCTCTAAACCTACAAAAATATTAGATAAAACAACAGTCAGGTTACAGAACATAAATAATTTGTAAAACATCTACATGTAAAAACAAATCGTCCAAATCTCGCGAAGCTTCGCAAATCAACGGTTCCCAGTCGACACACGATCAGCAAAAGTAGTGAGGAGGCGTTCGTCCGTACAGGAAGAAATTGGAAAGCAGACAGAAGTGATGAATGTTTACAGACGGAGACCTCAGTCCGCTCACTGACGATAAACCACCGGGAGGATTTTACAAACCACTTTTCCTCCGCGTCTGACGACTCTGGACGGTTTGTGGTGAACTCTGTGGATCCAGTCCGCAGTCAGCAGCGCTGCTTGGGGCTGACGCACCAGCAGGAGAGGAAGGTGGGGAGGGGGCTGTCACAGCAGCAGGCTAGGCTAGGCTAGCTGGTTAGCACGCTAGGCTAACAGCTTCACTTACCATGAAATCCTGAAGTTGGAGGAACTTTGTGTGAAAACATGAGCGGCCGCCAGGGCTTCAAGTGGCTGCTCCGTAACCCTCCAGGAACATAGACAGACATTATTTAACCGCCAAAGAGCGCGGTAGCCTGTCAACGTTAGCATGGCTAGTTAGTTAGCTACCATTAGCGTTTGTCAACACAGCTTCATCTGACAGTATCAAAACACCAAAAACTCACGCAGAAATAGCTTAACTCACGTTTTGACGCAGACATAAAGCTGTTGGACATTCATTAACATCAGATTAGTAATTAGCTGTAAGTGAAGTCATGTTCGGCTCAGGACTGTTCATGGTTTGTGAGACATAAATGGACTTTTTCTGTTCTGCTCGGTGTGTTTTCTGTGGACGAAGCTAACTGTTAGCTGTTAGCATGGAGGGACGGCAGCGGCGGCAGCAGTAGCAGCTCAGGCGGTTACATAACGCCAGCAGGTCGCGGGAGAAGCTGCTGAACGTCGCCTCCTCAGCCCGGCTCTGACAGCTGTACATCGCTCCGACAGACAGACAGACAGAGAGACAGAGAGACAGACAGAGAGACAGACAGAAGCACAACAGCACAGCAGCATGGAGGAGGTGTGAACCTGCTGGGACAGACAGACAGCAGAGAAACAAGACGGAACACTGAGCTGAAGATGGATTCAACCCGCTGATAAACGGTGAGAGATGCTGCTAATGGAGCCTCTTCATGCTGTGTTTACATGCTGCTGATGGAGGGTACAGCTGGAAGTGTGTGTGTGTGTGTGTGTGTGTGTGTGTGTGTGTGTGTGTGTGTGTGACAGCTCTGCGTGTGTTTCCACGCAGTTTGGAGAGAAGCAGCAGCAGTGTTGCAACAGGTGTGTGGAAGCTGCTGAGGCCTGCAGCTCTGTGTGTGTGTGTGTGTGTGTTGTGTGTGTTGAGGTGTGATTTTAAAACAGGTATTATCATGATACTGAAAGCTGGCTTGGATCAGATTTGCTTTCATGCTGCTGCTTCCTGCAGCGTGTAGAAACCTGCAGCCTGACAACACATCTGCACTAAATCCAGGTGAATTTGAGACTGTGTCTGCAGGTGTGTTCTCAGGTTATAAATATCTGTGGTCTACTGAACCACTTCAACCAGGGCTGAAGCTAAGATCGTAAAGATAGTGAGGTCAGACTAATTTCCTTAAATCAAAGTCTGAGCCTGTGGGTCAAGTCTTAATATAAGTATTAACCTTTTTAATAATAGACCAGGTTAGAGGTTCCTTGTAAAATTTACAGCATTAGTTATATGAGAATATCTTTCATGTCTGTGTAAAAAATATGCCCAACCAAATTGATATTGAATTGAATGAAATCGTGACTCGAATCTAATCAGGACCTTCTGAATCGATTGGGAAGTCTGAATTATACCCAGCCCTATCAGGAACAACTCCACTTCCTACAACCTCGTCCCGGATCATATCAAGAAGAGTGCGCTTGATTTGTGAAACCTTCTTGAGGTCTCATGGTTTAGGACAGTATGATAACTGTCATGAGATTGTCACAGGTCTGGGGTTCCCCTCAGACACCTCCATTCCTGCCTGCTAACATGGCTCAGAGGAGGGAGAGGAAGACAGAGACCCCACACTGTTTGCAGAATAAATCACTTAATTGGTTGCTACTCATCTTTAGAGGTGAAGTTGCTAAGAGGGTCTGAAAAATTGCTAAATCTGCTGGCAGTGCTGACTGTGCTGTGTGTACAGTGCTTCTTTCTGCCTCAAGTTGCACACGCATCTCTGTGGTGATTGCACAGAACCCGTCTATATTGTGATCCATGCAAAGATTCAGGGCAGTGGGTCATTTTGTGTTGTGTTTAAACCTTTTGAATATAAAATGTTATCGTCTGATCACTTTATCCTGTTAGATATTTATATGTAATTTAATGTAATTTAAAATAATTAGCAAGTGATGTTTTGACCTTTTACCACCAAAATCTAATCAGTTCATCTTTTGTGCCAAGTTTGAAGAAAATCTCTTGTTCTTCATTCTTCAGATATAGTTCTCACAAGGATGGTATGACCTGAAAACATCCTGCCTGCAGTCGCCCTTCGGAACCATAAAAAGTTTTCAAAAATTCTGAATTGCAGAGGTCCTTCTACTTACACACTTGATTGTATAGTTGCAAAAATCAATTGATTAATCAATTATTAAATGAATTGGCAGCTATTTTGATAATCGATTAATTGGCTTGAGTAATGTTTTAAGAAAAAGTCCAAATTCTTTGATTTTAGCTTCTTAAATGTGAATATTTTCAGGGTTCTTCAGGACAATAAACTGAATATCCTTGAGTTGTGAGCAGATGATGATGTCTTCTTGAGAAACACTTATCAACATTTTCACCATTTTCTGTTATTTTATGGACTTTGATAGACTATTAATTGATTAATCAAGAAAATAATCAACCTATTAATCAACTGTGAAAATAATTGTTTGTTGCAGCTCTGCATGAATGTGCACAGACATTTTGATTTTTAGTTTGGCCTGTGTCTCATCTGCTAACATGGAGGGGTCTGGGTTTATGACCTATGCAGCCAGTCACCAGGGGCGATCAAGATATGTTGGCTTCACAGCTGCCTCTAAAGACTGAGCGCTCTGCACTGGAGGAGAGGAGAAAAGTTGTGGCGAGAGGATTGGAGTCTTGGTAAGCTCACGTCATGGAGAGCAGAGACAGGTTTCACTGAGAGTGTGGGCTGCAAACTAACCACTGTTTTCATTATCAATTACCAATTCATTTCTTGTTTAATCTTTTGTCGATAAAATGTCAGAAAACTGAGAAAAAATGTCCCAACAGTTTTGTAAAGCCTGAGGTGACAGCGTCTTCAAACAGTTGTGTTTGAATAACCGTCTACAAACCAAACATAGACTACAGCAGTGTTTCTGTTTTTCTGGGGACCAACTTTTTAAAATGACAAACCATTGCAACCCATTTCAAAATAGGTCTATCAATAAATCTTGAGAGTTATGAATGAATGAATGTTCCTGAACATTTACAGATGTTGTTGAAAACATACACAATAAATATTTTATAAATAAGAAATAAATGCAGTTATGCTGAGTTACCTGTCAAACAGGAAAAGTTTTAGTTTAACCAACAAGAAAATTAGTCACCAGGAAGATCCTTAATGAGCATTCATTGTGTTTATGTGGTAAACTGGACTCTGTCTTGAGTTCTGGATGGCTGAGTGTGAGCAGCTGCAGGTGGATAAAATCTGACCAGCACCCGAGGCTTAAAAGCTTCATCAACATGCATCGATAATCATTTTATAATCACATCCTAGAATCTGAATGCAATAAAATCGTGAGGACCAGAGGTTCTCACCTAGTAGACCACAGTAGAGTAAAAGAAACACAGCAGAGTAAAAAGAAACACAGTAGAGTAAACAAACACAGTAGAGTAAAAACAAACACAGTAGAGTAAAAGAAACACAGCAGAGTAAAAAGAAACACAGCAGAGTAAAAAGAAACACAGTAGAGTAAAAACAAACACAGTAGAGTAAACAAACACAGTAAGGTAAAAGAAACACAGCAGAGTAAAAGAAACACAGCAGAGTAAAACAAACACAGTAGAGTAAAAACAAACACAGTGAAAAAAAACACAGCAGAGTAAAGGAAACACAGTAGAGTAAAAACAAACAGCAGAGTAAAAAAACAGTAGAGTAAAAACAAACACAGTAGAGGTAAAAGAAACACAGTAGAGTAAACAAACACAGTAGAAGTAAAAACAAACAGCAGAGTAAAAAAACAGTAGAGTAAAACAAACACAGCAGAGTAAAACAAACACAGTGAGTAAAAACAAACACAGTAGGTAAAAACAAACAGCAGAGTAAAAAAACAGTAGAGTAAAACAAACACAGTAGAGTAAAACAAACACAGTAGAGTAAAAACAAACACAGTAGAATAAAAGAAACACAGCAGAGTAAAAACAAACACACAGTAGAGTAAAACAAACAGCAGAGTAAAAAAACAGTAGAGTAAAAACAAACACAGCAGAGTAAAAACAAACACAGTAGAGTAAAAACAAACACAGTAGAGTAAAACAAACAGCAGAGTAAAAAAACAGAAGAGTAAAAACAAACACAGCAGAGTAAAAACAAACACAGTAGAGTAAAACAAACACAGTGAGTAAAAACAAACACAGCAGAGTAAAAACAAACACAGCAGAGTAAACAAACACAGTAGAGTAAAACAAACAGCAGGTAAAACCAGTAGAGTAAAAACTAACACAGCAGGTAAAAAGAAACACAGTAGGTAAAAACAAACACAGCAGAGTAAAAACAAACACAGTAGAGTAAAACAAACAGCAGAGTAAAAAAAACCAGTAGAGTAAAAACAAACACAGTAGAGTAAAAACAAACACAGTAGAGTAAAAACAAACACAGCAGAGTAAAACAAACACAGTAGAGTAGAGTAGAGAGAGAAACAGTTTTGTGAGTGGATCTTGGGTGTGAAGGTGACAGCAGGTGTTCAGTCTCATTACAGACGTGATGTTGACTGTTTTCATGGAGACAGATTGAAGTCAGTGATGTAATATTCACATTGTTGTCATGGCAACACTGACGCACTCTGATGTGAGTGTTAGATGGTGTTTGTGAGATATGACATGTTTGTGATCAGACGTGTATTGATGATCTGAGTCAGAACACAGAAGGAGTGATGATGATGATGATGATGATGATGATGATGAGAGAGTCAGCGACGGTACCATCAGTGGTATTACTGGCTGGACGTGCAGGTCCTCTGTGTGTCTGTCTTCTGTCCGTTGTTGAGATTTGTGTTGACTGACTGACAGACTGATGTCAGGAAGTAGAAAACCACGGTGAAACAGGATGTGGTCAGGAAACCACTCTTCTTCTTCTTCTGGTGGAGAAAGTGGTTTGCTTTTTCATCCCTTTTCTTTCTCTTTCTGCTGGAGTTTCACCTTCTACCTCTCCATTGTTTTAACTTCATGAACCATTTTAGAGGACATGGCTTATTGTTCATCTTGAGAAGCATGGTGGAATTATTTTCTCAAAGTCACAGTATGGCTTTCACTAAAATACACTAACAAGTCAGATTCTACAGACTTAAAAACACACTGTCATTTGGTGCAGAAAAATTGCAAATCATATCGCAATTGCAGTATCAGTCAGAATGAACGCAGTCAGATATTTTTTCAAAATTGTTCAGCCCTAGTTAGAAGGTTAAAATGTTAGCATGCAAGTCAAAGTTTAAAGGATAATTCTGGTAAATTTGTTTGGGTATGCCAGCCTCCAACAACTTTTCAAATGAACCAGAATTTTACACAAATCATATTAACATCTTGTCTCTGACCGACCCAAAGTAAACACATAAAGTAGCGTCTGTGTTGGCTGAGGATCTACATCTGGATCAACTTGCATGTTGGTTCAGAAATCTATTGCAATACGTTGCCTTGAGAGTTTGAGTCCTCTCAGAATTTTTTCACAGTGTAGACCTAAACCAGTGATAAAAGTTGTGACCAACAGGTTTAACAGGAAAAATATTCCCAGTAGTTTTAATGGTTAACTCTTGACATCCCAAATTGAAATCAGGTTGGATTTTCCTTGAACCCTCTGTTGTGCAGTTTATACATGGTGATCAATCATTTACTGGACTGTAACTTGTTAAAATGGTTCTTTTAAGCTGTGGCTGAAACTGATGATTAATCTGCCAGTTATTCTCTAAATTAATCATCATCTGTCTATAAAAGGTGAAAAATGTTCATCCCAGTTTCCTCCAACGTCATGTTTTCAAATGTTTTAATTTTATCTGACTGACAGTCTAAAAGCCAGAGATTCAGCTTTCTGTCACACAAATTCATTGAACAGAATCAGTTATTAAAAATTTTCTGTTTGACTAATAAATTAATTGATTAGTTTTACAGTGATTAGTCTTATTTGAGACACTTTAAAGGGCCTAGTTTTTACCTTCAGTTTGTGGATCCAGTAGCTTTTGAACAACCAGGTATAAATGTCAGACAGCTGCAACTGTTATTTAAATGTATAGAATTAATTTAATTTGTCACATGCATATTATAATCACTACTTTATATGAGTTTATGGCATTAAAAACTAGAATGTCAGTGGTGTGTTCCAACTTTCCCCTATTTGTAACAGTGCATCAATAACATTTTTTTCCACTTTTACATGCAGTGACTTTAAATAACATTTTATCTACAGCAGATGTTCTCATTTTCTAAATGTAATGTACTGTTGTTGTTGATCAGTTGTTCCCAACCACTGGGTCAGGAGGAGATTTTATCTGGGTCTCCAATGTTTGAATGTTTATTTATGCACAAATGAACTCTTCCCAAGATTTACTGTTAGGGCCTAAAGAGTGGGTCACGATGGTTTGTCATTTTAAGCGCTGCTTTAAATGTTTTATCAAACTGCTTGTGTTGAAGGATCTGTTTTTGTAGAGTGGTATCAGGTGTGGTGATATCAGAGAAGGTTTGTGAGTCAGTACCTGAGCACAGTATTGTACCATTCTTGATAGTGGTATCAGTGTCTGTAATATAATTCCTGTAGTTTGTGTCTGTGGTTGTTGTGGTCAGTTCACAGTGTGAAGTGAATCAGATGGGATGAAAAGCAGCGTGGAGCTCAGTCGACATCTCTGTGGAAATAAAAACATAAACTGACTGGAGCTTTTGTTGTAGAGAGGCCAGGAGCACGGAGATAAGCTGCTGCATCCATTCACTGTTCACACACACACACACACACACACACACACACACACACACAGTGTCCTTGTATCTTGTGTGTTTATCTGTCTCCATGTGTTGTTTTGTGACTCTTCTTGTGTTAAAGCCGTCACTGAGCAGAAGGAACGAGTCTGTTCTGGATTCATGTCTGTGGTCAAACATCTAAATCTTCCTTCAGATGTTAAGATTAAAGAAAAATCATGATGACGTTCTCACACATTTTAGCTTCTTTCCTCCTGATGAGCAGGACAGTGTTTCAGTGAGCTAACTGTGCTAATGCTAATGCTAGGTGAGCAGGGAGCACAGAGAGCAGATCAGAGTTTATAATGAGGAGAGTCTGTCTGTTGTATCACTGCAGAGTCACATGGACCCTTTCTGTGTGTGTTTCTGTGTGTGTATCAATAGTGATGAGAGTAACACCTGTAACCATGGTAACTGTACACAACAAAGATGGCAGCAGCTGAAGACTCAGAATGAACCAGAACAAATAGAAATTAAAAATGCAGGACAACAATGAGACTGAAATATCTTTAGTTTCAAATGACTCAAATTTGATAAAACTTGTCAAAATAAAATTAAGAGAATTAACACCAATGCACTGAATATGATTTTTATTTTTAAATATCTGGGCCAGTGTTTCGCGTCCTGGTCCTCAGCGTCCACTGTCCTGCATGTTTTTATGTTTCTCTGCTCAACACACCTGATTCAAATGATCAGCTCGTTATCAGGCTTCAAACTGAAACTGATCATCTGAATCAGGTGTGTTAAGGTGCTATATAATTAAAGTTATTAATATGATTAAAACACGAGTTAAAAATGAGACTTAAATAGTCTGTGTGAGAATGAAATGATAAATGAAGGAGTGAAAAGCAGAAAAGAGACGAAGCGGCTTCATACAGTGCAGACTCGTCGACACGCCCACTGCCTCGCTCCAGACAATGACCTTCTCTAGTCACAGTAGGGAAACCCGGCCTTTGGATCTTTGAGTTGCGGACAAAGCGAGATTTTGAGGACGTCGTCTTGGACTTTGGAAGAGAATGATCTGCATTTTTGTTTCATTTCTGATCAAACCAGTAATCAATTAATAATTGATTAATCAAGAAAATAATCAAAAGATTAATCAATGATTAAAATAATTGTTAGTTGCAGCCCTAAATTGATGTCATTTTCTGAACTTCTAGTTGTTCTGTTGTTTGTTTTAACCCATTTAATCCAGAGCTCAGCAACCTTTTCTGTCAAAAGAAACATTTTTAGACAAAAGGAAAACAGAAAATGAGTCTGGAGCTGCAACAGTTCAATTCTCTATTTTCCACTGAGACTCTGCAGAATGCCTCAAATTATTGCATTCATAGAAAAATGTGTAAAATATTTATTTTCTGTGCTATTTGTCAATTTGAAATTTGATTACTAGGCTAAATGCTATTGGTTTGTGAAAAATGTGTATGTTGCTTATTATGTTGTTTTCATTCTTTAAAAGTCACCAGAATGCAGGAAACAAAGTCCATGAAACTCACATTTTCTCCCCGCTTTGATTTAGAAATGTTCCCCATTTTAAGTCTCACAGTTAGCAAGTTTGTGCTATGATACACATTTTAGTTGATGAAATAAAAGTTTTTGTTTTTAAAAGGTTGGTGTATAAGCCACATTATTATAACTGAAGAATGTTGAGATTCACTGTAGGCCAACAAAAATTACAAATGACAATTAAAATGTTCAAAAGAACTATTATTCATATATATATATATATATATATATATATATATATATTTTTATTTTTTTTGTCAGAGCTGCAGGGAGCCACTGGAAAGGCAAAAGAGTCATGTGGCTCCAGAGCTGCAGGCTGCTGACTCCTGCACTTAGTCATATACTCATAATAATGATTATTATTGATCAAAACTCTTAATTGTGTTCATATTTTGTGACAGCACCAATAGTCATCTTGTCACAACACTGATAAATACTGATATTGAGGTATTTTGTTAAAAATATAGTGGCCTGAAAGTGTTTTTGTGCTGTTGTGTGTCCTGTGGTTGGTGTGTAGACGAGTGTGAAAGGAGCTTCTGTCTGTCTGTGTTTGCCCCTCGTCCTTCTCACCTTGGTTACCATTGATGAAAGGTCTCACCATGGCGATGGTTTCCAAGGTGTTTGATAGGTTAGTTATGTAACAGGTCAGCCAATGGTAATGAGGCTCATTTACATGGCTGACTGGCATCACTGTAATCAGTTTAATGTCGACCTTCTCAGAGGTTCACTTTCTCATGAAGAGTGCTGCTTCACTTTAATACACTCACTCTGTCTCTGTGTGTGTGTGTGTGTGTGTGTGTGTGTGTGTGTGTGTGTGTGTGTGTGTGTGTGTGTGTGTGTGTGTGTGTGTTTGTTTGTTCCTGTCTGTCTGCCTGTCTGTGTCTCTGTCATCACTGAGTCTGATCATGATTAATAAACACACTTTATTAATCAGAGACAGCCCTGGTGACACAGAGACACTGGGGTTCATGGTGGGGACACATGTTTTTTTAACATCTGTTTAATAATAATAATGATCTGTAATAATGATGTCATACAGGTTATCTAAGTTTCTAGGTGAGGTCAAAACAAGAGTGAAGCTCATTAAATATCAAGCGTTGCTGTGCTGCTCTCGAAAGGTTCATGTTTTAATTTTTATTTCATGATGTGAGCGGAGGTGTAACTGTGACCTGCCTCCACTGGAAAACACTGCAGAAGAAATGTGGATTAATTACAGAAATAATCAACAGATTCATTTTTAAACTTATTTCAGTAAGTGCATGATACAAACTGTCTGTCTGTCTGTCCCTCCTCAGCCATGGACCCGTCCATCACGCTGTGGCAGTTCCTGCTACACCTGCTGGAGGACCAGCGGCAGCGTCACCTGGACAGGTGAAGACGGAGAGTTCAAGCTGCTGGATGCCGAGGAGGTGCATACGACTGGGGGCTCGCAAGAACAAGCACAACATGAACTACGACAAGCTGAGCGAGCACTGCGTACTACTACGACAAGGTACTACTACAAAAATGTTTAATAACATCTCTGAAGTTAGCTTGATGGACTCTTTCTGTGAGCTAAAACAGCAGGATGCACCGAATGTAAGAAGAAGGAAGTTCTAAACAGTCTGCATCATATTATGTTAACGCAGTCCAGAGGTTTGTGGGGGTGAATCTGTTGTTCAGGTGTCGAGCAGACACTCATGTTGTTGTCTTTTTGCAGTCTGTTCACATTGTGGCTCAGTTCATCTGACCTGCGACTGTTCCCAGTAAACACTGCAACACTCCTGTCTTTATGTAAATATAAATATGTTTAATGTTGGACTCATGAAGGTTCTTTGTACAGTTTACATCATTAGTTCCTTAGAATCTCTTTCACATGTTTTTTTATGAGAATTAAATTGATTTTGAAATCAGTGATGGTAGCAGCCTGCAGTACAACTATTACTACAAAAGACCCAACATAACCTAAACTATCAGTAGTAGCTTACAGTCAGTCCCTTCAGGATGTTGTAGGCTGTTTTTCTGGGATTATGCGGTCTAAAACACCTGATGTCACAGCAACGTTTCTAAACAATTAGCTGCATGTTTCAGTGTTTCCAAGCATTTTTTGCAATGAAAACGTGCAGGTGCAGATGAAAATGGTAAAAGAAAAGTTGAGGGGTTTTGTATAATTCATTGAAATCAAAGACAACTTGTTCCAGGAAGAAGAAAACAGCTCTCTGTTCTGAGGGTTCTAAGTTACCTCACCAAAAGGCTCAGAATTACAAAACTCAAAACAAAATCTGCTTTATTTCTAGATGAAAAGGTTTTACACAAAGAAAAAATCTTCTTGGAGCTCAAACTCAGTGAAAGCAGCACAAAATTCTAACATATAAAAGTGCACAGAGGATTGATAAATTTGATGAACTGATATTAATAAAGACCACAATAAAACCCAGAATGTTGTGTTTGTGTTTGGTATCTGTGACCAGCTGATCAGCACTCAGAGCTTCTTATTCTAAAGAACATCATCAGTCGGGCGTGTGTGATTGTCTTCTGTTCTGCTCCTGGTTTTGTGTTTATTTTGTTGTTTTGTTTTGTTTGTTTTGTTTTTCAGAACATCATAAAGAAGGTCAGCGGTCAGAAGTTTGTCTACAAGTTCGTCAGTCAGCCCGACCCTCCTGCCTGGCGGCGTCGCAGCGGAGCGAGGGCCAGAGGAGGGACAGCGCAGACAAACAGCCAATCAAAGGTCTCGGGCGTGACCTGACCTGTCGTCAAAGGGCTTACCCCAGGTACCTCTGACTTCCTTTGTTGTTGTAGATTTCTGCAGGACACAGTGTGCTATTAATCATATAAATCTACTGATTGATTGATTGGTTTCTGCATTGATCCACAGCGCGTCACCCAGCAGCTCCCAGAAAAGCTCCCGGAACGACTACATGAAATCTGGCCTCTACTCCACCTTTACCATCCAATCACTGCAGGCCTCACCCAACCCACGACCAATCAAAACAGAGCTGCTGCTGCAACAAGACCCTGCCCCAAGGTCGATCGCACGCCCAGAGAGGTGAGAGTGAGAGTGTGTGTGCATGTGTGTGTGTTAGTGGAGATGCACTTCAGTATCACCCTTGTTAAAGTAAAGATCATAAAAAATGTATTCTGTTAGTACAAACTCAACACTTCCTCACACTTTGTTAAAGAAAAGTTGCTCAGGAAACAAGAACTGATGTCATGAAAAACTTTCAGTAACTGAATTAAAGATGAACTCAGAAGTGTGTTGACCTGCAGCTCTCTTTTAGTTCAGGAGAAAGTCATCCAGAGACATCCGGCTTTCACATGTCCCTGAACACATCACTAATCCTCCAGCAGAGCCGTGTGTGTGTGTGTGTGTGTGTGTGTGTGTGTGTGTGTGTGTTTTACATGTCTACATGTTTACATTGAGGAACTACTTTCTTTCTGCAGTAGAATCTACCAGAACTACGTTAGAATCAACAGGAACTTCTTTATAATTCCAAAATAAAAGAAGTAGTTTTGCATGAAACTACTCACAACACGGTCTGTGGATCATCCTGACTCACCAGTCGTCATGTGATTTTTGGGTGAACTGTCCCTTTAAGAGAAAAGTTGTGGCCTGTGGAGTCATATGGAGTATGATTTGAATACTCTTCTTTACTGATGTCTTTTTCCTTTTTCTTCCTCCTCCTCCTCCTCCTCCTCAGGTCTGTGTATTATCAGAGTCTAAATCCTCTCCGTCAGTAGGTGGCGCTGTTGACTCTGCTCTCCAGGTGATCGTCACTCAGCCGTCTCCGTGTCCGACTCCGCTCTCAGCCCCAGATACCAGCCAACACCGCCAGCCAATCACAGGTCAGTATCAGGCCCGCCCCTGGGTCACTCTGTTGTTTCCACCCGTGGAGCAGAAAGTTGCAGTTATTCAACATTATGTTTTTCCCAGAATCCTCCTGCTCCTCCTCTGCGACCCTCCCAGATTTATCTCACCAGCGTCGGGGATCCGTCCTCCTCACCCCCTCATCCCCTCGGTCCTGTCGGGTCGGTGAGCCCGCCCCCCATATCGATGGGCCCCAGGGGCATCACAGGACGACTGCGGAGGAGTCGCCAACCCGGCGGCTTCCCCCTCACTCCCACCCCACTCCTCACCCATCTCACCCCCACCGTATTCGTCATCAACCCTCCTCCCCCAGCAGCAGCATCATCAGCAGGCGGCTGCAGCTTGGCAGCTGCTCCTCCAGCTGTCGCTCCTCCTCCTCCCTCTGTTCCTCCTCCTACCACCACCACCGTCCTCCTCCTCCCCATCGTCATCAAGGAGGAGAACCTGCCGTCAGAGGAGGAGCTGCTGGAGATGGTGTCTCTGGAGAAACAGGTGGAGGAGGTGAGAGAGACCTTTTAAACCTGCTGAAATTACGTTATTTAATTTATTTCTTTTTTATCTGATGAAACACATTTTATACCATTAAAGAAGTTATTAACTTTAAACAAAGTGTAGAAAATAATACAAATTTAAATCCCTGTATTGATAAGTGGTCCTCATTTCTGCTGAGTCGTGGTTCAGACTGATGACTCGTGACGTCTCTCCTTCCCAGGTTCCTCAGCTGATCTGTGGCCCGGTGGAACCAGAGTCCCCCTCACCATCGTGGAGACCTCGCCCCCTCCTGCATGGAGCCGGGTCGGAGGTCAGCAGCCTGCAGGAGGTGGTGCTGGAGGGGAGAGCAAGGACACGCCAACAGGTAACAGGAAGTGACTTCAGGTGCTGAAAGGATGTCAGATGAACTTGCTGATGGAGGTTTTCTGTGGCAGTTGTTTTCCATCGTGTGTTTCAGTTGCTACTGACTGAAGAAATTATTGATTGATTGAAAAATAGATCCAAACATGTTTTCATATGTTTGGATCTATTTTCGATGAAAGATTATGACAGGATTAATCAACTAAACATTTTGAGCTGCTTTTAATTAAAACAAGTCAAGTGATAGTTTACGCTGATCGATGTGGGTATAAAGGAATTTGTGAAATAGTGAAATAATTATTTAGATGTGACGAGCGAAGGCTGGGAGTCATGCAGATATTTTGGTTTAGTTTTGCAAAAAGCTGCATGAACCTGAAAGTTTCAGTGGAAAATGTGATTTGTGAAACTGGTGTGAGTGTCAGATCGAAGTCATCTGAGTCATTTGTCACATTCACACGCTCTGATTTTCACTCTGATATGCAGTGAAATGCTGCAGGCGAAGGTAACGAATCACAGCGAAGAAAAGGTTTGTTTTAGCCGATGCTGATCTGTTCTGTCTCTGTGTTCCAACTCCGTCTCTGTCCAGATCCCCCGTCCCCGGTGGTCTCCTCCTCAGCAGCGACCCCTCCGGTGACCTCGGCGTCAGACAGCGTTCCTCCAAAACCGAAGAAGCCGCGGGGCCTGGAGCTGCCCTCCTCCTCCCCCCCTCCCCTCTCTGGATAAGGTCTGCAGCCGCCACTGAACACGACTCTGACTGTTATTAGTTTATTAATTATTCAAAAAAATGATAAGGATCCAGGATGTGGTGTTGATCCTGGAAGTTTCAAACTCTGCAGCTTTTCTGCAAATTTGACCAATCAGAGTCACTTCTTGCGAGTTCTACCCATCATAGTATCATACATGTTCGTCTCAATGAACCGACTCAATGTTTTGTTTTATTATTCAATAATTTTTGCATCTTTATTTTTATTTTGTCACATTGCTGAAAAGAACACGAGTCAGTGTTATTGACATTCATCAATTCCTGTGTAATTTTATCTTTTATCATTTTGTGCAGTTTTTTTCTCAGTACAGTTTTACTGATTTTGACAAAAAAAAAAAAAACAAATCAATAAAAAAAGAGAAGAGCTGAAGAAAAAATACAGTTAGGCAGAAAAGTCTGGGTAAGAAAGAAATAGTTCAAAAACTACTCCTTGGGACATGACATTAATGAGACAGAGTAATTTCTCTCTTTTTTAAGGCTGCTCTGATTCTTAAATAGTTAAAATCAGAGATTAGAGGCTTTCAGTTGAGCCTCTTTTTTGTGCTGTTTTGACTGAGTTTGAGCTCGTGTGATTCACCCCAGGTCACCTTCTTCATCCACAATTAAATTTTGTTATTACATTTTGTTTGGTTTGTAATTTTGTTTAAATTTTTGGTAATGTTAATTAGAGAGTGTGATTTTGTTCTCTCTGAACAAATATAATGAATTATATTTAAAAATGCAATTTTTTAGAAAATCTGCTGTGAAATCAGGCATCTTATGCTGCGACAATCCCAAAAACAGCCTGTAAAATCCTGTAGGACTGACTGAAGCTGTAAGAGTGTTAAAATCAAGCCTGTGACATCACTTCCTGTTTCCTCTGCAGGTGAATGCAGCTGTTAACAGTTTATTGGCCCCTGGATCAGCGACCACTCACACGTCATCACCTCCGCGCTCTGTAACCTCTCACCTGTCTCTGTCTGCCTGTCTGTGTCTGTCTGTCTGTGTGTGTGTGTGTGTGTGTCTGTGTGTGTGTGTCTGTTCTGTTCTCTCTGTTCTCTGATCAGTTCTTGTGTGTCTTCTGGTCCAGACTCCGGTCCTGTTGACTCCCAGTCCTCTTCCCTCCACCATCCACTTCTGGAGCACGCTCAGTCCCATCGCTCCTCGCTCTCCGCCAGCTCTCCTTCCAGGTAATACACCGAGCCAGAGGGTCACACTGATCAGAACAGTGACGTCCAATCAGCAGCACTGTGACGTCTCACATGATAAACTCAGTTTATTACACAGAACAACAGCACCGTGTCTGTTTCCACTTAATTTGCATTGATTTTTTTAGAACACAAATAGAACATAAAAACACAACCACGTTCATTTTCATACAGAAAAAGGAAGTTATTCTGCCTTTTGAGCTGCTGGAAGAATTTTAATGTGAAACATTCGCAGGAAGTGACGAAAGTGAGCGAAAACAGTTCAGTGTCGAGAAAAGAAGCGGACTCTGCTTTATCAAGTTGACTTTGTATTGAAACAGGAGCAGATTGGAAAGCTTGTTACTGAAATATCAGAGAAGAAATAATTAGAAATAAAAATTCTTTCTGCTGTTCAGGTGAATTACTGCTCATTTCAGTCTGTTATTAGAAATCATCTGTGCTTATCAGTTCCTTCTGTTGATCTCGGCATGTTTTTCTGACAGTTGTGGTTTGTATGACATCAAACTCCTGCTGGAAACTTGGAGGAAGGAGTCATGCATGAGAGGAAGAAACAGTCTAAAGTCTGATTTCATTTCATGAAGGAGGATAACAGAGGTTATTATTACATCTTTGAAATGATCATTTCAAGTCAGAGTGGAAACAGCAGCAACGTGCTGCTGAAACAGGAGTGGATTACACTCCTGTCACACAGTCCACACACAACATTACACACACGTTTATATATGTTAGATTTCTGCTTGTTCCGCGTTGACTTTTTCTCAGTCCGTGATTAATCATGAAATTGACTCCCAGAGACATGGGGTTCCTGAATGTGCACATTCACACCAAAACGGGTGAACTGAAGGTTTGCAAGTGGTGAAATAAACACAACAAAAACAGCTCACACACTGCAGGGCTCCAGTTATTTAATGCACCAAAGTAGTGACATTTCTGAGCAACACTGCTCCTCTGTGCGACAGAGTTCAACATGAAGTAGACCTGTGCGGTATACCGGTTCTTACCAAAACCGGTCTTTATTTTTGTTATGATATGAATTTTTCATATACCACCATACTGGTGAATAACTCAAACAACGTCTGGAGCGTGCAGTGGGAAAGTGTTTCAGCGGGGACCCATTTCACTGCTGCACACCAACACCACAGGTGTGCTTCCTTGAGTGTGTGCACTAGGGATGTTCCTGGCGACCAACTTCCCTGTCGATTAAACACAAAATTTAATATAGACTAGTTGACTAGTCTGACACTAAGAAAACACTCAGAAAGCTGCTAAAATTTAGCTGAATTTATTAATTTCTAATGTTAAACACTGTCTGAAAAAATACTGTGTGTATTAAGAACCATTTGAAGCCGTTAATCACAGTCTGCAGTCACCAAATATTACTAAATGCTGCTGAGATGCCGCTACTTTGCTCTGTGCAACAAACCTACATTAATGAACAAAACATGACAACAACTCAATAACGCTTCACTTTTTCAGACTGAAGAGGGTCACAGTGTCTGCAGATAAAGGATCCGAGCTAACGTTGGCTGCAGCCTGACACGCAGTGTGGCTAACGTTAACCCGACAGCCTGACAAGCAGTGTGGCTAACGCGTTGGCAAGCGGCTGACGCGCGGTGATGTGGCTGCGTTCAGCTGGCACGGCTGACGCAGTGTGGCCGCGATCAACCGGCGACTGACACACGAGTGTGGCTGCGTTAGCCGACAGCCTGACCGCGCAGTGTGGCTAACGTTAGCTGCAGCCTGACACGCAGTGGCTAACGTTAGCCGGCGGCCTGACTGCGCAGTGTGGCTGCGTTAGCCCGGCGACACGACCGCGCCAGTGTGGCTGCGTTAGCCGACAGCCTGACACGCAGTGTGGCTAACGTTAGCAGCAGCAGCTCTGCTTGCAGGTTTATGTCTGTGTCTGTGTTTAATGTGGTCACATGTTTCTCCAGTCGGTGAAATATATATCAGCTTATTCTGTCACAGTCTACATTCATCTGTCCGACTTTGCTGATATAAACATCGGTGTTGCCACGCGATCGGTTCATACGCTGGGCGAGGAGCTGCCGTCTGACAGAGACGCGGCCCGACTAGAGGCAACAGATAACTGACATCATGCATGAATGAAATATTGATAAATATTTTAAGCGACTAGTATTTCTGTTGGCGACTAGTGTGAGATTTAAAGCCAAAATGTGGGTAAGAACACTCTTGCATGAAAAAACAAATACTGTCAAATACCGTGAAACCGATATGATTTAAAAAATCATCAAAAAATGTTAGCCAACCCTAACATGAAGGCTTTTTTACACTTGAGTCTCGTTTTGTTAGTTTGAACCTCAAGATGTTCATTTTAATGTGATATCAAACAAGGAAAAGCAGCAAATCTCCATATTTCAGAGGCTGAAAACTTTTTTTGCTATTTTGCATGAAAGTTACCAGATTTATTTGGCTGACTAGAGCTGCAACGATTAATCTCTTAATCAATATAAATCCATCGTTAAATTATATAATTTATAATTTATATAAATTCTCTGATTTCAGCTCCTTAAATGTGAATATTTTCTGGTTTCTTTTCTCTCTCTGACAGGAAACTGAAAATCTTTGGGTTGTGATTATCATCTTGGACTTTGAAACACTGATGAACATTTTTAAAACAAACTTTTAAACTTTTAATCAGCTTAGAAAATAATTGTTAGTTGCAGCCCCAGGACAGAGAAAAATCTTATTGTCGAGTTCTGCACAAGAGCTGCTGCTTCCAAACCAAACAGCGTCTGTAACGAGGGTCAACATCCTGTTATAATAACATTATCATAACTTTATGATAACATAAACACCACACAGGAAGGCTGAGCAGATTTCTTTCTTTGATTAAGAACAGTTGAACCAGACTGGAGAATCATTTTGTGCAGAAACAGTGTTGTGTGTGTTGTTGGAAACATCAGCTGCAGAGTTCCTCTCTAAATAGAAAGTGTAAGTGTGTAGTTGTTCACAGGTTTGCAGAGCTCATAATGTTTTATTCACAACCACAGAACGTTTCACAGGTTTGTGTGCAGTGTTGAAACCACAGACAGAACAGATGCAGGCTTCACCTTCACACGTGAGTTTATACAGTCGATCAACAGCCACAAGCTTTGTGTTTCTCTGCTCCTGTAGTGTGTCTGCAGAAACACACCGAGCACACAGAGTTGTTCTTCACCACAGAGTTGGTTTACGTTGTTTAATGCTGCAGGGTTTGTTGGTCAGCTGTTCCATTCCTCTAACTTTAGAAAGAAATCACAATACACTCCTCGTTTGTCTCATGAAGGTCATTATTTAAACATCAAATCAAAGCAGCTGTGAAAATGAACACGTGCCTCCAGGTTCTGCACTGTTCTCACACTTTAGTTCCACCTTTTTCATTCTGTTGGCATCACATTACAAACTTTGGAGAATCGATGCAAAATTTTTCACATCCTCATCATGATACATGTTTTTTTCTGAGGATGGTGAAGTCCTCAGGTCACTGTCCTGCATGTTTCAGATGTTTCTGCTCCAACACACCTGATTCACATGATCAGGTTGTTGTCAGGCGTCTGAGAGCTTGATGATGAGCTGTGGAATTAAAGACAACTGCAGGGTTAAACTCTGAACTCAGCACTTTTATTCTTATTAAAGTCTTTAGACACACACACACACACTGTGCTCTGCAGGTACCTGTACCTGATCCAGTCTCTCTCTCTCTCTCTCTCTCTCTCTCTCTCTCTACACACACACACACACACACACACACACACACACAGAGCTGGTGTCTCTGCAGGTTTCTGGCTCTGTTTTGTCTCCATCTGTTATCTGATAACAGATAATTATTAAAGGTTCAGTTCACTCAAATCATAAACATGTCCTCTCTGCTGCTGTCTGTCTGTCCGTCCTCTCACATCGTTTGGTTTCATGTGTCTGGAACAAGATGTTTAAACCTTGTTAGTCTGGATAAACTGAGCTGAGTTCAGGTAATGAGATATTCAGGAGCTGGTGTCAGTGTGGGACATTACAGTGATTATTTATTCTAAAGATTACAGTCATCACTCTGCTTTTTCTCCAGTTTGAATCCTTTTCTTCCTCTGATGAGAAAACAAACAGTTCTGAGGAGACTGTTGAGTGTTTAGATGTGTGTGTGTGTGTGTGTGTGTGTGTGTGTGTGTGTGTGTGTGTGTGTGTGTGTGGTTTATGTGACACTCTGCCTCCCTCTGGTGCAGCTGAAGAATGCAGGATGAGACCACAAACATATTTGTGAGGAACTTTGTTAGTGGAACCTTCTGAGGAACTGAGTGAAACCTCAGTGATAATTTTGATGAGAAATTTTAAATTAGTTTTAGTGTCTTACTAAGAGTTATAATTAGTTAAAGTCATATTTTAGTCTTTTGTTTTAGTCATGGTTCAGTCATTGATCTCAGTTTTAATTTGAGTCTTCATGTTTTAGTCGTACTTTTCTCAGTTTGCTGAAGATTCCAGTGAAAATAAACTGACCTCTAACTGTTTGATCAGAGAATTTTACTGACACATTCTTTCATATCGAACAAAACTGAATGTGTAAGTCATTATTGATTGATCAATATTAGTTTTTGCTGAACTAAGCATCATGTTTCACTCAGTGAAACTCTGTTTAGATAAATCAGCAGTGAAACATCAGTAAACTGGAAGCGATACTGATTTATAGAGATGGAACTGATTAAATTATTATGTTTATGATTCTTGTTATTATGTGTGAAGTTCTGTGAGGCTGAAACTGAACTTCAGTGGAATAAAGTTGTGTGTCAGTTGATGTTGACTGACTGTGGAGTTTTATGTTTAATGTTCATGACATCCTTCAGCCACTGTGAGGTGCTGTAGGATTCATTACACTCTCTATGATGCATTGCAGTCTATGTTGACTGTTTATGTTCCAAAATACAAATGTTAGGTTTGTTTGTGTTTTAATGAACAGTTGTTACTTCCTGATAAGGTTTGTTCAGAAAATGTTGGTTTCTGTTGGTAATTGTGTGTTTTGTGCTGCTTTAGAGCGTTTTAGTCGAAACTATGAGGAAGAGTTTTAATGTAGAAAAAGGCCTGCTGTTCTCAGGTAGAACTTAAAAATCAATGAAGTCAAAGAGGAGAGATGATCTGAGAGAACAAATGAACTTTCACACCAGTAAAAACATAAAACAGCAGCTTTATGGACAGATGAAACACTCAGAACAGATTAAAGAGATATATGATGAAGATAAACTCACTGATCCCTGTGTGTGTGTGTGTGTGTGTGTGTGTGTGTGTGTGTGTGTGTGTGTGTGTGTATAGAAGTGTAGGATTAGAGCTGCTTTAATGTTTATCTGATGTTTGTCTTTATATACATTATAATCTCTCACAGAGATGTGACTTTAAAAACAGAGAACATGTGATTCACTACAGATTTATTAAAGCTTTAAGAAGATATATACATATATATTTATAGGACTGTCTGTGGATCACAGTAACAAGATAGAAGAGATGTACAGGAGAACATTTCTATAATGGAGTATTGATAAAAATCATAAATATATTTTTATATTAGTTGGTGCACTTATTAACCCTTTTTTCCTGTGGGAGTGTCTGTTCTCCCATTTGCATTTCTATTTTTAAATGCTGGTCAAATTGCAGCCAAATAAGATAAAGCAATAATTTGTTTTGCATATAAAACCAGAGGAGTTATTCTTACATATCACACAGCGTCTGTTTCCTCCCATTCATGGGTTTGCAGAAATCCAGTAAAAGCTCACACAACAGAAACATAATAATCCAGACTGGCTGTTCACAGCGCGTCCTACGTTGGAATATCGTCATCACGTTGTGAGTATGAACTGTCGTATTGGTCCTGAAAAACCTGTGATGATAGTGAAGTTTCATATCGGTCGATATCAATAATTATTGATGGTGTAAGTTGTGACTGATATGTTGTGAACTCCAAAGGGTGGAAGTGGCTGAGGATAAAATAAGTTTGTTTTGCTTTCACAAAATGTGAGATTATTTAATAAATAATCATCAGTAATGTGGATATAAAGCCTCAGTGAGTAAAGACAAATAATAGATCAGCTGGAACAGTCTGGTAAATTCTCCAAATGACATCACTGAACTGTAAAGCAGCTTTTAAAACCAGGAAAAGACGACCATATAAAGATATCCAAAATCACGATATCTAGTGTCATATCACAATACAATATCATATATATACATATATATGTATATATATATATATATACTATATATATATATATATATATATATATATATATATATATATATATATAATATATATATATATATATATATATATATACTTGATACTTCAGAGAGTGAAGAAGGAGAAAGTGGATGAATGTGATTAAATGAATGAATGAATAAAAAGTCAGACATCCATAAAGACGACAGGCGTCACCTGAATATGATCCATTAATGATGGAAACAGCTGATCTGTAGGACTGACATGATTCTCTAAAGTCACACTTTGATTCAGTGTTTCAGTTCAAACTGTGTTTTTTTACACTCACAGCTCTGCTGTTGTTTTAACTATCAAGTCTTCATGTGTAATTTATGTACGTACACATTTTATGTTGATATTTTTAAATCCTTTGATGTATATTTGTTCTATAAGTGTTCTGTTGTCTCTCACTCCCTCTTCTGTCTGAAGTCTTTGAGTTGCTGTAACGTGTGAATTTCTCCGATGTGGGATCAATAAAGTTGATCATCTCATGTTGAAGCTCAACAGGTTGTTGAATTATCTGTGTGATGCAGCAGCCGGTGAGGTTCTCTGTCGTCTTTGAAGGGTTCTGCTCTTTGGAAAAAAAAAATTTGACTTGCGATTGTGACTTTAATACATGTCTAATATCTTTCTAACAAATTATTCTTGTCGTGTTCTTTCACATAAAGAACAGGATACATCAGAGACCTCCGATCTCGCTTTGGAAACCCTCACATTAGTCCAAGGCACACATGATGGAATATTCTCCATCTTGTGTCTGCTTGATGTTTCTGTGTCACAGGAAGTTAAAAGTTGAAAATAATGACTTCCTGTTTCTTTCTGTCCCTCCTCAGTTTCCCTCTAACGGCAGTAATCAGATCCACATCCCGGCTCTGAGCGTCGACGGTCTCTCCACCCCCGTCGTTCTCTCCCCCGGCCCCCAGAAGCCCTGAGCTCCCTGCCCGCCTCACACAGCTCCTTAGCTGGGCACGACAGAACTCACATCGCCTCCCGGAGGGTCGGAGGAGAACTACATCTGGACCACTCAAAACCAGGAACCACGTAGTTTTTGGGCGCTGTCGCCTGACTGGTAAGACTGGGAGATTTGATGGTTATGGGAACCTTTCACTGGTGGAATTATCGTCCATACCAGACAGAAGTCCCAGTTTGGGAGACTTTGAAGGCCTCTGCTGATGCTCAGACAGAATATTTGAAACATGTAGAGATCAGGTGGACCATAAACCCTCCCCTCATCTCTGTCACAGCTTTTGTAGCGACACTTTAACACTATGACGAGGGGTTAAAGGAAAACGGGACGCTTCTCTGGACTTGAACGCATCTCGAGAAGCCGACAGCAGAACAAAAGATCACGACGACGAGGTGGAGGGATTTATTTTCTTCTTCTACTGAGGGCTGTAACTTTATGATAAAGACTGTTTTTAACGGATTAACTGTTGGTCTGTAAACTGAAAAACAGAAAAAATGACTTTATAATGAAATGAAAAAGAGAAAAGCAACAAACTGGAACCAGATCATGATTTTACTGGAGAAGCGAAGACGTGGAAAATGTCAATTTACGGCCAATCAGATGTTTTTTCCCGTTCCTGTTTATTTGTCTCAGAATAACCAGGAAAGACATTTTTAATGCAACTGAGGAAGTTTTGATCAGAAAGGAAACGTCTGGATCTTTTTCGCAGCATCTTTTTTGCTGACTTGTCTGTTTTTTAAAAAAAAGTGGTTATTTATTTCTGTTTCCTGTTCTCAGCGTGACGTTCTCTGCAGACTCGTTAAAATGACTCGACTGCTGTTCCCGCGGTCGGTCGTCGTGGCTCCTGACTGTACTGGGTGAGCTGGATTTAATCACTCCCAGATAAACATTTTATAAACTCCTGTCTGCTGGATTCCTTCACTTTTAGGTCCATTTAAGGGTTTTTTTTCTTTGCCCTTATTGGCCACCACCTTTTCTCCAGTTATGCATGGCCTGTTATTAGACTGAACTCCTCCTCTGCATCATTTTGAACTGACCAATCACAGAGGAGGGATGATGGACCTTCAGCTCTCATCGGGAGTTTTTACACAGCCAAGTTCTTTCTCTAAGTCTCTTCATGTGACAGATTGTATATTTTCTAAAAGAGAATTTGCAGAAGTTTAAGTGACCTGAACTGAAGTGACTCTGCAGGAGAGCGGAGGACTGAAACCTGTTTGGATTTAGAGGTTTGTTTGTTTTTTTTTTTGTTTTTTTGAGGATGTAATCACATTCCTTCGGCTTTAATGGTTTGACGGAGATGTTTGGTTTATTGATAAATAACTGATTATCATTTTAATTTCAGCATTCATTCCAGATGTGCAGTAGATTTCTGTCTTTGATCGCTGATTGTTTTTTTGTTCCTTAAAGCCTCGGATTCATGGTGTCATAAACCTGCAGTGATGTTGCCACGAGTTTCCATGGAAACAGTTGTTTTCATTCTGGGACTCAGAACTTCAGCTTCTGTATTTCAGCTGATGTTTGTGACTCTTTTACTGCTGCATCTGTCTGTTAACATGACGACAGAGGAGACTTAAAGGGATAGTTTGTATAATTTTACGTGTAATATTTGTCCTTCCAGGGACTGTTAAACCGTCCCTCTGACTCCATCTGGACTTCATGTTGACTGGATTTACTTGCAGAGATCCAGTAAATCCACACAGTTCTTTCTCAACTTTGTGCCGACCTGACAGCTGAACTTTGAGTCTGTAGATGCTCAGATTGATCACCTGCTGATTGTTATCGACAAGATTCAGTAGGGATGTTCCTGGCGACTAATTTCCCTGTCGATTAAACGCAATATTTAATTTAGACTAGTCTGACACTAAGAAAACATTCAGAAAGCTGTTAAAATTTAGCGGAATTAATTTATAATGTTAAACACTGTCTGAAAAAAATACTGTGTGTATTAAGAGCCATTTGAAGACGTTAATCACAGTCTGCAGTCACCAAATCGTACTTTAAATGCGGCTGAGATGTGCACTACTTTGCTCTGTGCAATACAAACCTACACATTAATGAACAAAACATGACAACAACTCAATAAACGCTTCACTTTTTCAGACTGAAGAGGGTCACAGTGTCTGCAGGTAAAGGATCCAGAGCTAACGTTAGCCGACAGCCTGACACGCAGTGTGGCTAACGTTAGCTGCCAGCTTGATACAGTGTGGTGGTCTATTGAAAAATGCTACCCCTGAAATTTTAAAGATGTTAGAATATCAAAATAAGCTCCTCTTATTCTTACAGTACATTTATCCTTGTTTGTAATAAAAAAACAGACTTTGTTATGTATTTGTGCAACAGGAGCGTCTTCCAACACGGCATCATGCTAATTAACCAAAACCAACATGATCTGTATATCAGTTTCTGAGCCCATGTTGCCATCAGGTGAATGTAAAAAAAAAAAAATCCAAAACACATGAGCCAGACTTGAAGTTGATGATCATTTTTAAAATAACAAAACATCCATTTAAAACCTGCTGCAGTATAATTCAAGTCTGATTTATCTGTTGTATGATCAATACTCCCTAAAACCCTGCTAATGCAGTCCCTTCTGACAGGAAGTCCTGGAGGCAAACTAGTCCCGCACACCTGTGGTTAAACACACTGTGTGGAGCTGAGAGTGTGTGTGTGTGGAGGTGGAGTGAAGTTGTGTCTTCACACTAAGTTTCTAACTAGTTTGTGTTGAAAGTTAATCAACAGTCACTTTGTCATTTTCCATCATTTCACTGTTAATACAAACTCAACACTTCCTGTTTCAAATTAAAAGCCCTCTAGCCTCATTTCTTAGTGAAACTTAGATGTTGACTGTGAAACATTTACATGAGCAGCACTGACCAGCTTGTAAAACAATCAGAATCAGTTGACAGACGATCGCGGTCAGGATCAACGGGAAAAAAAACCATGATGCGGTTCTCCGTTCTTTTAGTGAACGGAGAATCAAACATGGAGGAAGCTGTCATGGTTTATTAGATCTGTGTCTTCGTCCAGCTTTACTGAAGCTCCTCTGAGATGCAGCGCGGTTTGAAAGTAACTTGTGGCAACATCATAATCTGCAGAATCACCAAAAAAAAAGCTGCCGTTTTTCTACAAACCACCAAGTTTTACATTTTTTAAAAGTTTTAACTTTTTTTCCCCCAAAAATCCAAAATGAGGCTGAACCGTCACTGACTCACATTATGGTTCTTCTAACAAGACTGTTGCTGTTGTTGTTGTTGTTATTGTTGTTTCTGATGCTAGCTGAGCTCTGTGGTTGCCACGGTAACCCGACCCCCGACTGTTGCTGACCTGCAGGTTGTTGCTGTTGTTGCTGTTATTGTTGCTGCGGAGCCGAAGCTCCTCGTGATGACGCTGTCGACGTGTTTCTATGCTTCTGTGTGTGACGACGAGGCTGCTGACGCGCACACACACACACACACACACACACACACACACACACACACACACACATCAGGAACTGAGTGACGCTGAAGTGTTTTAATTCAGTGAGACTGAAGTCGTGAATAAAATCAGAAACACGTCTGACAAACAAAAGTTATTTTACAACAGTTTCTTCTTTTTGTCCTCTAATTTTACGATCATTCAGATTGATGATGGAGCCGACAAACAATATTAATTAATCATTAATGATTAAACACCATTAAAAATTTAGCCAGTTGAAAATGTATCAATAATTAATTGATAGTCTAGAAATTTGACTCAAACTGAAAAAAGGAGAGGAAAAAAATTAAAAAGAAAAAATCATGTTTTGTATCTTACAAATGATTAATTACCAATCAATTGTCAGTGTTTGGGTTCTGTAGCATTTTGTCCAATGTGGATCCTTTATGCATCTGATTCAGGTTTTGTTTGGTCCATAAAAATGTCAGAAAATATTGAAAAATGTTTCGTTTTGTTTCTAAAAACAAAAACTATTCAGTTTAATAAGATGTTAAAAAGAGAAAAGTTGGATTTTTGGATGTCTGAGAGGCTGAAAACAACATTTTCCACCATTTTTGTCTTTAAATGACTTTGATTAATAGATGATTAAAATAGTTGAATTTTTTTCACCACCCGTCTGGTCGTGAGTTTCCAGATTTATTTGCCCGATTAATCGCTTTTTTTAAAATTAGGAAATGACTCAAAATGTTTAATTTTTTGTCATAAACATCTCAACTGAAAAAAATTAATTTAGAGAATTTAGACTTTTTTAAATCAAGATATTACTCAAATCGATTAATAGATTATCAGAATTAGTAATTAATTTAATAAATTGTTTAATAATCAATGTTTCATTGCATGTATCTTATATCAGATAAAATCCAGATGAGATTTAATACTGTCTGATTAAATATCTGCATCTGTAAATCATAAAACAGAAAAAATTCCATCACAATATTGATCATCAAATGTTTTTTGTCCAATCAACACTCAAAACCCCCAAAATATTTACCAATAAAAGCAGCAGATTCTCACCTTTGATCAGCTATCAGAACCAAAAATCTTCTGATCAGGAGACATTTCTACAAAAATCCAAATCTGAAGTCTTCAGCAGAGTGAACTCACCTCTTCAGCCTCAGATCAGTTCCTGACGCTGTGATTTCCCAGCCTCAGCGGTGACGTAAACGCAGCACCAAGCCATCGTGTTGGACTGTTCTCTCCTCTACAGCATGACTCTATTTTTCTATCAGAGACGACGTGTTTTTATCATGTACAAAGTTTAAAAAGCGACGAAGCCTTAAAGAAAGAAAGATGCATCTTCATTGGTTTTTAAAGAATCTCCATGGCGACGTTCATCTTTCAGCATGACGATGAAAAATAAGCCATTTCCTGTGAAAAGCTTTCAGTCCCACATCTTCAACGTCAAGCTAATGTTTCTCTCACCAGCAGAACGTGAAGAATGTTTTTATATTGATTAGTAACCGTGTTGCATTCTGGGTAATGTCCAGACTGAAACTCACCGCCATGTTTGCTGGAAGTACACTGTAAAAAAAATGATGTGCCAGGTTGAATCATGGGAAATAATGCTGTAAAAACTGTAATATAAGAAAATGATCTTTAAACATTTTAATGTTTCATCTTCAGATGTTTTTATAGTCAGGAGACGAGATTTTAAAATATTGACAGTATTGATTAATATTTATCAGTTTCTGATGTATTTTTATCATGATATAATAAATTTCCTGGAGAATCAATAATTAAAGCTGCAGTAGGAAATATTGTTTCATTATAGTTTTGGTTGAAATTCAAATTTAGATCATTTCCTGTCACTACAAATATTTAATTGAAGTTTCCTTTAAACAAAAACACATTCAGTGCACCAATTAACAATTTAAACGGTGACCTGATCATGTGACTGTCAGCTGACAAAACAAACGAGCGTCGAGCTGCAGGACAGAAGACACAGCAGCTGTCCTGCCGGGACAGACGGTCATTTTCACAGCAGGATTTTATAAATAAATCAATAATTTAAGTCTGAATGACGTCCGACGTCCATGACGGGTTTGTGAATGAATCTTTTCTCTCTGCTCCGCGTTAAACGTCGCGTTTTAGTGTCCGACAGCTGAACGATGCAGCTGAAAAACCATCATGATAGTCAAGTTTCATACCGATCGATATCGATAATTATTGATCATATAGGTTGTAACTGAAGATGTGTTGTGAACTTCAGAGGGTGGAAACGGTTAAAGTGATAAAACGAGCTGAGAAACACAATATTATATATGTTTATATTAAATCTAAATGAAACTATATTTTTGACCAGATGCCTCTGTGTCGCCATGGTAACAGGATTACAGAAATGACTTTTGGTGCTTTCACAAAATATGAACCCGCTTATATTTTTTGATCATAAGTTTAAAGACAAAGTGAATAAAAATAAACATCATCAATTTTAGAGTAACGCAGACAACAGTTCTGATATCTGGTCTCATATCACAGTACGATATAATATCAATATAATATCAATATATCACGCAGCTGTACGCTGATTGGCTGATCACTTTGTTTTTAAATTGTTGATGACGGAGAAAAATCTCAGATTTAAAGTTTGGACTGAATATTTCTTTCAGTCGTGTTTCATGTCATTTCATTTTTTCTGTCTTTATTTTTGCTCACAAACAAACTTGATTTTAATGAATCTTGTTTGTCATATTGTCTGACTTCAGTTGTGGATGACGGCTGAAAACAGATTCTGATTGGTCAGAGGAGTGTGATGTCAGACAGGGACGGTGTCTGTTGTTTCGCAGCTGTGGGAATCGTGTTGCTATGACGATCAGCTCTGAGTACAACAAGAGCTGCACAATTAATCACAATCACAGTTCAGCCTGGTCTGAATCAAACAACCAATCAGGGTTAAGGAGCGTGTAATTAGCCAATCACAGAGACTCTGTACAAACAAGAAACGTCCAGGTTCTCCGCGTCTCGTCTCTCAGAGTCAGATTTAAACTAACTGAGTAGAACAGACGTTTGTTCACTCGACGGTTTGAGAACCTCAAATATGTGGTGCGTGTTTGATGCGTCGTTGGTGGGAGGAGCTTAACGGCGGGACACAAGGCAGCAGAGAGGATTTTATGTTGTGTTCAATGACCATCACGTTCTCACACAATCCAACATGTGAAACAAATTACAGTCACTTTGTTCAAATGAAAAAAAAATATTTGTATAAAATATCTGTATTTGATTAATGAGAGTATTGATTGATCATTGATTTGGGTGAAATGATAAAACACAAGCAGAGATATTAAAGTGACAGATTCACTGCAGTAAACAGTTTCTACACTTTAACAGATTTATAGTCATAAACTAACAATAATTAAGATGAATAATTATTGATTTTAAGATGATAATAATCAATAGAAGTCGTGACGTCTGCAGTTTATTTAGTTTGTCTCTGAATGTGAAACTCGTCTCACATCAGGGACGATGTTAAAAATGAAAACTGGCACATTATTTTTCTTCAGACGTGTGATAATCCAGCGCAGAGTGATTCCTGAGCGCCGCGGCGTCGAGTTTCTGCGACGGCGTTTCAGGGACATTAAAGGTTTTTTAAAAAAACAAACTGGGTGGAAAATTCTGAGAAAAATAAACAGCAGCTTCTGATGATGCTGATCCAAAGTTTCCTTTTCTTGTAAATTTATACCTTTAATCAATAAAATCCATTTTTTGCTCTGAATATTTCCTCCCTCTCGCTGCCTTCAGTGGCTCTAACACACCGTCGTACGTTTCTCGTCAGATTGACGCTCACAGATCGCAGATCGTTTGTCCTTCAGAGCTCTGATTGGCTCACGCTTTGGTCACATGACGGACGTTCTCACCTGCGCTGTCGATGTTCTCATGAGTTCCGTTCTCTGATCTGTAAAGTTTCTTGACATTTCTATAAAAAACTTCAGATTTTTGGGAACGTCTGCTGTAACCCGGAGCTTTCTGTCTGATCAGCTGCGTTGCCAAGGAACCAGAAGCTGCTGCTGTTGCTATGGAGACGATTTCATCCAGCCCTGTGATGTCAGAGTTTCATCACCTTCAGAGTCAAACTCATCAATCATTAATTTAAAAAAAGTTCTGAAATGATTGAGATCAAAGATCGACGTCTGACTTCACCTGGCAACAAACGCTGAAGCGCTCTGATTGGATGATTATTGTTCGTTATTGTAAACACAGTCACATGATTCAAGTAGAAAAACTCACATGGCCAAAAGTATTTGATCGATTTGATCAGATTTACTGATCAGAGTGTTTCATCTGCTCCTCTGAGAGTGAATCTTAAGAGCGCCCTCTGCTGGACAGCAGAAAAACTGCTCCAAACTGAGACTAAAGTTTTTTTGTTTTGTTTTTTTATTTAATATTTAATTTTATTTGAACTAAAATTTTTAATTTGGAATAAAAGTGACAGACTGACCACAAACTTTTGGCCATGTGGTGTTTTTATATTTAAACATAAACACTGTAAAAAAAAATAAAAATTCAAAGTCAAATTTTTAAGCTAAACTCAGACACGTCTCCATGCAGTCAGTGTCCCATGATCCTTTGCAGCATGATGACATCAGACAGACGGCTGTGGACGCAGACGGTCGACTCGTATCTTTAATTGTAAACATGTTTTCTATTTGTATATAAATGAATATAAATATAATCTGAAATCTATATATTCTGTACATGTGTGACGGCCGGGTCCTGAAGAGTGTTACTGACGTGTTGTTCCTGTGGCCTATCGTCGCCGTCAGATCCTGCGTGGCCCCGCCCCTCCTCGGGCCGTGATTGGCAGAGGAGTTTATTGATGTAAAGGGGCGGGGCCTGCTTTTATTTTTCTGAGACAAGAGTTCTACGTGTTCCACGTGTCATTTACTGGAGAAATTAAAAAGAAAAGCTATTTTTTATGGACATGACTTTAGTTTTTGTTGGTAAATGTTCTACAAGATGATTCCTGGTTTTCTACAAGCTGAAAGTTACACACACACACACACACACACACACACACACACACTGGGAGGATGGTAATAAAACTATTTTGTTCTGTAACGTCTGTCTGATCACTGACTCACCTGAGGTTACAGGATGTTAAAAGTTTCATCTGAAAAATTATTTCCTGATGGAAGTTGGAACAAAACCTGGAAAGTTGGCAACAACTTTGGTTCCTGATTTGCTGAGTTGACAGTTTTGGTTGATTGTTGGAAACATGTGATGTGTAAACTGGTATTAAGTCCTGACTGTTATTGTGTTTCATGTAGAGGCACCTGGATTAGTTAGAAAAGTTATTGATTAGCATTAATCAATAACAACCAGTCAAGTAAAGACGTGCTGGTTTAGGGACATCACATGAATCTTTAGCTTTTTTATTTGCACAATAACAGAAGAAACACATTACATTGACAAATGAAAGAAGATAATTGTGCAGGTAAGATTTAAAAAAAACACCTGAAGCTTCATAGAAGAAATCAATAATCAATAATCATTCAACATCAGCAAATACAAAATTCATGCGATCCGCAAAAGTGACAAACAACCACAGAGTCAAAGAACAAACAAACTAAATAATACAGTGCAGTGTGTGTGTGTGTGTGTGTGTGTGTGTGTCAGTGAGTGTGTGTGTGTATCTGTGTGTTTGGATAGAAATGTTCCACAGCAGAGCTGAGAACCTCAGAGAACAGACAGAACCCAGTACAGAACACTTGGAAATGTTCTGAACTGAAAAACTAGATTCAAACATGTGAAGCTCCGCCTGTTTTCACGTTTGAATCTAGTTTTTAATTGACAAGATTGTGACTGGATCAATCAATTAATGTGTTTGTTTAATGTCATAATGGAATATAAATATTGAATATAAACAGAAATATAAACAACAGGATACTGGTGACTAATGAATAATTAAAAATAGGTGTAAATGTTTAAAAACTACAAGAAAACAAACATTAATGGAGAAAATAATTTGTGAAAATAAAGACCTGAGTGTGATGTCACGTTTGTTGTTGATGAGAAAAAAGTCATCGTCATGTTTTCAGATGAGTCAGACAGAATCTGCTGACTCATCATTGATGATCTGATAGCTGATCGGAGCACAGTCGCCATGACAACCACACACACACTCAGTAATATGATCAATATGATTTCTGCATCAGCTGAAAATAATGTTCTGACACAAACATCAACAGGAAGCTCAGAGTCACAGGAAAAATAAAAATAAAAGTGAACAATCAGCATCCTGTCAGGAAAAGGACCAGAACTACACTGTAAAAATATTTATACAGAAAAGATTCAGAGTTATCATGAAGTATTTTTATGAGTAGTAGAAACAAAATGTTCTTTACTCTTAAATATAATGAAGGTTCCAATGATGCTTTCTGAGTGTTAAATTATCAATAACATAATTTCATGGTAAATAGGTGGAAATATAAGGTTGTAATATGTTTAGAAATTACTCACAAACTTCATGTTTAATTATGTGATAATCATCAAGTTCTGTTTTCATACTGTGGTCATTACAAAGCAACATATTTTAAATGTCTGTCAGTTTACCTGAAAATGACTCACACTCACTATTGATTACTATTGATTCCAGTCGATCATTCTGCCTCCTCCCGTGGTCGCTCCTGCGTCGTCCAGCTGCTGACCAGAGGACAATGACCCTCTGAGGACAAACAGCTGTTCAGTCTCAGTCTGCGTGTTGATTGATCGGCTGATTTGATGGACAGTAAAAATGTCAATTCTAATATTAATATGAGGAGATCAGAATCAAAGGGAGGAAACAGGAAGAACAGCAGCAACAGACACAACGAAACAACACACACATCTGCACATCTGCACATATATACAACAGAAAACAGCTGGAAAAAGACTCCTGTCACAAACTGTCCTCTGTCCACAACAAGCAACCAAACACCACGAGATCAAGCAGGCGGGTCATGTGACAGAGCTGCAGTCTGATTAACTTATTAATAACTTACAGAAACATGGCGTGCAGTAGTCCATCTTCTTTGGTCCCTCTGTCACTCTCCCTCCCTCTTTTTCTCAACACACACACACACACACACACACACACACACACACACACACACACACACACACACGCTGGCTGGAGGTGTGTGCAGCTTTATTTATATATGCAACCCCATGTGTCGTCTCATATAAACATTATATATTCAAACTGTTTCTTTTCAGTGTTTGTGAAAAGTGTGTGTTTGTGCAATACCAGTTCCCACCACTAGAGGGACTGAGTACTGAGTTATTTCTGCTGATGACACCAAATCACATTCTGCTGGTGAACCTGAAAACCTGAAAACCTGAAAACCTCACAGGACATTAGTTTAACATTTTCACTGAATTAGATGTCAATTATTTTCATGGGGTCCAAGATTTGGGACCCCAGAGACATTTTAGACTCCACGCTGTGACTGTGCTGTCAGACTGTGGACCCCACCACGCAATAAAGACAAACACACTGACACACACACACACACACACACAGTCCTGATAGGAATTAATGTTTACTTCAGTGTTAATCCAAACTAAGCTGGATTTCAGGGGCAGCGGGATTGTTTTCACTCAGCAGGAGTTCACACTGGGAAACACACACACACACACACACACACACACACACACACACACACACACACACACACACACACACACACTCACTCTGACGTTCCCTTCCTTCCTTTGGTGTTCAAGGTTTTGCAGAGTAAAGGTACAGTTTTGACTTTTATTTTTTGAATTAAACTTTTACATATTTCATAAATCTATAATATAAAGCTTCATGTGAATCCCTGTTAATATCTTTATCATCCTATAATGTAAAACTGATTTGTGTCTTAAACAGAAACTGTTTTCAGTCTGACAAATATGATGTGATAATAATATTTTATTGTAAGAAAATAATCTGCAGTCATTAAGTATTAAAGTATTTTTTCTTTCTCAGACATAACTGAATATTTTTAATAATAAACTTTATTCTGAATGAAATGAAACAAAAATGAAACCCTGCTGGAAACAAACAGAGCTGCAGCTTTAATGACAAACACACTGTGAGAGATGATGAATCAAAAACACACAGAAACCAGGTTACACACACACACACACAGAGTGAGAGAGAGAGAGAGAGAGAGAGAGAGAGAGAGAGAGAAAATAAATGTGTGTGTGTGTGTGTGTGTTTTCATATGGGACTAAAGCCAGACACACACACACTCTGGGGCTCAGAGTACAGGCTGACACACATTTACAGATAAAACAGGTTGGCAGGAAAAACAGTGTTGCATTGTGGGAGAATCTGGGTTGAGTCGACAGTTTTCAGACTCTTGAAATTAAAATTAAAATTTGATCAGCGAGCGCCGCCTGGTCTCCCTCGTGATTCAAAACACACGTTTTGTTTGTGTAAACTTTGTGATTTTAAAGTGAGAGAGAAACTCTACTGAGCATGTGCAGAAGGTCGCACAACTTTGATCAACATTTTCTGACATTTCATCAACCAAACAACTGATTGATCAATGAGAAAATTATCACCAGATTGATCACCTGTTTTTACATGTTTGGATCTGTTTTTCAACTGACAAGGTCATGACAGAATGAATTAATCAATTAAACGTTTTGAGTTGTTTTTTCATTTAAAAAAGTCCAAATTCTCTGATTTCGGCTTCTTGAATGTGAATATTTTCTGGTTTCTTTCCTCTCTGACAGGAAACTGATGATCTTTGAGTTTGTGGACAAAACGAGACATTTGAGGATGTCATCTTGGACATTTGTCACCATTTTATGGACCACTGTCTGGAATATACTGACATGTCGTAGCTCCACATGTTTAGTCTGCTGCTAACATCAGGATGCATTCTGGGAAGTGTAGTTTATGGACATGGTGGTTTAGTGCGGTGTAGGACTGTACTGCTCAGAAGACTTTCTTCACAGTGTCCCACAGGCCACATTAACTGAATGAGACACTCAGACAAAGACAAAGACTGAACCTCGGCTTTTGTCCACCAGAGTCTCCGTCTCTGTCTGTCTCACATTCTGGAAACTTTTATGTTGTTTATGTCTTGATGTGTCGGTTTTTTTGTCGTTACATCCTTTACGTCATTTTTACGTCTCATGTTTCTTTCATCTTGTATTGTTCTTTTTGTGTTTCATCTTTTTTGTCTTGTTTCATCTTTTTTTTTCTTTTTTCATCTTATTATTGATTTTTTTGTTGTCTTGTTATGTCTTTCCTGTCTCGTCCCGTCTGTCCTGTGTGATGTCCTCTGATGGATCCACCAGTCAATCGTCTTTTCTGTGTCTTATTGTTTCGTCCATTCAGGTTGAAATCAGTCTTGATGTTTGAAGGCGACACACGATGATGCAAAATAACAATAATCAATAATTGACCTCAGAGTCATTCAAACTAAAGTAAGGAGTCTCTTTATAAAACATGAGGAGGAGAAAGTTCAGATGTTTGAATAAAATACTGAAAACTCTACTGAAGTACAGTAAGTATTTCTACTTAGTTACTTCCTGATCCAAGCACTGCCAGCTTGTTCTGGTGACATCATTTAGAGCCAGAGACTTCCTCCTGCTCCTCCTCTCATCATCATCATCATCCTCACCCCCACTGCTCTCTTTGATCTCACCCTCGTCATCATCACTCAGACAGTGACACTGACTCACTGAAGATTTACTGGATGAGTGTGACATCACTGATGATGTCAGCAGTCTCACATTAACACAGTGAGCTCTTTATTAATTTATGAAACAGAACACATCAATGAACATCGTTGTTTACTGTGTGATGGAAACATGTCAGTTTATTTACATCTTTGTGATATGAGGCTGTAAATATGATGAATAATAAATAAATAAATATAAATGTAAATATGTAGCTGTCACAGAAGATCTGAATGTCCTGTTTGTTGTGTAATCAGATTGTAAATATTATTTTTGTGGATGTAACTTTGTTTCTTCTTCACCTGTTGGTCAAACCTGTTAATTACATCTAATTTACTGACAATATGAATATATGCTTGTGTTTGTAATATTAACTTTAGTTCAGTTTTTTCTCTGTTAGTTAATTTGGTCAAACATCAGTGAGAGTTTGACTTCTGCAGCAGATCTAAAATAAATACTGAAGAAAAAGAATGGAGAAAATTCAAAGGGTAAAATAAAACAGAAACAAAACATAAATACATTCATTAAAAATGAATACATTAATGAAGAATGAATTAAATGGGAAAATCAATGTAATGTAAAATGTAGAAGCAAATTAAAACGAAAATATCACTTCATTTTGTAAATGAATTTATGCCTATGTTTATTTTTACATATTTTTGGTGCATTTAATGACATTTTCACACAGATGAATGTTAAACTTTTCTTTTCAGGAACAATATTCAACTTCAGCCAGGTTTTTATCTTTAAGTTTGCAATAATCAGATGTATTATTAATATTCCTCTGAGTGTAAAATCACCTGCTGAGTCTCTTCATATTGTTTGTATTGTTCCTGTTTGTATGTTTTACATTTACTTTGTTTAAATTTTGTTTGTTTTTATATTTCCTCTTGCTTTTATTTTTATATTTTATATATTTTTATATTATATTTTATTTTCCTATTTTTATTTATGCTTCTTTATAGTTTTGCTCCACTTTCATTTATCTATTTTATATATGTATCTATTTATTTTATTTTGTTTCGTTCTATTTAGATTTTGGCAGTTACTTCCATATCAGTTGAGCTCAGCTGCTGTGAAGATGAGGAGAGAAGTGAAGAAGAATCATCACACACACACACACACACACACACACACACACACACACACACACACACACACACACACACACACACAGTCATTAGGAGAATCTGGAGCATTACGTCATGGTAAGAAACCCCACCCCCTCCATCACCTCTGTGCAGCATCCGAGCTCTTATTGGTCCATCGTTCGGTGGCCTATAAACCTCATTGGCTGAGACCGAGTCAGCTGCTGCGGACCTAACAGAGGACAGGAGGGAGAGAGGGAGGATCCGTCAGATAAAGCGGCGGCAGCAGGACTCACTTCACCTCATCCGGATTCAACAAAACCTGCAAACCGGACGCACCCCCGACCCACAGCCTTTGCTAACGGACTGTGTGTGTCGGCCTGAAGGTCCGCTGCGGCCCGGAGCTGCAGGAGGAGCAGGAGGAGCAGGAGGGCTGGAGGGCTGCAGGAGGAGGAGCAGGGCTGCAGGCAGGCGAAGGAGCAAGGTGAACATGGGCGTCTGTCCTCCAGCACACACACACACACACACACACACACACACGGTGCTGCTTGTTCCTGTGAGTTCACTGCCGTCAGTAGATCAGTAGATCGTCATGTTAGAGTCTCATAAATACGACTGTACCTGAACGTCTCATCCAGCAGTTTTTAACTGAAATGAAATTCAAGTTATGAGCTCAGCTGTGACGTCAGAGATTGTTTAGAGTTTATTGATTGTGTTATTGATCAGTCACTGTTGGAATATTTATTTCAGGGCTCTTATTGAAATCACAACACAAACCGGCCTGGAGAGTTACTTTATGAATGTACTGGATACAGTTACTGATCATTAACCTCATCCACGTATCATAGTGTTAAAGTGATGTAACCTGATTACTTTCTGTACTTTTTGATTACTTCAGTACTAAATATGATGAAAATGTTCAGGCTAATATAAAGTTTTATGTCTGTCGTAGCTTTATTAATTGTTTGTCCAGATGTTCCTCATTGCTCACAGCTAGCTAACGTTAGCAGTTGGTCTGTGTAGCTAACGTTAGCGGTTGGTCTGTGTAGCTAACGTTAGCGGTTGGTCTGTGTAGCTAACGTTAGCGGTTGGTCTGTGTAGCTAACGTTAGCGGTTGGTCTGTGTAGCTAACATTAGCAGTTGGTCTGTGTAGCTAACGTTAGCGGGTGGTCTGTGTAGCTAACATTAGCGGTTGGTCTGCTTAGATAACGTTAGCGGTTGGTCTGCGTAGCTAACAGTAGCAATGGTCTGTGTAGATAATGTTAGCGGTTGTCTGCGTAGCTAACGTTAGCGATTGGTCGTAGCTAACAGTAGCAGTTGGTCTGTGTAGATAATGTTAGCGGTTGGTCTCGTAGCTAACGTTAGCGGTTGGTCTCGCGTAGCTGCGTTAGCAGTTGGTCTGTGTAGATAATGTTAGCGGTTGGTCTGTGTAGCTAACGTTAGCGGTTGGTCTGCGTAGCTAACGTTAGCGCTTGGTCTGTATAGCTAACGTTAGCAGTTGGTCTGTGTAGATAATGTTAGCGGTTCATCTGCGTAGCTAACGTTAGCGGTTGGTCTGCGTAGCTACGTTAGCGGTTGGTCTGTATAGCTAACGTTAGCAGTTGGTCTGTGTAGATAATGTTAGCGGTTGTCTGCGTAGCTAACGTTAGCAGTTGGTCTGTGTAGATAATGTTAGCGGTTGTCTGCGTAGCTAACGTTAGCAGTTGGTCTGTGTAGATAATGTTAGCGGTTGTCGTAGCTAACGTTAGCAGTTGGTCTGTGTAGATAATGTTAGCGGTTGTTTGCGTAGCTAACGTTAGCAGTTGGTCTCGTAGATAATGTTAGCGGTTGGTGTTTCCTATAAATGTTGACTTTGAGCTCCTGGGCGATGACCGTATTTTCACAGCTGAAGGCAGGCGTGTCTCTGTTCTGTGATGTTGTTCCTTTTTCTGATTGAAAGACAAAATAATGTTAAATTTCCATCAGTGAAGTTTTTTCTTCAGAGGCCATGATGATGATGATGATGATCCATCAGACAAAAAGATACGATTAGATGAGATGAGAAAGAACTGGTATAAAATATAAAGTCTATAACAAGTAAATGCAGAAAAAATTAGTCCTAATAGAACAGCAGTAGAAGTGAGATAAGTTAAGTAAAAACAGTAAAATCAAACAGTAGAGCTGAAGATGACATTTACAGTAAAATTGTCAGTGATGCTGAAATAATAAATAAAGTCATATAATGTAGCCGCACCAATGAACGTAATATTATAAATAATAAAAGTAATGTTCCACATAATAGTGATATTATATTAAACAATATTAAATGTAATATTGTACACAGTGAAAACTGTAAGTTAACATACATTCTGATGTGTTTAGGTAACTCCATATAGGTCTGACCTTAAAGGAGCAACCTGCAAGATTTTAGTTAATTTTAGCTGAAAATATTTAAAATGAAGTGAGAATATGAAGAAAAAACAGTTACATCAGAGACATTTGTGTGTTCAACCTGTACTGAGCTGCACAGATTTATTTTATTTATATTTACATACAGAGACTGAGATTAGTTTAATCGTTTCTACAGATTTTTCTGCAGTTTAAACCTGGAGGTGAAAATGTGTCTGAGAAGAAAAATGAAATATTCAATAATGTAATCAACTATTTTAAATACTTTAAGTATTTTGTTATCTATTACATCTGATTTTTCTGCGAGCAAAATATAAACACAAATATCATCCATTTCTGGCTGTTTTAAAACATCTAAAAACATGAAACATTCAACACCAGCAGTATTAAAGAATAGTTCCACATTTTGAGACATCTGTTTATAACGTGTCAGCACAGAGCTGCAGTCAGGGTGTATTTAGCTTAGCTTAGCATAAAGACTGGAAGCAGGTGGAAACGGCTAGCCTGTCTCTGTCAAAGTTCAAAAATAAACCTACCAGCTCCTCCGATTAAAGGTACAGTTTGTAATTTCTGCTGCTCGGTTTTCTCATGAAAACAATAACAAAGATATTATTTGAAGTTTATGTTTAGTCTGTTTGTGTTTACGTTCTGACTTCCTGTCTCACTCCTCATGTATCCCATGTTTCCCTGGAGGTTACTGGGCGCTCTGCAGTGATTGGCTGGGAAAAAGGTTCTGATAACAGAAACACTTTCTGGTTCTGTTTCCTCCACCCACAGTGGTGTCAGCAGGACAGAGGACTGAGGATGGGAGGAGATAATTTACCTCCTCTCCTCTTCCTCTCCTCTTCCTCTCTCTCCTCTCCTCTCCTCTCCTCTTCCTCTCCTCTCCTCTCCTCTTCCCTCCTCTTCCCTCCTCTCCCTCTCCTCTCCTCTCCTCTCTCTCCCCTCCTCTCCTCTTCCTCTCCTCTCCCCTCCTCCTCCTGGGTTTTGTTTTGTCCTGAATGCAGTTTGAGTTTTGGGTCAGCTGCAGCTTCTTGACTTTCTAGAGCTCTTGATCAGATCACATGGACTTCATCATCTGTGGAGTTTGTTCTTTTGTCATTTTTGGTGTTTAGTGTAATGAGTTACTTTTTACATGTTAGTCCTTTAAAAATGACAATATTAATATCAGTTGTTATTAGTTCAGATGTTGACTCAGATCAGGTTCCATCAGCACAGATTCTCTTTGGAGGAGCCAAACAAACTCAAGTAATCACATTACTTCCACCTGTGGGAAGTATCTTCTTCTCCTTCATCCTCATCCTCATCCTCATCCTCCCTCCTTTGTTTAGTTTTTGGTTGACAGCTGATGTGACCTTCTGTACAAACACCTCATCATAAGAGCCTCCTCTCCTTGTTTCCTGTCTCTATCCTGTCCTCATCTGCTTGTCTCCTCTCCTTGTCTCCTCTTCTCATCTCCTGTCTTCTCTCTTGTCTCCTGTCCTAGTCTCTTCCTCTGTGTTTCCTCCCTTGCCTACTCTCCTCCTCTCTTCATCTCCTTGTTTCCTATCCTGTCTCATCTTCTGTCTCCTGCCTCCTTGTGTCCTGTCTCCTCACCTCCACTCCTTTTTCCTCTCCTTGTCTCCTTGTCTCTTCACAGATTGAATGCGTCTCTGGTGGAGACACAAAGTTGGACGTGTTGTCTTGAGGTTGTGTAATGGTTCTTGTGAAACTCTTGGATTTAAGTAGGTCACAGAGTTTCTTCAGTTCAGTCGAGTTGTTTCACAGTCAGGTTTCCACGGTAACAACCGCTCGCCTTTATGTAATCGCCTCTTTCCTTAACCTCTCAGTTTAACATCGTCAGCCCCTCTGAGGTCGTTCACCTTTAATCAATCACCTGATCAATTCTTTGATCTGACAACAGGAAACCTTTGAGTCCTTGGGTCCTTGGTCCTTGAGTCCTTGAGTCCTTGAGTCCTTGAGTCATTGCCTCAGACACTCTGATTTCTATCAGAAGCAGAAACTGGATGAGCTTGTCGTCGAGGCAACTTGAGAACAAGTTTGAGATGAGAAGAGAGCAGCCAATGAGAGTGCAGGAGAGACTGGAGGCGGGCCTGAGAGAGGGACACACACACACACACACACACACACACAGAGGATGATATTAATGTAATAAAGGAATCATGAAGCAGCTTGTTGGGGAATAAAGAGGCAGGATGAGAGGTGAGATCATATATCTGAGTTTAATGCAGCAAAAGAAGATAATCAGAGTTCAGCTGCTGTTTGTGGTGATGTTATAATTATCTACAGTGATTCCCAAACTGTGGGCCGTGGACCAGTGGGGGCCGTAAAGGCTCTGCAGGTTGGTCTGAGAGGTCAAGAAAAATAAAAAGATGAAAGTTTCACATTTTGAAATTACAACAAAGTATTTATTTAAAAGTCACCAGAATCAATAAGTAAAGCCGTGGAGTTTAAATGATGTGATATTTTGTATTTATGTGAGCGAGTGAACAGGTGTTACACCGTTTGGTGATCAGATCATATAATCTGATCATATGTGAGTTTGAGTTGGACTCAAAACTCAAAATCTCTTGTAGTGTGTTTTCTCAACTTTCTCATTTTACAGTGTAAATTAAAAGTAAATTCCTGACACACCTGACATCAGAATGATCACCTGTGATCAGATCTCACTTCCTGTGGGCCAATAAACACACAGCTCCTTCATTTCTGTCTGCAAAGACCCACATGTTGTTTTTAACCTGCAGGAGGCAGAAATGCTGCTGGAAGTCTGCAAAGATCTTGGTGCTGATTCTGTTCTTGTACTGAATCTCTGGCCCAGATGGAAATCAGACAGAGTGTTTTGTTTATGATGTATGAAGGAGCATTCCAATTAGCTGACTCCTGAACTGACAGGAACAGTACCAAGTTGGTTTTCTTACTGGGTTTGACTCGCAGCACCCTGCAGCTAAGCTAACTGAGCTAACAACAGTTAGCAGTTAGCAACAAATAAAGCTATGTGTCCATCAGAAAACACAGTAAATTGAGCTCTGGACTGTGTTCCCACCTCCTGTGTGTGTGTGTGTGTGTGTGTGTGTGTGTGTGTGTGTGTGTGTGTGTGTGACGCTCAAACTTAATTAATCAGTGTCTCCTGCTCTCCTCCAATCACAGCTTCTTCAGCAGGACACTTAACGAGGAGCTGCAGGCTCGTTAAATAATTAATACCCGCTCATCAATATTCCATCTGCTCAGCAGCAGCTGGGGACGAACCTCCTTCAGTCTGTCGTTTACAAGAAAGAAGGAGGTTCAGTCGTTTGAATGATCTGTCAGAACTGCGCTGCATTCAGGTTCAACTGGGAAAGTAGAAACTCCAGCATCTGTCTCTGTCCGTCTGTCTCTGTCCTCCAATATTTTTTCATGTGTTCAGTCAGTCAGAAAAGCAGGTCTGAGTCAGTTTTTACCAGTCCTGTACAAATTATTTAATTTATTAGTGTTTATTAATGAACAACAAAGACATAAGTTAACTGTCACATTTAATCTGGAGCTGCAACGTCTTTAAAACAGTAAAAATGTCCAAAATGTGGTGACTTTAAATGTTTTGTTTTGTCAGTCCATCAGATAAGATAAGATATTCCTTTATTAGTACCGTGTGGGAAATTTTCAGCAGCAAAGTGGAGAGTAAAAAGGTTTTTATTTGATTTTATTTTACCTTTTTTTAACCAGGATGTCCCATCAAGATTCAAGATCTCTTTTACAAGAGAGACCAGGCCGAAGTCATGGCCGATCACAACATATTAAACTAAAGTCCATAACAAAACAACAACAGTTCTGTAAACATAGTGACGCCCTTAAATGTATCAATGGATACGAATGGATCTAAGATCTTTTATATAAAGAAGCATCTGTATAAATAAAATATACAAATATAGGCAATAGGAAATACAGAATTATAAATGGGGAAATATTGTTCTTATTTTTGTTTCCTCTGTTTAATATTTAGTTTAATATGATAATAAACAAAGAAAAGCAGAAATCTCCATATTTGAGCTGCTGAAAACTTTCTGACATTTTGCATTAGAAATTATATTGAACATTAATCGATTATCAGAATAGTTTAATTCTTTCTTACGGCTCGTCTGATAAAGTTTTGGCTGATTTACTTGTCCGATGTGGCATTTACTTGTAGAAAGCAGGCAGTTGTTATCGTTGAGTCTTGGTTTGTGATGTTTTCTGTCCATCAGCTGATGAACTGGACTGGTTTGTTTAGAGCGGAGGAGAAATTCAAACTCAGCTGGAAGCAAATGTGCACCACTTCAGCCTCTTGTGGCCGTAGTGAGTATTACAACAACAAACAAAAAAATGAAAAATGATCCTGACCAAAACATTTTTCACCTTTTCTTCAACAGAAGAGAGAATTAAGATCAGACTTTTGAAAATGGATCACCATACTGCTTTTATTTCCTGGTGTGAAGCTCGGTCTCTGTGTGTGAGATCACGTGCGCGCTGCTGGACACGTGCACGCTCCTTCAGGGGTTGAACAGCAGGTTTGGGATTATTTCTCTCTGACCTGCCAGCTGCTGCTTCACTCATCAGTCTGACGATGCTCACACATCTGATTCTGAACATTAATAATAGATCAGCTGCAGACTGAACTTAATACAACCTGACACAAAAATCATACACTGAAAAAAAATGGAATGGGACCTGGGCGTGCAGAAATGAAATAATAAATAACATTATAGTAGATTAAAAGTAAACAGACAGTAATAATCAAATTGAGCCGTGATATATGATAAAACATTAACAGTTAATATATTGTTAAGATAAAATAATCAAATAATCAGCTGATTTCTCTTAATAATAAAAATAAATTAAATTTTGGACTCAAACACACCTGAGAAGCAGCTGGTCCAATCGCAGAGCAGCTCAGAGGTCACTCCAGCATCCCCTCCTCCTCCTATCTGTGTCACTTCCTGGCTGGTTGCCATGGCACCAGAGGCAAGGTGTCCCCGTTTCCTACCCTGCTGAGTGAGTGTGTGTGTGTGTGTGTGTGTGTGTGTGTGTGTGTGTGTGTGTGTGTGTGTGGTCAACAACATCGACAAACACACAGCTGTCTGGTCACATTAAGGAGCGTTAGTGTGTGTGTGTGTGTGTGTGTGTGTGTGTGTGAGTGTGAGAGAGAGAGAGACTCTGTGTCCTCTTGCTGAGTGCAGGAACATGAGTCTGTAATAAATCTGGTTAATGACATCACTTCCTGTGTGTTCCATCCAGCTGTAGATGTGACTTACTCACTCTTGATGGAAGTTGTCGCCACAATTTAACCAACGCGTCCTCTCTGCTCCGCCGTCAGTGCACCATGGGATTTGCAGTCCTCTTCGTTCTCCTCCTCCTCTCCTGATGACATCATCAGTGTGTGCTGGAGTGGGTGGGGCCAGTCAAGTAAAAAAAGTAAACCTTTGAAGACAGCAGACATGTGAAGATAAAGTTCACATAAGTTAGGTTTGGTTTTCTCATGTGTGGTTGTGTGTTTTGTCCTGTAGGTGGCGCTGTGCTGTGTCCTCTGCAGTGTGTGTGTGAGAGCGAGGCCCTGGTACACCCCAGTCTGTGTATCACCAGGCCAGGACAGTCGACTGTAACGAACTCCACCTGCAGAGAGTCCCAGCCAACATCTCCTCTGACACACAGGTGTGACCTGCAGAGGCCCAGAGGAGAATCACTGCATTCACCTGTTTTATTATTATTAATATTTTGAATGAAGAGGTCCAGACCTGTCGCTGAGTCATGTACACTCATCTATGTAATGTGTATTTCATCACTTTGAAGACATCTAGTTAAACTTCATATTTATGTCGACATTATCCTGTTTGACTGCATTTCAAGTTTCAGAATAATTCTAAATTTACATTTAAAGCCTCTCATCAGCCATTTAAATCATCTGCTGTTGTAGTTTTCAGTCTCTGTCCAGGTGAACATGCAGGCGGCTCTTATTCTGTCCTCCTCCTACGATTGTCTCACTGTGGCCACATGTTTTTCACACATATGGGGCAGGAAGCATAACCTTATATGGTATTAATGGGCCATTAATTGACACTTTGTTAAGCACCGCCTCCTTAGTTACTGTTGCTACATGCCAAGTTTTACAGTGATAACAGCAGCAGATTTAACATGAAACTGGGAGTAACTGATGAAACATGAGGTCTGTGATTCCTTAGAGAAATTAAAGAAAAGCAGATTCTCATTTCCAGCTGATGACGGTGGATTTTGTCACTAAAATAAAGACTCACAAGTAAATTTCATAAGTGCAGCTGCTGATGTAAGCTAATGCTAATGCTAACGTGACTTGAGTCAGCTGAGAGTCTCCAGCTGATGTTTTAATGTTTCCATCTGACACGTTTTAAAACAAGAACCCTGTGAAAGTGTTTATGTAAAGTTAGCTAACAGCTGCGTACATGATATAACATTAATGCTAACAGACTGAGGCTAATGCTAGCTTACATCTCAGCAAACATTGGTCAGATGGTGAAATACAGCAGGTATATCTACATGATAGATGACAGAAATACACTCATTAACGTGGGAAAAGGAAGAGCAGGGACTCGATTAGTGCAGCGGACCTTGAGACGGGTCACCCAGCCAGACCAGCTGGACCACGATCACCACAGGAAGAGAGCTAAGAGCTAAGCTAACCCGACTTAGACCTGAGACAGCGAGCCAGAGAGAGATGCATCGTCATCGACTGACTATTCTTCATCAGTCCACATCCTCCTCCTCAAACCCCCACAGAACAAATGATGCAGTGGGTCTAACAAGTTTGACTGGAGGGAAAGTTAAAGCTAGCATTAGTTAGCCAGACATGCTAACATTTGCAGTTTGTGTCAGAGCAGATGACGACAGAGTTTAATCCATTCATTACACGTGTGCTCGTGTTTCATGTCTTTGAGAGACAACAAAAAAGACGCCTCTGTCCAGACTCATAAAACGCTGAGTATCTTCTCAGACAGACCTGCAGTGCCAGAGTTACTGTTTTTATGCTATGACTGGACAGTTGCTGTTTGGAGGCGGGGCTTAGTGAAGCAGCTGATTTTGCCCTTTTAAGTCTCATGAATGTGCACTGAATTAGGAACAGGCAGTTTACAGTTATCTGACGTTCAGAGCGGGGAACACTCGTACAAACTCATTGTACAAAAAAAGCCAAAGAAAATTAAAAATATGGAAACATTCTTGCATGAGGCCTAACATGCTGTAAATATGTTGTAAACATGCTGTAAACATGCTGTAAACATGTTGTGATGATGACGTGTGTTTCAGGTGCTGCTGCTGCAGAGTAACAACATCTCCTCCATCACTACGGAGCTGCAGAGTCTGACCAACCTGACAGAACTGGACCTGTCACAGAACCACTTCACACAGGTGACACATATGTTCTCCTCCATGTTCCTCATGTTCCTTTAGATTTCAGCATAGAAAACAGTTCATAGCAGCCATATTGTTGTCCACTCTACTCCTGGTTCTCCTCTGCTGTCCGGTCTCATTGGCACCGTGGTCTAAAGGAGTTTAAGAACCGCTGCACTATCTTTAATATTTATTATTTTATAGTCAATAGTGTTCATCCATGTTCTCTTTGTCTCCGTTTCATTCTCAAAGCAGCTCCATAAATGAAATGTTCTCATTGTCTCTCTGTGTCCAGGTGAGCTCTATGGGTCTGTCCTCTCTGGGCCGGTTGGTGACTCTGTACCTGGAGGAGAACCACATCGAGGAGTTGGAGGACTTCAGTCTGAGGAACCTGTCCAGCCTGGAAGAACTGTACATCAACCACAACCGCATCTCCTCCATAGGACCCAAAGCCTTTGCTGGACTCACCAACCTGCTGCGGTAACAACTTCTTCTTCTTCTTCTTCTTCTTCTTCGACTCCGACTCCGACTCCGAAATGCTTAAGAAAGACCACTGGAACCTCCTAAAGCACCACTAAAACCACATACTGAACCCATAGAACTTCCTCAGTAACCACTAGGATCTCCAACAGAACCACTTGAGGACCGATAGAACTATCTGAAGGACCACTAGAACCACTTGCAGAACCACTAGAACCACATATGGGACCCCTAGAACTTCTTCAATGAGAATTAGATCCTCCCTAAGGAACCATGTAAAGGACCCTTAAACCTTTGCAGTGACCACTAGAATTACCTGACATCCACCTCAGTGACCATATAAACCTCTTTAGGCACCACTAGAACCTCCTCAGTGACCCATAGAACCTCATCATTGAGCACAACAACCTAAGGAACCACTAAGACCACATACTGAACCCCGAGAACTTCCTCAGTAACCACTAGGATTTCCTCAGGACCACTAGAACCACTGAATGGACCACAAGTGACCCTTAGAACCTCCTCAGTGGCAACTAGATACTCCCCAATGATCGCTATAACCATGTAAATGATGCTTAAACCTCCTCAACCACCTCTAGAACTGCCTTACATCCACCTCAATAACCGTATAAACCTCTTAAAGCACCACTAGAACCTCCTCAGTTACCTATGGAACCTCCTCAGTGACTCTGAGAACTGTTTCAGTGAGGGCAAGACGTTAAATTAAATTTCCTGCCCTCTGCTCGGTCTTGCAGGCTACACCTGAATTCCAACCGGCTGGTGGCCATCGACAGCCGCTGGTTCGAGTCCCTGCCCTCCCTGGAGATCCTGATGATTGGGGAGAACCCCATCCTGGGTCTGGAGGAGAAGAACTTCCTGCCTCTGTCCCGCCTCCACAGCCTAGTCCTGGCTGGGATGGGCCTGGCCTCCGTCCCCTCGGCCGCCTTCCTGGGTCTCGACTACCTGGAGAGTCTGTCCTTCTACGACAACCGGCTCAGGCGTGTCTGAACGTCGTCTCTGTTGCAGTTCACATTTAAACTCCACCTCTGACTGTCTCTCATGGTAACTCTGGGTCATGTGACTGTGGTTGTCCTGGTAGGTCTGTTCCTCGGGACGCTCTGAGCGTGCTTCCGAACCTCAAGTTCCTGGATCTGAACAGGAACCCGATCAGCCGAGTCCAGCAGGGGGATTTCCAGAACCTTCAGCACCTGGAGGAGCTCAGGTCAGTCTGAGAACACGAGTACAGACTGTTGGAACGTCCTGATCAAAGCTTTTTTTATTGTCTCAGATTCAGATCCAAGTTGTTTAAAGGGTCATTCTGTTGTTTTTTTAAACATGGGCTCTAATTTCATGACACACTGTGGTGTTTGAAGGACTGAGGCTGACTGTCATTCAGTATCATTTTAATGCAAAGTTAACATTGTCTGATATGTCTCTCTACAACTTGACACTAATCAAGACAAAAAAGTCTATGTTATGACAACTGACGTTACACTGACATTAAAGTGTCATATGAGGCTGATTTTGACTCTGGCTGTCATGAGACCACTGACCTCAACTAAAGTGGTACATTTGGACTTGTCATACAGATGTCATTAGATGTTATAAGGCCAGAGTACAGTACCAAGGTGATTTAGCTAACAGAATTAGCTGATGGACAGACAGTGGTTAGCTTGTTTACTTGTTGTTAAAGTAGGCTAACTGCTACCTGCTGTTATCAGTTACCTAGTTAGCTCGGTTAGCCGTGGAACTAGCCGTCTAATTAACTGACTCTTTTAGCCTGTTGGTCTCAGAGGCTGTTTGGTCCTGGTCTGGCCAGGATCTCCAGTCAGACTCAGCTGGACACAATCCCATCAGTCTACAGTCCACACACGTCCTGCACAGGTCAGGAGACCACAACCATCCACCAGAGCAGACAGGAGAAATGTCCAAATGTCCTGTCTCATGGATGAAACGGAGTGAAACAGCTCCATCTGCTGGACAGACTCAGTCATTAGTAACTGAATTTTAAAATATTAACTTTGATCAGTGTGAATGATTGAACATTGATGTCTCTGATATGAAAAAGACTAAACACTCATAATTCACTGATGTTTGTTGTGTTTCATGTTCAGTCTGAACAACATGGAGGAGCTGCTGATGGTGGAGCGAGCAGCTTTCCAGAACCTTCCAGAAATCGCCAAACTGGAGCTCTGCAACAACCCGCGACTGTCCTACATCGACCCGCAGGCCTTCAGGTGACTGTCTGTCTGTCTGTCTGTCTGTCTGTCTGACTGATGCTGACTGATGAAAGGTCTAAAGTCTGTCTCTTTCTTTTTTCTCTTCCTTTGTCCTTGTTTTCCTTCTTATTGTCTCTCCTTCTTTTTTCTCATCTTCACCTCCATCTTCCCGTCTCTCCTGTCCTCATTTCCACCTTCTTATCCTCTTCTCTTTCCTTGTTTCCTCTCCTTTTATTTTCTCCTTCTCCTTTCCTCTCTTGTTTACTCTCCTTTCTCTCTTTCCTCACCTCACTTGTTTCCTGTCCTCTCCTCCTCTCTTCCCCTCCTCATCTCCTCTCTCCTCCCCTCCTCTCTTCCCCTCCTCGTCTCTTCCTCCCTCCATCAGTGACCTGTCCTCCTTGCGGACGCTCCTCCTCCACAGTAACCAGCTCAGCCTTGTCTCCGGAGACATCCTGTCCTCGCTGCCGTCCCTGGAGGAGGTGTCTCTTCACTCCAACCCGCTGCGTTGTGACTGTCTCTCCTCCTGGGGGCCTCACCTCGGTAACCAATCGCATCTCAAGATGCTGGAGTCCTCCATCACCCTCTGCTCCTCCCCACCTCACCTGATTGGTCGGGAGCTGCGGGAGGTGGTGGCAGTCGGGTGGGGCGGAGCCGACGGCGGCGGGGCCAGGACCAACAGCTGCCTGCCTCACATCTCTCCTCACGCCTTCCCACCTGCCATCAACGTCACCGCCGGGCAGCCAATCACGCTGGAGTGCTGGGCAGATGCTGACCCCGCCCCCCAGTTCTACTGGGTGACACCCACTGGAGACAAGGTAGGCAGAGTCACAATTATGCGTTTGTATCAGGGTGGGCAGGTCTGTTGCTGGGAGTTGATTTTTTTATTTTTTATTATTTTATATTTCCTGTAACAACTTCAAAATAAAAGTCAGCTAGTATTTTTAGTTAAAGTTAAATGCTTTTAGTGTGAAGCTGACCACCTTTTTTATTGAGAAAAGTTAAAAATATGGGAGAATCACAGGAAAACAAGAAGGCTGACAGGTGTGGTTAGCCAACATTAGCCAGCTAAAACATCACAATATATTTCACACGCTTTGCAGTAATGTTAGCTTTGACTTTGGACTCTGGTGTTATTTCTAAGCTAACGTTAGCTAGCGTTGCACACTGTAGGGGAGCTGAAGTGAGGCGAGACACTCGGGAGGATAAACGTCACGTCTTTTGGATTTTCCTGGAAAAAAACATCCTGAGGAAGTTAGAGGAACTAAAACCTGTAAAACCGACCATGACCTGCATGTTCCTCATCTTCCTCTTTTCATTTACTGTCATCTCTTTACCGTCAGAAGACATTAAACATGATTATATGTTCACTGCATGGATGATCTTCAGTTAAATCTCTCTGAGACATAATTCTTATTATTAGAATAGGAAATAAAACAATTTTAGTAATTAAAAAGATAAAGTTGCCACAAACTTAGAATAAAATAATAATAAAAATAAATAATCATTGTGTTTCCTGGTCAGGTAAGCTCAGAGGCGATGGCTGCACCAATCATATCAGAGGAGGGGCGTGGCCTGAGCAGGAATAAGAAGAAGAAGCATCGTGTGTCTGAGCCCGGAGCGTTAGTGATCGAACACGCAGAGCCATCAGACGCAGGTCAGTCTGAGATGCCAACTCACATCCAGCCTGCAGGGGGTGCTGCCTGTCTTAGAGTCCAGGGGTGCATTCCAATTCTATCTGACACACCTCTTTACCAAACTAATGTGGTGTTTTAATGTGTTAGTTTTGATTCAAACTAATGTATAATATATATCGATGAATGGTCCATGTATATGTTGAATAGTGTTGGAGATAATGTTCCCTGAACAGATCCTGTCACGCTTTAAATCCTCTGCAAAAATGTCTTTAAATAGTAAAAATGTAGATATGATATCAATGTTTAGTTTCCCATTAAACATCCACAAAGATCTGAGAGAAAATAAACTTTGATAACAGTTAGAAAAACTGCTTCACAAACAGATCATTTTGCTGTTCATACCTTTTCTTAGACTGTGTTGCAGCTTCCTCAGGACTCCAAACACAGCAGTGGACAGAGTCAACAGCAACACGTTTTAGACAAAAAATCAATATCAGTTTAAGTGTACACTATATTTAGAATATTTTCACCTCTTAACCTTTCTGTCAGACAGACTTTTCTGACAGGAAATCCCTGTTATATAAGACAAATATCACTCTCTACAAACCAACCAAACTCCATTGACAAAATCAGTAATTTTAGTTCACAGAACACAGGAGTTGTTGGTCTGCTGCTGCCTCATCTGTTAGTGTGTTTGTGTTGTTGTGTGACTTTGGTGTTTTAACACGTTAGTTTAAATCCAAACTAATGTTACCTGCTGCAGCTCGAGGCAGCTGAAGATCAGCGACTCCTGTGTCCTGTGAGGTAAAATTTGTGATTTTTTTAAAGGAGGTTTGGTGGCTGTGAAGAGAGCAGAAACAGTAGCTTCAGTCTCCTGTCAGAAAAGTTTGTGTGACAGCAGATTAAAGTGGTGAAAATGTTCTAAATATAGTTTACACTAAGAGTCTGGAGTGATGAATGAGCTTCAGCTGCCTGTGGTTGAGTCGCCTCAGACTCAGAGAGCAGAAAAGTTCTGTTGCACCGACACAGCAACTGACCTGGAATTTTTATGATTGGTTTGTAAAATTATTGGTTAAATTTTTGCAAGAAATGTGCAAGCATTTTCCTTTTTGTTTTGTTTTTTGTTTTGTTTTTTTGGTTTACATGTTTTTAGATAATTAGAATATGCAGAGTGACAAATTTTTACAAATGAGAATGTACTCAAACTGTTCTGTAATTATTTATTGGGATTTAGATTGTCCCTGTTTGAAAAAATAAGAGTAACCAGTTCCTTGTTCCAGTTCACAGGATGTCTGCCACATTTTAATACCAAATGTGCCTCTGTGTCTCAGGTGTGTACACCTGTGTAGCGTGGAACATGGAGGGAGCCGACACCAAAAGTGTGTCGGTGTTTGTGGACTCTCAGGGGTCTGGGAGCTGGTGGTGGGGTGGGGGCAGCCGGCGGGGCAGTGAGCCCAGCAGAGAGCAGCCCTGGCTGGGGAACTCGTCGAGCGCTGCAGCCTCTCTGGTGGTGCTGGCGAAGGTACCTGCTCTGTTTTAATATTCTTTTTATGTGTATTTTTCATCTTTCATATTTTATCTTACTGATGCTGTTATCAAACTCTGGTTCAGACTCATCAGTCACTGATGTTTCCTGTTTCCTGTGCAGGTGGTCCACGCCCAGTCAGTGGTGTTGGAGTGGAAGTTGTATCCCAGCGGAGGACCTTCATCTGTGGGTCAGAACCAGCAGGACTCCCCCCTCCCTCTGCCCCGGTGGATCAGTGCCACCGTGCACATCGACAACCCTCAGATCAGCTACACTGCCAAGGTGAACACATCCGCCGCCGCCTCTACGCCGTCTGTCAGAGCAGTGAGCAGCAGGAGGCTAAAATCTGCAGCCTCTTGTTTTAATAAAACACCTGCAAGGCTTCATTAAAGGAGAAGTGTGTGATTTCCAGCGGCATCTAGCGTTCAAACTAGACTTGCACCGATTTCAACTTTCTTAGCCGATTCCGATTTCCGATTTTTGAGGGGTCTGACCTACCGATTCCGATTTTGGCCGGTTCCGATTTTCAGTCTTTCTAAGAACTGTAATTGACAGCATTCACAAACATTTTTGCAACTTTTCTTGTAAATATGTTCATAATAAGACACTGACTATTAAATATTCATTTGATACTTTCTCCAAAATCATCCAGATTACAACCAGGTTTTATTATAATTTTATATTAAGATTATGAATTGGGTGAACGTGATCTCGCGAGATCATCTCGCGGGATTTCGTGGGACGCGATTTCACGTGATCTTTTGTGGAAGCGGATGTAAACAAACCGGAGACTAACGCGGTGCAACAGTTTGAAGTAAAACTTTGCCGTGATAAAAAACAAACACAGAAGTTAAACGAGTCTGGATGAGAAAATGTTTGAGGAGACACATCAACACAGGTTGTTTATTCTTCAGCCAGAACAGGAGGTGAGATTTGAACTGTCCCTCTGTGAACAGCAGTCTGCTGCTAGCTTGCTAGCATTAGCCTGAAGTGCGAGAGAGTTTACGGCTGTTTTGCGACACTGTCAGCTGCTCTGTCTCGTTGTAGACTGTCTGTCTTCTCTTTATCCTGTTCTTGGAATCTGTCGCTGACACCATCTTCAAGCAGACGTGTCAGAGTGTGTAGCTGTTATCAGCGCTGTGTTGACGTCACGGTCAGTTTGTCTGCTGCGCGCATGACGTGACCATCGTGCAGAACGTGTGTGACAATGACGGACACAGAACCGGATTTGTGACGCTGACCGGCCGGTCACCGGTCAAGGCCAGTCACGTGAAAACCGGCCCGATTCCGAGCATTGCCGATTAATCGGTGCAAGTCTAGTTCAAACCTTAGATTGCAACTAAGAGGATTTACCCCGACACCGCCCCTCTCTCACCAAGAGTACGGTGGCCGTCAGCGGACAAAATGGCGAGCGAAAGCTATCTCACAACAAACTACAATTATGTGTGTAGGATGAATTACCTGTCCAGCAGAAAACAGGCAACCTCGGCGTCACTGTGAAAACGTTTGTCCTCCATCAGCAATTTCCATCGTGTAAACGCTATGCCGATGTTGATTCGTGTTTTTGCCGTTTCCTGTCATGCTTGCGTTTACTTTCTTCGTGTCTCCGCTTCTTGGATGACGGGGATTCACTGTCCGCTGCTTTTTGTTCTGGTACAGTGTATGTATGATCCTCCATTTGTCAAAACTGTGCCAGTCAAGGTTCACAACGCTAAATGGTCTGCCAGCGATCACCCGCGTCTATCCTCCCCGTCTACTTCCGTGTTTACGCTGCGGCGTCTACGTAAGGTCGCCATGGGCTTCCCAAGACTCACTGTTAGTACAGTTTGTCCGCTCTGCGCTGCCGTAGACGGTGCAGGATGATGATCTCGTATGTCGACCCAACAGTATGTAACTATAAATGGCTATTTCTAAAGTAACGGGAACATATAGATTATGAGTTTACGTTGATTGATAATAATAAATAACATACTTATATATAATATATCTCATTTATGTACATAAATTCCTGTAATTATTACACACTGGTCCTTTAAATAAACACATGGCAACAAAAATGTGATAATTTATATTATAGATGAAACAACTAATTAATTGGTCAAGAAAATTGTTGACAGATTAATCGATGATGGAAATAATCGTTAGTCGCAGCCGTAAAAAGCTGCAGCTTCTCGACACCAGAGCAGAGCTCCTGAGTGGTGGTTGTTTCTGTTGCTATGACGATCAGCTCTGCCTGTTTTGAGGAAGCTGAGCAGCCGTACCACCAAAATACTGTAAACACCAGTAAAATGTCAGGAAGGTGTGAAAAAATAGATAACAGGAAGTGACATGTTAACTCCGCCCCCTGTGTCCCGTCCTCTCGCAGGTTCCAGTGGACGTTCAGGAGTATAATCTGACTCACCTCCTTCCTGCCACTGAGTACCACGTCTGCCTCACCGTCTCCTCCTCTCCTCTCTCACCCGCTTCTTCTCCAAGCTCCTCCCCCTCCACCCCCATCACTCCCTCCTCCTCCTCCCCCTCTTCTCCCGTCCACACCTCCTGTCTGAATGTCACCACGAAGGAGGCGGGTTTCTCGGTGGAGATGGTGGCGTCGCGGCGCAGCAGCGTGGCGCTGGCAGCCGTCATGGGCTCCATGTTCGCTCTGTCCATCATGGCGCTGCTGGTGGTCTACATGGGCCGCCGTGTGCAGCAGCACAAGTCCTGCGGACACTCGCTGAAGAAGTACATCCAGCACGCCACCTCCATCCCTCTGAACGAGCTGTACCCGCCACTCATCACGCTGTGGGAGAGCGAAGCCGAGAAGGACAAAGACGACAAGGAGGAGGAGGAGCGGGAGGCGGGAAGGAGGGAGGAGGAGGCGGGGGGGAGTCAGATCGACACCACAAAGACTTACATGTGGTAGCTGGGTGGGGTCAATCGACAGAGCGATGGACAATGAAGGGACGAGGAAGAGGACGAAGACAGAGGTCATGTGACTCGATGAAGAGCCTGACAGACAAGCAGGAGGGTAAAACACACAAATGACTGCTGAGAAAGAGGGAGGAGTCAAAACGACAGGTGGAGAAAAAAACATCCAAAACACAAAATCAAAGCGTCTTAAAGGAGCATTCTGCTGTTTTTTCAGCCTCATTAATGATAAATCCTGTTTCCTTCAAACTCTGATGATCATTTTACAAACTGTCCATCATCGTCAGTCAGTAAAGTAATTCTGTTGGCAGTAACTAGACATGTAACTAATTACTTTTCTCAAATTCATTACTGATTTTAAATGGGCTCAGGCAAGACAGTTCAGCTAATGTGAGTTTAATAATTTAATATAAACTGTTCAACATAGAATTATGTATGAACTAAATCCAGAGGAAATAAACATGCAGCTCACAGGTCGAGTCACTGCTGCCCTCTGGTGGTCAGGAGTATTAATAACTCCTGTCAGTAATAATGGACACAATGAGAGAGAGAAATTTGACAGCTGTCACTGCAAAAATATAACTTTAAAACTAATACAAAAGTTACTTTTCCCAAGTAACTAATTACTTTAACAATTCGGTAATTGGTAAAGTAATTAAATTACTTTTTGAGAGAAGTGACTAGTAACTGTAACTTATTATTGCAAAATTTCAGTAACTTGCCCATCACCGATCACTGTTCACATCAACTTCACTTAAACAAATATATATATATATATATATTTTTTTACAAATTAATGTAAATGTTTGTAAACAAACTATATAAACACTCATGAATATATCAGTATGACATTAGTCATATTTTAATGTGCGTTTTGAAGTGTCACATCAGAAAAGAAACAGCAAATAAACTTTTATTGTTTACAATAAAATTCACAGGGTGATTTAATTTAAATTAAATCTTAATTTTATGTTTGACCTCACTTAAAAGTATTAAATAGAGTTTAAGATACAAAAAGGAAAAAAGGGACAAAATGTGATTTTTTTTTTTAAACTTTATTTTTATCTTTTACTTACTTTTAAATTAAAGATAAAGAAAATCTCAAAGGAAGTCTGCGAGACTTTTTGGCTCAGAAATGTAATAAATATTTAATTTAAATTAGCTCTTTTAGTTAATAATATCAGGACTCATAACTTTAAAGCACTCGGCCAACAAATGAAAAAAATAAATAAAATTTGTTTAAATAAAGTAATGAACATGAAAAGGTGCATATGTGTTAAAAAAATGACCTCAAACACGTCTTTGTCATTTTTCTACTGACTGAGAGATTTATGAGAAAATCAGATCAGACTGAAATATTGAAAATATTACGATTTAAAATGAAACGGGATTTTTTTAACGAGCTAAAATATGAAAATTAACAGCAGAATGTTTCCTGTGTTCTTTGAATCCAGGTTCCATCAGAGCAGGTTCCTCTCACAGCTTCAGTTCTCGTTGGTCGGACCCGGACAGCTGGACGTCCTTAAACAAAGACATTAACAGACGTTGGACTCTGGGTCTCAAACTGTGGGTCAGGGCCCATATTTGGGTCCGTCAGCTGGTTTTAAACAGGATGAGACTTTTCAGGCCTGTGAGTCCAGATGTGTCTCTTTCCTCTCTTTCTCTGTCCCTGTCTGTCCTCTGTCCTCCTCTCTGTCAAGCACACTGACAGTAGCTGTACTGTTAAAAAAAGAATCTGATTATTGTAATTTAGTTCATGTGATGAACCTGAACGCAGCACTAACACTCAGCACAGGCAGCCGTACAGAATATTTCACTTCAAATCTTTTCTGAGTAGCACTTAATGATCTTCTGTTTTCAGGACAGAAAGTTCACACGTTTCACAGTTTTTTGGAGAAAGAAAAACTGTTGAATTAATCTTTAATTTTACACGTTTTCACAGATCTGTTGGCTGCAGCTCAAACATCAAAGTAACACAAACCTCCGACGTGCATCAAACAGTATGCAGACGATATATCGCACTATTTTACAGACAGAAATTTAAACGTATATATATTTTTTTGCATGTTTTTTATTGAATATATCAGCAGTGCATTTCATGCAGTGAACATGAAGGCAGGTGTTCAGATATTTGCATGTTTATAAAGACAACATAAATTATGTGTTTTTATAACTTTTTATTTTGTGGGAAAGATAATTATCTGCAGTGTATGCAGCAGGTTCACACTGTGTGATTTAAAATAAGCAGGTAAACACAGTTTGACAGTGGAGAATTTGGACTTACTGTTTGTTCAACACAGTCTTACAGCAGTTTGTTAAACAGTCACAAAATTTAATTTATTAGATTCACGCACGTGGACATGAACTTTACTGTTTTTCATGACATTCAAAGCGAGGTCAAATCAATTTTCAAACTAATGTCGTATCCACCATCGTCCTCTTTCTGCAGTCAAGTTGGCGATAATAAATTTGCGACGTCTGATTAGACTTTCAAAATAAAGGTCTTGGTTATGTTTAGGAAAAAACATAGTTTGAATTAAAATAACGGATTTCTTTCCTCTTTCCCTGCCAGAGAATCATTTTTAAGTTTCCAGCCAACACCAGAATCACACAAAACCTCCACAAATATATTATTATATGAATCTGAATGAAACAGTGAATATATCAAAAGAAAGAGCAGAGCGTCATTTTTATAAACGGTAAAGGAGAAGATGAAAGAGGAGACCTGGGCCTCGACTCCTTCGACTCCTTCGACTCCTTCGACTCCGTGTCTGAAATATCATTATAAAATATCATAGCAGTTTGGTAAATATTTTATGTGCTGAAAATAAGAAAATAATGATGTTTATTTCGAATCAGAATCAGTTTATTCACCAAATGTACAAAGAACAGAGGAATTTGACTTGATGCAGCGCAGTGAGACGAGAAAGATGAAAATTTAAAGAGAGGAACTTAAAAGATTAAAAAGTTAAATACAAGAATTATGTACAAATAAGAATATTTAATAAAAGGTATAAATCAGATGTATTAATATTAAAGTACAGTATGAGTGTGAGATGTATGTCAGCTTTAGATTTAGACATTTAGCAGATGCTTTTATCTTCCACAGGAGCATCTAATCATCACACAACCTCAGGAACAAACTATCAGACTAAATCAAACAAATAAGTGGGCGTGTCTTACCTCCTGCACCTGTGGCAGGCGAGAACGAGACCTCGACCTCGAAGCCGTCTCAGTTTCACTTTCACTCACCCGTCAAAATCTGCGTCTTTTAGTCTTTTTATAATTGTTGTGTTGCTCACATGCCTCTTCTTCATGAACTCTGTTTCTGTCCGATCTTTTTCTTCGTTTGTTTTTAGAACCGATGCACCTTTAACAGCTCCGCCTACTGTATAACAGTAAAAACACGGATTGCTGAAACATCTCGTCAACTCTCCTTCGTCAAACTGTTTTTGACCGACCGGTCCTCGTCCCTCTGTGGACTGTCTCGGTCTTCATACCACGTTCGTACTTTGACACTTCCTGTCCATGTGCATGAACCCATAGGTTAGATTTTTGCCTTGTTACGTACGTATGTATGTATGTATGTATGTATGTATGTATGTAGTTTGCATGAAGAACAGACAGACTGATCAAACAATAAGAGTTACTGTGATACATCAAACCAAAAATCTTCTAACTTGAGAGTGAAGTTTGGGAGTGTAGTGTTTATAAAATTACACAAACTTTCCAGGATTTCCTATTATTTCAAAGTACCAAAACAAATGAACATTATGTAGATGACTATTATTATATAATACATTTCACAATATTTGGAGCGTCATTAGTGACTTTGTTTAACAAAGAAACAAAACTTTAAGAAAAGTTTTCCTCAAAACCATATTTTCACCGTAACTCACGTACAGAAACATCTTGTGTCTGCATCTTTCTGAGCGACCAGAAAAACCTTTAGGTGGAGTAAAGTTTTCATGAAGGACCGCTCAGTGTTCCCACAGGCCTTTATTCTGAAAAACCCCAAAAATCTGCACATTCAGTCACTTTCAGTTCAGCTTCAAACCAAACAAACATGAACTTTCTGTCTGAATACAGGATCTTTAATCCTCACTGTCTTCATCTGCACAGCGTGAACTCCTTACTGTTTGATTTTATTCTCCACGCTACAACCTCAGTCACTTACATCCAATGTGGAGAAGTTAAACTTTATCGACACTCACTGCAGGGACACTAACAGTGACCACGTTGTGCTTTTTGTTTGTCCACTGATGCAGAGTTATAATCTCTGACTTCTGTTGGGTTTATGGAGTTTGTAGCTGTTGATGATGTTGCACTGGTGGAGGTGGAGGCGGGTGGTGCTTGCATGCCTTTGCACTCATATTTAGGACTGTTTGTATAAAACCACGTCTGTGCGACAACCTGCAAACTGCTGGAGCTTCAAACGTTACACACACTGATTTTCTCCAACAGAAACACAGTTTGCATCGACGTATGTTGAAATTATTAATTAATTTTTGGCGCCGTTGCAGACAAAGTTCCAGAAAAACCTTTAAGCTTGATGTAAATCAAGTACAAGACTTTGCTGTTTTCAGATCAGTTTTTGTCTTTGGCTAATCAGAGCTTAGAATGAGGTCAACGTAGATCTGTAAATCTGGATCGGGTCACTTCAGCAGCACCTCCACATGTCTAATGTTACTCATATCCAAATCTACACCTGTTGTTTTCTCATAATTTACATATTTTATCATGATACTAAAATCACAATACGATATGATTTGATTGCAGTTTTTAACATTTTGAGTATTGTGATATACATTCTTTCAACTTCAACTACTTTGTCAACATTGTTTTTTTAGAAAAGAAAAAGTTAAGAGAGAAACTGACCAATCCTGCTGACTGTGACCTCATCAGATCAAAACAAATCTATAAATTTAACATCATCAGTAGTGAACCGAGAAAACAGCTGATTTTATTATTCTAGATCCTGACAGGAAGATGGAGGCGGGGTCTTAAATCATCCTTATTAGATGGATACTTACCAAAAGAATACAAATAAAATTGGCCCACCTTAATGTGACCCAAAATATTAATGTTAAAATGATTTTATGGATTTATTTTTCAGCAGTGACCTGCTCATTATCCTGCTTGTTACATGATTATTTACCAAAATAATAAACAGTCTGACACAAAACATACATTTTAAAATGATTTTAGTGATTTAACAATAATCGTATGGTTCCTCCAGAGTCTGTGATCAGAACTGTCTCCATAGCAACAGTCTGTTATACAGAAATAACAGACCTTAGTACGCTGCAATTGACCAATCAGAGTTGAGTATTTAACAAATAAGATTAAAACATGTAATAAAATTTATATATAAGATAAATGAAAATATAATATGGAAATGTCCGTATAAAATATATGAAATATTAAAATGTGTTGTTTGTTTATTGATGCAACGTTGCCAAACAAAATATTTTAATACTTTACTGTTTTGATTTTTTCCTCCACTTTTGTTTCTTAGAACCTGAAAGTTTTATTTTCCTCCCAGAACAAAAGTCAGATTTAAATAGAAACATGACAAAGAATTTCATTTTAACCGCTGGGACTGTTTTTCTTCTTTTACTCTGAAACAGTTTCAAGTCTTTCGCTTGTCAGTTCGACACAGTTTGATCCTCCAGTTTGCAGGTTTGTTGTTCAGACTTTCAGCCAAATATTCCCTCAACCGTCTGTCAACCAGAACACTTCAGGAACAAACACCCAAAGGATGCTGTGGGCATTTTACAGAATATAAACTGTATATACACACACAGACTCGTGACATGCTGTTAAAAAGATCTTTCTTTGGTTCTTCGGTTGCAGTTTCTCTGTCGTGAGGATTTTCTGTTTTTCACAGTGAACTGAATCTCTGTGGGTTCTGGACTGTCGGTCGGACAAAACCTCCAATCCAGAGAAAAAAACTGATGATAAAAATCTGTCAGACGATGTTCAACTTCAAATCTAAAATAACTTCTTTTATTGTTCAAACTGTTTTTATGAGGTTAAAACACGTTGACTCGACTGTGTCCTCCAGCAAATCACAGAAAACTCCTGAAACCTCAGATTCTGAATTACTTTACTTTATTACTTTGTTGTGACCAGCTGTGACCAGCTGTGAGCAGCTGTGAGCAGCTGTGACCAGCTGTGAGCAGCTGTGAGCAGCTGTGAGCAGCTGTGACCAGCTGTGAGCAGCTGTGAGCAGCTGTGAGCAGCTGTGAGCAGCTGTGAGCAGCTGTGAGCAGCTGTGAGCAGCTGTGACCAGCTGTGAGCAGCTGTGGGCAAGAGAACAAACTCAGAAACACAGAGAGGATTCTTGAAAAGATGATTATTGATGTGTTTCAGTGAGTCTGTCAGTCTGAACCTTCAGAGCGACGGCGCCTCCTGCTGTCGCTCCCGTCACACTGCTCCTCTCATTTCAATTAAACTTGACAGTAATATGCAGGGTATTTTGTATAAAGTGTACCGCTCTATATTTGAAGATGACTATTGCTTATATTACTATTATTATTATTATTATTATTATTATTATTATTATTATTATTATTATTATTATTATTATTATTATTACATTATTACTCAGCACTGAGCACCAACTGTAACTAAAGATGTTTGAGAGTGTGTGTGTGTGTGTGTGTGTGTGTGAGGAGAAGATAATATAAACACTTTGTCACTTCACAGCCTGCTGTCTGTTTACTCTCTCATGTATATGACATTGATGATGATGATGATGATGATGATGATGATGATGATGATGATGATGATGATGATGATGATGATGTGTAACACTTATTTCACCTGTGGATCACTTTTAGACTCTCAGGTTAATTTTGATAGTAAAACTTTTCTGAATGTTTATTAATATTAATATGAATATTAACAGAGGAGCAGAAGTACAGACACTCTTTACACGAACACAGAGGTTACTGTATGCATGAAAAAGTTTTCCGGTTTGCTCTAGAAAATTTTATGTACGAACCAGACCGTTTCACGCCCACATCAGAAAGTTTACTGTTTGCACTTCCTGTTTGTGTTTCTGTAAAGAGATGCTGGTTTCGAGTTTATCAAAAGTATTTTTCGTCTTTAGACAGAAGGCAGACGTCTCTGAGGCTGAGATCATCAAGACATTGATGAGTCACTGAAAAAACATGCAAACATGAGTGTCTTTTACCCACATTCCTATTTTTATTTATTTATTTTTTTAAATATTTTTTTGAATGCTTAAACTTGAATAAGACAGTGAAGACGAGGCGGTGCAGCAGCCCGTCTCGTTGTCAGTGAGGCCACACATCTACAGATCATCAGCCTGCTGAACTAAACTTTATGAACAGGAACTGACATCCAGCTGATGAAAGCCTGCAGGCTGCTGCTCTGAAACAAGACTAAACAACAGAAAATGAAATATGAAGTAGTAGAAGTAAAGTGGTATTATTGATTAACAATGTGTGATATGAAGATCCAAACTTTCACTTCTCTAAATTTCACAAACTGCTTCCTGTTCTGTTGAATCACTGAGGAAGTTTGAGTTGTGCAGCTTCACACTGATCAGAACGGAGCTCATCTTTTCAGAAGATGTTGTTGGAAAACTGAAGGGATTCTGACGTCCAGACTCTTGATTGGGACAAAAGTCTGGAATCATTCTGGAGGTCGAGAGCCGGTTGGTCAGTCTGAGTCGCCACGGAAACGACCTGAGAAGACAACCAGAACAAACTAGTATTAGTTATCAGTCCTTGCTGTATGATGCAGACTGTCACCAGTTTGATTCCAGCCGCCAGTGTTTCCTGCATGTCACGCCTCTCTCCTTATCCCCACTTCCTGTTTGTCTCTTCACCTGTCGCTATCAAATTAAGGCTGAAGAAATGGTCTTGGTCCAGTGGTCTTGGACTTGCCAGTGTTGCTTGTTGTTTCTGCAGGATTTTGTACTTTAATCTGGCCAATAGATTCCTGAACTGTACTTTCTGAAGCTCCTGAATCTGCTGAAAGAACCCCAAACTATAATGTTTCATTTGAAAATTGAATTGTTAGCTTCATCTGATTGGCCGGACAATTTCAGATGTGAGGGTCACCATAAATAAACTCTGCTAGAAGGCAAAAAAATCTACTCGATCTCTGCTGCGAGTCGTGTCTTACCTAATCCCAGGCCAGCGTGATGAAGGCAGGGTTCATGTCTTCGTACAGAGGCTTGACTCGGGGGATCGATCTCCGTTTCCTGTTACGTTGCTGGCATCTCTGATACAGATAAAGACACAGTTCAGTTAGTCCAACAGTGACAGGCAACCTTCACATTTGAGCTGAAATGAAGTTACAAGACTGAGTTGCTTTGCTCTCACACATGAAAAGTAAAGCCAGAGTCAAAGCTCAGGAAGATTCAGTCTGAGGGTTTTAGGAGGCATTTTGCATTCTGTGAATGTGACCTGGGCAACTCGTTTTCGACGTTCAGAGTGCAGCTTGTTTTTTACAGGAGCATTCTGAAAAAACTCTGAAAAAACTCTGAAAAACTCTTAAAAAACTCTGAAAAAACTCTGAAAAATGATGGATCCCTTTTGTGCTGTGTTCTCCAATGCACAGGACTTAGGAAGGGTCAGTTCATCAGATTTTTAATGGAGTGGTGTGTGTGTGTGTGTGTGTGTACCGGCTGACAGCCCGGGTCGTTCTTCACACACAGCTTCATCTTGCAGTTCAGTGCGACACCGCTGTTGCTCCCGTTGAACTGAAATATCTTGAAGGAGATGACGCTTCCTCCATTTCCGTTTGACATCACCTTCACTGAGCTGTCCTGTGGGTTCCCACAGCTGAAACACATCAGTCACATGTTTAAATTACCTGTAACCTGCATCCAATAACAAAAAACATTTCAAAAAACATTTCACGACCCCTCCATCCCTCTTCACGACCCCTCCATCTCTCTTCACGACCCCTCCATCCCTCTTCACGATCCCTCCATCTCTCTTCATGACCCCTCCATTCCCCAAAAAACCTTTTAACAGGGAAAAAGATGTAAATGTCAGGGAGAGGCACGGAGGACAGATCCTCCTCCAAGGATGGACAGATGTGCAGCAGACGTCACATGAACAGAACAGAACAGCAAAATCATAACAAATACAGTATCATGGCCCTGTATGTGTAGGCACAGCTGATATGACCACTACTCACCCATTAGTGATGAGGTCGTATCTCAGATTACCGTTGCCGTTGGTTGCCCAGCAGTTCTGAGTAACGAGGGTGATGAAGTTGGTGTCCAGCCCGATGGTGTCCACGCTGATGTACATGGTCTGACCCAGCTGGACTCCTTCTGACAGGTCCATGGGTCGAGTGCAGGCGAAGTCGAAACACATCTTCATAGACAGACTGTAGTTCCAAGATCCAGATACAACCTGCTGCAACACAGTGCTGCACAACACACACACACACACACACACACAAGTTCAACCTCATCCATCCAGGGAACCTCAGAGGGACAAAGTACCAAAGCTCATCAGGACATGCCCCCACCCTGAGTTCCACCCCTCAAGTTCCTAGTCCTGCAGCTCAACAACAAACCAACCTCCTTCATCCCTCTCCTCAAACTGTACAACCCTCTCCTCAACCCCTTCATCTTTTTCCTCGACCCCTTCATCTTTTTCCTCGACCCCTTCATCTTTTTCCTCGACCCCTTCATCCCTCAAACCCTTCATCCACCATCATCCTTCCACATGATCCTCTTCCCATCTTTTGTAAATTCTGTCACCAATCCATTAAACTACCTTTTAAACTGAACATCATCATCATCACATGTGGACATGTGACACACTGACAGCTCACTGTGACTGGTCACGTTTTGTCCACTCCTCTCTTTGTGTTATTCATGCAGAATATTAAATAATATATAAGTTATTAAGTGTTGTGATATAAGGCCGTTAAACATGTTGACCTACTCACCCTCTTCTGACTTTAAAGGACATGGTCTTGTTGTCTGGCTGACCATAGAAGCAGGAGAACTCGATGTTTACCGAGTCTTGGCGAGAGATCGTGGAGTTGGACGCGGTGCTGTTGTCTGTCTTGATGGTGTTTTTGTAGCTGATTTTGTTGTCTCTGGCCTGCGGGGTCACAGGGATTCAGACGGCGTCACTGCATGATGTCAGAGGTGCAAAAAACTCAAACTTCAAACAAAGTGCTTGTCGGACTGTAATGGACTTTTTTAAATATTAGCTGCATTTATATAAACACCATTTCTCTTGTTGAATATTTATAATTCTTTTGTGGGCGGAGCTTAGGTGGATGCAAAACAATTCCTTAAACATGTTAGCTGACACCAGCTAGTGCTGTCTTGTTTCTTAAAGATATGTGAAGAAAATCTCAATCTGTCTGGTTACTCACTCTGCAGGGCCGCCAGCGTTACTGGAAAAAGTTCACATTAACCAATGGGAGCAGGCTGGCTGACCTGGACACGCCCACTCGGTGGATGCACCACCTTTCTACAGCTGCCATTTATATCCATGCAAAACAGCCGTTATAACCAACCTAACCAATGGTGCCAACAAGTCGCCTGTTAGCCAATCAGACGCAGAGTTCACACTGAGAGAAAAAGTCAATAAATCATTTGATATTGATTGTGGCGTTTCTCAGGGAGCTATTTTGGACCCATCCATGTTGTGATGCATTTAATGGCGCACAGACCACCTCCGTCTTCCACTCGTGTCTCTCAGGTAAATTATTAAGACCTCCTGTAGTGTTGCCAAACTTTGATTCTTCTTCTTCTTCAGGGTTGACTCTGAGCAGCGCCCTCTGGTGGATGTATTTATTAACCTCCATGACACCATTAAGGACATGTGGAAGTCTTTTGGAAGTGATGGTTATATCTTTTAAAACGTATGTATCTGTTGTCACAGGTCAGCTGTCTGCAACCTTTATTTTATTTGGCATCAATAGTGAGCTGATGCAAACTCAAGAAGATGAGCCACCATCAAAATTTTAGAGGAAACAGCACCAAGTTACCGCTAAATATATAATCTGTATATTAAAGTTATACCAACTACTGATTTTTTGTTGAGATATTGTACTTTTCTTCTTCATATAAACTTAAAGCTTTGAATTTTAGAAACTCAAGTCATTTTATTTAAACAATATATTGAATATAGTCATTGAAGTGACAATAAATGTTAAAATTTTCAATTAAAACTATTAAATCTTTCAGGCACTAAAAAAAGATAAATCAGGTTCACAGCTCACTGATACTGATTTTTATTTGTTTGTTTGTTTGTTTTAGTTTTTAAAACTCAAAGATTCAAGTTTATCTGAAGAAGAAAAGTAAAGTTTATTTCAGAACTTAAGAGTCTGATTTGGGCTCAAAACTCAACAATCTATTGCAGGACATTGCCTGAATTTTCTCAACTTAAAATGTTAAAAACAAACATTTATTTCCATATAATTTTTTAAACCAAAGCTTCAGGGAGAGGGACTGAAGAGCCACATGCAGCTGTGGACACTTTCTGTCTCTCCTGGAATATAATCATGGTGTTGATATGAAGAACTCGCGAGAGAAGTTCAAATACTGCGTTAAAAAAAAAAAAAACGGCTAAATCATCAGCTTGTCTTTTTTAGGAAGTTGCAAAAACTGTTTGACACCAAACTGAAGTGATCCGACAAGCACTTTGGCGATCAGTAGAGGAGAGACGCCCACCGAGACCACCGCCCCGCAGGGTTCACTGCTGTCGAAGCTGAACGTCACCATGTGTGTCTCCTCGTCCAGCTGACCTCCACAGCTCTGGTCGTTGAGGTGTAAGGTGGAGTGGTTGATGCCTTTTTCTGTCAGGAGACACCCAGCCAGAGACACCGAGGCAGAGTTCTCCCTGCAGACGGTCGGGTCACCTGGACACCAGGTAAGGGAGGACAAAAGAAATGAAAGACATGGACATGAAACAATGACTCGTCAGGGAATTATTGTGGATCCACTTCTGTTTCCTCCTGGACACCAGTATGACTGTGTTGCACCAACAAAGATTCATTTAATCTAAGTTTACACTTTAATTAAACCTGGTTTTAAACGAGTAAATCTAGATTTAAAGTCAAGCAGAGTTCTGTTGCACAGTTAACCCTTTGGTCAGTTTGTCATGTCACAGCCGTCTTACCTAAAACATCTTTCGATCTGTATTTGGAGGCGAAGTCGGCGCGACAGAGGCAGCGAGGTCGACCTCCGATGTCCTCACCGCAGAACTCATGAGAGCTGCAGGCGTCCTGACAGAAACCCAGAGGAGACGCTGCACAGAGAGACAGATTCAACTGTCAATAATTCATAAGAAATATGAAATAACAATGTTTAAAATACTTCCTACTTATGTTTAAATGTCAGTTCAGAGGAAGATTAGAAGACTAGGTGTGACGGTGTGACGGTGTGACGGTGAGTCTTCAGACTTCCTGGACTGTTTGTTAATGAGAGTAAAATAAAATAACTGACAGTAAAAGATAATAAAGTGAGTGATGTTCTTACAGCAGCTGGTCTCTGACCTCCAGCCCTCCAGCGTGTCATTGGTCAGCAGGCTGCAGGCTCTGACGTAGGCCTCCAGGAACTGACACCTGAGTCCGTCCACAGACGGGTACCTGCAGAGCGTGTCGCTGCAGGCTGTGATGTAGGGTTCCGGGTCGATACGGCCGTGACAGGAAGTGAACGGCGCCTCCTTCAGGACATTACAGCTGTTGTTGGAGATAAAGAGTGAACCAATACAACGGTGTAAAACTGATTCCTTACATTTCTCCTCTATGATGTTTAGATTTTACTGCATACAATGTTTTATATTTCCTCTCCATTTATTGTTTTTTATTGATCTTCACTCATCTTAAGATCACCTTAATTTAACTCGTCTTAGTTTGAACTACGTCCTAAACAGTCTGTGTCTGTTTTATGTCTCAGAGGTGCGTTTGATGTGCGTTCAGGGGCGTCTCTGCTCACCGGTTAGTCATGATGGTGCAGTTGATCCGTCCGTCGTCAGGTTCGCTGTGCTCCGTCTCACAGCTGGGGGGCGACAGAGAGCAGTACAGGACCACAGTGTGAGTGATGAAGCAGCAGTCGGTGGATGTTCAGGTGTTGACGGAGTCTCTTACCTGCTGGAGCTCAACTCAGAAAACTTCACTTCAGTCAGAGAGCTGCTGGAGTTCACACACAAACCCTTCAGAGGGGGCGGACCTGGATCCAGATCAACCAACAGTCAGACACCGATTCACAGTTTCATTATTTTATAATGTCTGATGATTCTCTTTGTGGTTATTTTGTGTTTCTTTGTGGTGGTTTTATGTCTCTGTGGTCATTTTATGTGTTTCTTTGCAGTTATTTATTTTATATGTGGTCATATATATAGAATATATAATGTGTATTAGTACCTCCACATGTACACACACGAGTGTTTTTAACTCCTCAACATGCCGTCACACAGCATGAACACACGTGAAGTAGTTTTTCTTCGTACCTTTCATCTCGATCCGTGCAGTGGTGCCATCAAAGAAGATAGAAGAGGTGTAGTTGAAGAGCTCCACCTTGGCGGTGACTCCGTTTTTGTCCTTAGACAGCAACACGCCGTGTTCTGTCTGAGGCGAGCTGTCCAGGTTCAGTGTTGTGTTGTCCAGCTGCAGAGGGACGAGAGGACAGACATCACAGACACAGCTGAGACAGGAGGAACCACCATAAAATACATGAAAGACAGCTGCACTGCTTCTGTGTCTCTGTGTGGTTGTTTTATTTCTCTTTCTATTGTTTTGTCTCTTTGTGATTGTTTGTGTCTCTGCAGTCATTTTGTGTCTTGTTTTGTGTGTCCTGTATATGTTTTCTGTCTCTCACTGTGTTTTCTTGTGTCTCTTTGTGATCACTGTATGCTGATGATACACTGCAGATTAGTTTTAGACAGTTTTGGTGAGTTTGATTTTGTGACTTTGTTAAAGTTACAGTTTTATAAAGGGTCTGGTTGTTTTAGTGAAAGTGATCAATTTTATTTGAGCATTTACATTTCAGCTTTTTTATTTTCCATTTTAAAATTTCAAGATTAACTTTTTAAAAATGTTATTCAGAAATATCAATTACTTATTTTAACTTACATTTTTTAATATGCAGTCAGCAGGTTTTTAAACTTTATCTATATGTGACTCATCGCTCTCTGTGTCTGCAGGTTTCTTACTCGTACTGTCCCGTCTTGTCTGAGGTAAATGTCCACAGCTGACTCGTTCAGACGCAGGATCACTTGGTCCAAAAAACTAACGTCCTTTCGACGGCGTTCCCGGAAGGTGGCCAACAGCTGGAGGCCTGGCAGTGACATCAGAGTGTGCGCGCAGCGACTCCGGACGAAGCTCACGTTCCCGCTGAAATCGATGACAGCGGGGCCGGTGACGGTGCAGGGAGGAGTCAACACACACCTGACAGAGAGGGAGGCGGGAGCAGAACAGGATCAGATGTTTGAAATGAACATTTGTGTCCACAGAGGATGGAAGTCTGATCATCATATTAATGCAGACAGTCCTGCTTTTAATTTGTCTGGAAACAAACAAACAAACAAACAAACAAAAAACAACTGAGACTGACTTAAAGGGACAGTTTAAGCTGAGTTTTCTGGAACCCACCTCTGAACCATTTTTATTGTAATTTATTTTTTATTTTTATTAATCAGGACACAATAAAATGTCCCAGACAGTTAGTGAGGATTATAACCCCGAACTAAAATACCCTCTAGGGCTGCGACAGATCATAAAACTCACGGTTCAGATCATATCGCAGTCTCAAGTCACAAACTGGATCACTTCTCACATCAGCAAAAAAAAAAAAGTAGGATTATAGTTAAGTTATCTTAAAAATGCCTTTGGCTTTGATCTCTCTCTGTCTGTAGTCATCACCATAGTTATAATAATAATAATAATAATAATAATAGTTAGATGGATCTACATGGATTACGTTTTTGTTCTAATCCATGTGGTTTTAACGTTTGACGACATTCTTTGAGATATGAATTAAAGATATTTACTGGCCGTTGCCACGGCAATGCTTTCTGGGGCCACAGGAGCTGATGCTGAGGGCCGCTGATGCATCACAGGTCACAACAGAGGAGGCCGCAGTGTCGCACGCCACCGTGTCGGCTTCAAAGACGAGACCTGAAAAACAGCCAGAACACTGAGCTGTTCACACTGGGACAGCAGCAACGCTAACACAGACTTACTTGGATATTGAGGCCCCTGAGGGCCCTTTAAAGGGACATTTCACACACATTGTAACAAAAATAAATAATTTCAAATGTATATTTAAATGAAAATAAAATGGTACAAATTTAAATTAAATAGAAAAAGAATTTATGAAAATCAAAATGAAAATAAAACAACACTGAAATTACTTTTAATTAACTGAAATGTAATTGAAGGTCCGTTGTGTCAGAGTTTCATTAATGTGAAATCAGCTGAAAATAAGTAATAATAAGTAATAATATATATATATAATATTGTAATGAATTATATGAAAAATTAAAATCAAAATCAGGTATGTTTAAGAATCATCCCACAGACAGCAATATCTCATATTTATTATTTTCAATACAAAGAGAAAAAGAGAAATTATCATCTAATTATCATGTAATTCTTATTTTGGGTGAACTGACCCTTTAAAACAGCCGCTCTGCTCACCTGAATGTCTGCAGCCGCTCATGTCCACAAAGTTTTCTTCACTCTTGTTTAAATCCCATTGATGCAGGACGACACCAACGACCTGCAGAGTGACCTCCTGCAGAAAACACAGAATTAGAATTATAAATATTAATATTCACAGTCTGAAGTCAGTTTTCAGATGTGACAATAAAAATTGTCGTCTTTATGTGTGAGAGTTTCGTTAGCGTTAGTTTGTGGTCTTCACTTCACTGGAAATGTGAAGTGCATGAACTGAAGAAATGTCCACAAAATGGGAGAAACAATGATGAGTCCTTTTAACATTTAATCATTAGCCGTAATATTCATCATAGAAATCATAGATATAAATTTGTTTTTAGCTTGTTAGAACTCTAATCCAACACATAATAATGTCTTTATCACTATTTTCACTTCTATTTTTTTATTTTGACAGAATGACAGAATGAAATTCTAGATAGATCCAGTGTTTTAGTGAATTCATAACAGTTATATTTAAAATATCTACATTTTTATACAGGTTTCTGATATGTCTATGGACATATTGATGAGGGATGAAGGGGTCGAGGAGGATGATGAAGGGGTCAAGATGTGATGTGGTCCTGTACCACAATCTAGTTATAAAACTTCATTTTTCATTTTTTTATGAAATCTAACACACTGCCTGTCAGCCTTACTGATTAAATATTTAAAGGTTTGTCACGCAGCCCTTTGCACTTTACAACTCATATTTTGTCATTGTTGATGAAAACTTGTAATAAATATCGATTACTGTCATAAACACCATCTGTAATCATCAAAAAAGACTTTTCCACAAATATCTCACACATTTACTCACCACAGAATTCTGTGTAGCAGCATCATCAAGGTTCACCATCAAAGCTGCTTGATCCCCAAACGGACGAATCTCAGCTGTCATCTGGAAACAAAACACACAAACTGTCCAGAAAAGTTTTCAGTCATTCTGAGACACATTCAGATGAAACAGAACAGTTCTTACCAGGATGTTCTGGTTGCTGTCCTCCATATTCAGGGTCACAGAACATGGTGATGAACCTGTGAGTTGACTCAGAGTGTCACGAAAACCTGATTCAGGCTTAACAGTAGAGTTTGCTATCTCTAAGCCAGCGGTTGTGACATCACCAGAATCTACCAGAATACAGTCGTTCATCTCAGAGCTGAAATCATCTTTAAAACAAATTGATAGTTTGTCCTGGCTGATGTTCACCTGTCAACAACACAGAGACACAACAGTGAATGTCAAAACTGCAGGTGAAAATGGACCGACCCTGTCAGGACACTGAAAGATGTCAGGAGGAGGAGGTCAGTCCCCTTTATGTCCACAAATACAAACGTCTGTTTCAAACGATGAAGCTGTCAGTGTTCAGATACTCTCATGTGTCCTTTATGTTGGCGTGGATTAAACAATACATACGCTGGATGATGATGCGTACATGGTACTGCTCTGTCCTCTGACACAGGACATGTCCTCTGACACAAAGTTGTGATTTTGAATTCTAGAAATAAACATCGCTCACATTTAACGTTTCATAAAGTTTTCCAAAGTATCGGATGGGGCAGCTGCTGATGTCATTGTCACCTGTGTTTGTTCTCACACCTGCAGACATGGAGACACGGCGAGAGTGAAGACATGAAGTCAGTCAGCAGATTGGACAACACGATGGACGGCAAAAGAAAAGAAAAACAAAAGTAATGTGTTAAAAAATCAACACACTCAGTATTTCTTCACTCAAGTCATAATATTTCTTGATTTATGTAAAGTAAGAGACATGAAAATATTAAAGTAATATTTCATGAACACACATCTTCTAAAATCTGAGAAAAACTTATTAAGAGAAAAAACTAATAACACTCATAAAATCTCATTATTTTGATGAGAAATAGTTGCTTTAATTATTTTAAGATGAAACTTAATTAGTTTTAAATTGAAATATTAAATTATCATATCTGGGGAAAAAGTACATTAAAGTTGTGTTATTTCAAGATTAAAGTTCTGAAACTTATAGACTTAATAAATAAGTAATAATGTCAAAAATGTTGTAATATTTTGAGACTTAAGTCTTAATGTTTCAAGGAAAAGTGTCAATAATATTTTAAGTAAAAAACTGTAATATTTCCATTATTTAAGTGAATAATATCACAGTTTTATTATCAAAGTATTAGAACTTGTTTCGGTGTTATGAGAACTCATCACACCTGTAAACTGGTTCCGGTGGTTCTGAGGTGGGTCAGGACTCACCTGGGAGGAAGCTGAGTGCAGCCAGGTAGAGCAGGAGGCGGAGCATGTTGGAGCCGGAGGCCAGTTAGCTGACAGAGAACTGGGAGGGACACATTCAGTACGTTTGCATGCAATTACATGTTTCCATGCCCTGTAGTAATCTGATTACTGTAAATGACTGTTTGACCTTGGATGATTGTAATAACTGTAACTTATCTGTAATAATTTGGACAAACAAACATAAAGAAGACGTCTCTGGTCTCTGGATCTTTGTGACGGAAGAATTTCTTTTACAAACTAAACAATCGATCGATTAATGGAGAAATTAATCATCAGCCAGAGAACACAGAGAACACAGAGAACACAGTACTGTTACTGCAGAACACTTGAACTACTGATTATACTGACGTACTGTTAGTGAATTAAACACTTTATTTTTTACAGTTTACAGTTTTTACTGTAGTAAATTATCTAAATACAACATTTAAATTCAAACTGCATTAAATCCAGTAATGATGACGTCAGATTGTTAATGACCTGAAAACTCTTCTTCTTCTCCTCCTCTTCCTCTCTCTCTCCTGCTTATTATAAGCAGAATGGCTGCATATTGAAAAAATATATAAATACATTTTACATTTTGGTGTTATTTCATTTTAAAAAGAGAAACTAACCTGATAAAAAAAAACACAGATGAATGTATTTATTCTGAGAGATAATTAAGTTTGGAAGTCAAAGGTCAAAATGACGTTTAGAGATGTTCTAGTTGTTCTGCAATTTCTCCCCTCGGGGCAAATAACAGGTTTTTAAGAGTCCCATCATCTGATATATGATTTTGATGACGTGTCTTGGATTCTTTCTTGCATGTTGGAAGAAGAATGAGCTCAGTACACCTGATGAATCCAGACCCAGCAGCACTTCCACCCTGCTGTGGTCATAAAAGAGCAGATATTTTCTCAAACATGTCCAAGTCTAACAGGTCTAACGTGTCCATCAGGACTCGTCTCTTCAGGGGTAAAAAAAAAAAAAAAACACCTGGAAACATTTTTTGACTCTAAATGTCACCTATTCTTCTGTTTAACTGCAGCAGTCTGTACAGGACGAACTGAGTGTGACGACGTCAGACGCTCTGCAGCTCTGATGAGGCGACGCCATGCAGCTGCAAATTTTGTGCGTTTTTCTGAACTGATAATTGAAAATGCTAATAACTGATTAATCATTAATTACAACATAACATTAACCTTCTTTTTTCTAATTTTAAGTTGAACTTTAACGACTCGGTGCAAACTGCTGCTACATCTGTTGATTAAATATTTTGATTGATTAAATGTTTTTAATTGGTTAAATTCTAATGATTAACATCATGAGTCCAAACGTTCTGCTGCAGCGTTTTGTTTTGTTTTTCATTGGTCCGTTTGTGATCACATCACCTGATTGGCTACTAAAATGCAGAACTCAACTATGATTATAAAGGTAACTAAGTAGATTACAGCTTGTCATGCAAATGTAAGTATGAGTAAAAATACAGACTTTAAAATCTACTCATAAGAGTACAAGTACCCCCAAAAAAACTACTGAATTACAGTAATTATTGTAATTAGTTACTTCCACCCCGGTTAACAGAAATAAGGCATAGGATTTAATTTGTGAACCTGGGAGGGAAACTGAAGGCTGGAGGTCAAACTAGTTTTCGATGTACAGAGACACGTATACATGTTTTATTTGTAATATTTATTAAAGTATTCCTCCACATACTGTCCCAGGTATTAATATATGAGAGTGAAGAGGAAGCGTGTGTGTATTTGTGTACGAGGCAGACGTGTTGATTTTATGGTCGTGTGCAGAAATGTTTTTCTTTATCTAATGTTCAGATTTATGTTTTGGAAATTTATGTAAATTAAATTAAAATGTTCCATCAGAGCAGTTGTTCCCAAACACTGGCTCGTGACCCTCAGGTGGGTCGCAGACGATTTGATTTCACAAATGAATAAAAGACTGGAAGAAATTCTGAAAATGTAAGTTTTATATCTGCAGTGCATCTTTTATAAAATATTTAAAATATGTTTATTGTTTTACTGACGAGAGAAAAAATGAGAAGCTGATGGCAAAAATGTTTTTCTGTATTTACTTTTTGTATGACATCATTATATATTTCTGATTTATTGAGAGATTTAAAAAAAGAATTTAAAATTGTATCTAAAAAAAATTTGACTAAAATAGAAGAATTTTGAATCTTCGTTCAACTTTCAGTTTACTTTTCTGAAATTTATGCAAATGAGTGTCACTCATTTGCATATTAGCATCAGTCATTTTCAAATTTCGACATAAGAAATAACTTAAACATAAATAACATGTTAATGTGAGAAATGAAGTGCAGAAGTTTCAGGATGATGTCTGATGGACAGTCCTGAGTGAGTTACGTCTCATGTCCCTGTGTGTCCTCGGCTTCAGTCCTGTGGTGTGTTTGCAAAGACAGAGACAGATGGAGACACAGACACAGACAGACAGAGACAGACAGACAGATGGAGAGAGACACAGACGGAGACAGAGACAGACATGATGAGTGTAGTTTTACCTTGTGGAGGTTTTCTGGACGAGACGCTGCTGCAGGACTATGAGGAGGAGACGTGTTCGTCCTCTGGTTGTTGGAAACTGTTCTGTGTCTCTCTGTGTTTTAGTCTCACTTTTGTCCTGACGTCTCCACCCTCCCACACAGAGACGATGTTCTCACAGATTCTTGACATGTTTTTGTCTCCACAAACCTGTTCAGTCTCTGTCCTTCACTGACACTTTGCAGGACAAAACTTTAAAAACTGTTAAAGGTGAAGCAACAAAAACTTTTTAATATTTTTATTTTATTTATTGATGACCACGTTTAACTGAAGTAAATGATCAGAAGACCGAAGTTATTGTGAATCTACTGTATTAATCAGGTTTTTTACTGTCCATCCGTCCATGTCCAACCCTAACCCCTGCTGTCTCATTCTGATGCACAAAGCTGTCCTTTCTGTTCCAGTCACATGGACTCAGACAGATGGAGGACACCTGCTGGACAGAACGGGAAAAACAAACGAGCAGTCGGACGGATCGGCGGGACGGCAAAACGAAATATACTTGATGTTATGTTGCTATGGTTACATTATATTTTACAACAAATGGAATAAAATACATTAAATAAAGTAATTCTGTGTGTATTTTATGTCATTATAACGTATGTGGATATAAAATGAGGCTTTCTCTCAATATATTTCAAACGTAATGTGTTCATGTTAAATTACAACATGTCCAACAGTGACAGGAGGACGGTCCTGTGTGTGTCCCCTCTTTATCTTTGGATATATCTGCCTTTCTTGAAACATCCTGGTTTCTTGTTGTCAGGATCTCGATGGTCTCTCTGCTGGTGTCACCGAACTTTACTGTCCTTCTCTCATCCACTAAAATAATATCTGCTTTGTCTTCCACTGTGTGCCTGAATCCACATGAACGCATCACATCATCTGTTTCCATCCTGCTGACCTTTAGTTCACTACAATTCAACTTTTGAACTCTTTTTTTTTAATCAGTTTCTTCTCCAAATATGATTGCAATACATACAATACAATTGATCATACATTTTGGGGTTGTGGGGACTTGAAGAAAAGGTTTGGTAACCATCGCTCTCATGTTCACACCACGTTTTCACATACCTGGAATGACATGAAGAGTCATAAACCCAAGACGTAGACATACCAAGACCAAGACATGGTGGAGACGTGTTAAATCAGAATGACAGGCAGGTTGTCTGTCACTTCATGTCATCGTTGTCATGGTTACAGAGACTCGGACTGCAGGCGAATACCTCCAGCTCAACTCTGCCTGTAAAAAGGTCTGTTAAGATACATGAGGCGTTCTTGTAGTTCAGTTAGTAGAACATGTGATCCACTCTGAGGCCGTGAGGTCATCTTCACCTTCCTGTCTGCTCTGAAGACTGACGAGGCTCATGAGCCTACAGCTCCTGACAGACAGACCTCAGGTCAAACTGTTTGTCGTAGAGTTTTCTGTCTCTCATGTTGGACGGACAGACATGGAACAACATTCAGGGGGAGACTCTGTTAATTCATGAGACCACAAAACTGTTAGATCACAGAACAGAACACTGGGCTGAGGACGTGTGTGTGTGTGTGTGTGTGTGTGTGTGTGTGTGTGTGTGAGCATGTGTGAGAGAGTAGTCATATTTCGTGAGTCCTTCTATAGAGTCCACATACCTCAGCCTGACTGCCACTGCCTCAGGACATTTTGTGTGTGCTGGCAGATAAAGCTTGGAGAGATTATAACTGTATAAAAAATATTAAAGTCGGTTTTTCCAAAGTGTTATTAACAGACACACAGACAAACATTTCACCGCTTGGTTTTGGACTGAGGGTTAAAGATGTCGATGCTGCTAACACAACCTCTCATTACAGCAGATCACCTTCACTGTTTTAATCTGTTCAAATGTTAAAGCTCAGAGATAAACCATCAATTTTTTTTTTTTTTTTTTTCCACGTTTCTCACTCTGGAACAGGTTGATCTTTGTTTCTGTGCCAACATCCAGGAGTGTTGTTCTGATCATCGTTTTTTCAGCAGCTCTCTGGTGATTCACTGCTGGTCTCTGGTGTCTTCTGTAGTTTCACACTGGATAACACGACAGAATCTGACTGTCAGTGAAGTTACGTTTGTCTTCTGAAAAAGTCTGCAGTGGAACTTTGAGTTGAGATCAGAATTTAAGAGCACAAAGTCACACAATAACACAAACAAATGAACAGATCAACCAGCCATTCCTGTGTTTTCTGAAGTAAAATTACTGATTTTGTTAATGGAGTTTGGTTGGTTTGTAGAGCGTGATATTTGGCTTATATAACGGTGGTTTTGTTTTCATGTTGTGTGTGTATTAACACAAATTCTGACCATCCACTCAGAGAACTTGTTATGACATCGTTATAAACAAATAATAAAACACCATCACATTGTGACCTGTTGCCATGGTGATAATAACAGTTTGTCAGATTGAGGTCGTCTCTCATGTTCTTCCAGCTCTGTCAGTTCTTCACCTGTCATTTTCATACTTTTCTTGCACACAACTGAATGAGACGCGTTCACACTTCAACAAATCAGTTTGTGAGCCAATCATCTTTCTTACTGTAAAACTTTAAAGGCTGTGAAAACATTTTTTAGCTTCTTATTCTGAGTCAAAGTTTGAACTGTTTTGTTTGTGTCACATGACAGAATTGTTTGTTTGTTTGTTTGTTTGTTTGTCTCTGAGTGGAGCTCAACCAGAGAAATATCATCATTTTGAATATTCAATTTTGTGGAGTTGAAATGCTGCAGATTTTCAGTTTTCAGAAGCTCTAAAACTTGCTCTTCTCTCAGCTGCTGTCTGTCTTTTCAGTGCATGATTGGCACCGCCCACCTCCGGCTGTCCAATCAGCTCATCAGAAAAGCAGCTGACTCCACCTTTCCTCCCACCACAGGTGTCCACACTCCATCAAGGGATAATCCTGTCATTGTGTCCCTCAGTAGAGTCTCAACACCGTGTTGTGTTACACTGAGAGGTGTCTCTAATATTTTGTCCACCCTGATTGTTGCTCACAAGCTGGATAAAATATTAAAAACACCTTTCAGCAGACGCGCAGTATTTCAATCATGAATTTGTATTTAAAATATGTATTTAATTACTTCCAAGTATTTTGTATTTGTATTTTGCAGCCAGAAAAAAAGATGTAATTTGTAACAAAATACTTTAAGTGCTTTTATTTTTATATTTGAAATATTTAAAATACATTACTGAATCTGTTATATTATTCTCAATTAAGAAACATTTTCATCCCCAGGTTTAAACTGTAGGGAAAAAAAATGGACAGCAGTTAATCATGTGACCTGTCATGTCACATGTCAACACGCTCACTGTGAACTACAGTATTTCCTTTGTGTTCCTCGTGACCAGGGAACCAGACTTATACACTGACTGTACTAGAAAATAAGAAGAACGATGAGAAGAACTCCCCGACAGTGTTTCAATCATTTTTCTGTCCATGTAATGTTCCTGTATAATACCCAATTTTGTATTTTGAATTATTGTGATTGTGGTTTCTTTTTCATCCACTTACATTTGGGAATATAATATGTCCCATATAAAATAAAAAAATATTTAACTTTTTTTTGTGTGTGTTTGTTTGTTTTTCCAGTTTCATTTTTGTCACAAAATATAATATCTCTTATCATATAACAGTTGTTATAGTGAACGTTTTGAAAAAAATATTCTATATCTGAATATAAAAATATTTGGAACTATAATATTTCCCTTTTTTTTTCAAACAGCTGAACCAGTCATTGTTTTAAATAAATAAATATATATCTGACCGAAATAATTTTAAATTTTCGATTTTAGAATAAATAACAAATATTCATGTGTTTCATTATTGCAGAACACTTGTTTCTGTCGATGTCATGTCTGTATTTTGAAGTCAGCTGGTTCACAGGATTCATTTCTCGACACAACCCCCCAAAAAAGGTCCGATAAACGTCATGACGTAAAAACTGCCGTCGCAACCAGGAAGTGACGTGTTGTCGCTCCGTCAGCCTGTGTTGATGTTTTGTGGACTGGACGGTGGAGAGCAGAACGGGAAGAAGAAGAGACGCTTTTTGTTTTTGTTCAACTGAACCGTCGAAGAGGAGCCGGGTCCTGGTTCCTAAGGCCCGGTTCGGTTCGTCAAGAGCCTCCGCCCGGTGATCAGAGCCGAACGGCCGGACCGAGACCGAAAACACCGAGACATTTGATCCAGAACGGGAGGACTGTTCACCCTCTGACCCCCTCCCTGCCTCCCTCACACATACACACACACACACACACACACACACACATATACACACAACACCATGACGATTCTGCCGAAGAAGAAGCCCAGCTCCGGGGTCGGAGTCCCAGACCACGCCGATGACAGCGACCGTCGGAGCGGCTCCGACCCGCACCAACACCCGCACCCGCACGCAGGGCGGCCCGGAGCCCGGCCGAGGGCTTCCCCTCCGCCGTGGTCCTATCAGCCCGCTCCGCCCTCCGCGAGGGACGACAGGCGGAGCATCGAGGCGAGCTCCCGGCCGCAGCAGGCCTCTCCGCCGCCTGTCGGCTCTGTGTCCCCGGTGGGGCCCAGCGACGGGCGGGACGGCAGCGGCGGGATGGTGGCCGGGCCCCGCGGGGAGCTCGTCGTTTCGGCCGGCGGAGGCCTCGGCAGCTGCTGCTCCGGGCCCGGGCTGAGCAAGAGGCGGCGGCAGGCGGGCACCTGCTCCGGCGGGGTGGTGGCAGCTCTGGCCGGTGGAGGCCAGCCCGGGGTGACGGGACCGGGAGGAGTCGGGTCCAGCCAGGACACGGAGGAAGGAGCCGGGAACAACAGCGAGGACGAGTACGAGAACGCTGCCCGGCTGCAGTCCATGGACCCGGCCACTGTGGAGCAGGTAGGACGCTAACGTTAGCAACATGCTAATGCTAATGCTACTGTGGCTACACAGGTAAACGATACGTGTTATAAACGATTGCGACAGGTTATAACCGTCAACAGAAACTTCATACTGAATTAAATTCAAAATATATTTTAAATAAATCACGATTTTTTAGTTTTGTATTTATGTAGTGACACAGTAATGAGCTAAAAAACAGAATATTACAATGAACATTTAAAATAATATATGTTTTCTGATTGGCTGGCCGCTATGTTGATACCTGTATTCACTTCAAACACAGCTCAGGTCACATGCTCCACCTTGGTCTTATTAAAGCGCAGGTAACCATAGCAACAGCACTGATGCTCCAGTTAAAGGAAAACTTTATTTTAGTATTTTCCAAACTGGACTCTATTTTTCCTTGTTTTTTAGTCTATGGGTGCGTTCACAATCAGCCTTCATAGATATGTCATCAATAACATTTTAGGAAAATAGTTCAATAAGATGTTCAATAATGTAGCGTAACTGCATTAATGCTCAGTAAGCTGGTCAGCTCTCTCGTAGGGATCAAACAATAATCGGTTTCACAATAAACTGCAATAAAAATCCAGAAGTGAGTTTGTTTTGTGTCAATGAAAACAGGACATGATGTCACTCAACACAAATTAGGGCCACAACTGATGATTATTTTCATTATCAAGTAACCTGTCAGTTATTTTCTCGATTCATCGATCAGTTATTTGGTCCATAAATTGTCAGAAAATAGTGAAAAATGTCGATCAGAGTCCAAGATGACGTCCTCAAATGTCTTGTTTTGTCCACAACTCAAAGATATTCATTTATATGTCAGAGAGAAGTAAAGAAACCAGAAAATATTCATGCATTTTGACTTTTTTTATTAAAAAAAAAAAAAGATTAATTGATTAATCAGTGGAGCTCCACCTATTTTTCAACAAGTGATCAATCTGGCAATAATTCCTCCAGCAATCGATCAGTTGTTTGGTCCATAAAATGTCAAAAAAATTCCCCTAAATGTGACAAAATATACACAGAAAATGTTCACATGCTCAAAGTAAGTAATATACATGAGTTTATATCAGGGATGATTAATCATTGATCGATCAGGTAGATTTTAGTTGATCTGTTGTCAAATAAATATGTGAACAAGTAATTTTTCTTGCAGAAAAATTAAGCTTGCCTGTTTTTTGTCCTTTTCTTACCGTGTTAAACTGAATATCTTTAGGTTTTGGACAACAGAACGAGACATTTAAAGACATCAGTTTGGAGAAAAACTGCAGTAGATTAAACATGACAATTTTGTGAATTTGACAATTTTTGTCATTTGTTTTTATTTTATAATCACTGAGAAATAAATCTTAAAGGATGCTGAAACGTTGAACCCTGCAGAGAACATGTTGTTGTGGAAGTAAAGCTTCAATTCAGGGTACAGGCAAAGTTTTTTATATGTTTAATAACAATTAATCAATTCATTGGTTGTTAATTTTACCAGTGATCGATTCAGGACAGTGCTAACAATGGACCTAGACAACAGAGAAAAATGATTTATATAACTCAAGGACATTAGAAAGGAGAGCAGCTGGTTTGAAGATAAATAAGACGAGACGCCTTAAAGAGACAAAGTGAGCCGGGCAGGTTGGTCCAGATTGAACCAGCAGTTTAGGACTTTTTAAATATTTTCAGGGGATTATAACCACGATAGTAATGATAACTGCCATCATTTTGGTCTCTATAATCATGATATGAAATGTTCAGACTGTTTCATCTTTACACCGTCGATAATGGAGCTGTGAGGGACACACAAACAGCCAATCAGAATCAGAAATACTTTATTGATCCCCGGGAGGAAGTCGTTGATGTTACAGGCAAGAATAGAAAAAAAAAAAATTTATATATAAAAATATAAAAATATAAAATATAAATATTATATATATATATATATATTTTCAGATTGAAAGCAGATATGTCAGAAGTTGTACTTAAGGTCTCTTCCAGAGTTGGGAACAGCCCAGGAGACCTTAAGACACAACTCTACGCACGCTACATAGCGCCACTGAAGGCTCTGGGAACGGGCTCAGGTGAGTTGTCGGTCACGTGACAAAACAAATGCAGAACAGGAAAATAAAAAGGAGGTCAGCTCACCAGCAGGCAGTTTATTTTTCATTCAGTCCATCACCTGTGTGCCGCCTTGATAAATGAAGTAGTTAAAGTTAAAATAAAGCTGATCCCTTCAAAATAAAGTCCTTAAATTCAACTTTTGTCCTGGTTATTATTAAAAACAGGTAATTAATTATATTGTCTTAAATGAAACGCTTTTATTGTGATACAGTTTTAGTCCAACCAATGACAGGATGATGCATCAGTCAGCGTTCAGGTTTTATTCTTTTATCTAGAGCTGCAATGATTAATTAATTATTAAATGAATCTCCAACTATTTTAATAATTGTTTAGAATATTTTAATTAAAATATCAAAATTCTTTGATTTCAGCTTTGAAATATGAATATTTCCTGGTTTCTTTATGACAGTAAACGAACATCTTTGTTTTTGACAAAACAAGACATTTGAAGACATCAGCTTGGACTGTGTCATTTTACAGACCAAACCACTAATTGATTAATAATCGATTAATTGAGAAAATTATCAGATTAATCGATGGTGAAAGTAATTATTTGCAGCCCAGCTGTTATAAACCAGAGCTGTATGATGTAGTAAACGGTGATGATGAGACATTTGTTGACTTCTGAACCCAACAAATGTTTTATTTCATTTGGAGAAAAAGATCTGTAGGTCAGGACGTCTCTGCAGCTCTACAGGACACATTTTAACTGCAACAAAAATTACTTTATTTTTAAATCAACAGCTATAAAAAACAACAACAAAGATTAAAGTTAATTATCATGTTTAATCGGGACTGCAGTGTCTCACAAATTGTCAGAAAATAGTGAAAAACAGTTTTTCAAAGTCCAGGCGTCTTTAAATGTCTCATTTTGTCTGAAAACTAAATATATTTAGTTAAATATGATAATAAATTGAGTAACGAGGAAGTCTCCATATTTGAGAGGCTGAAAACTGCATTTCTGCCATTTCTGCATGAAATATTACTGACCAAAAAAACAACTTGACAATTAATTGATTTTTCTCATAGTTGTCAGATTTATTGTTCTTTTACTGCACTGATGATCCTTATTGTTGAGTCCTGACATTGTTCTAATTGTCCATCTGTTCAGTTCATGTTCACAAAAACAAAACTCAAACAGTCCAGAAACTGTAAACAAGAGTCATGTGGTGGAAATGTTGCTCCGTCATTGGTCAGACGGTCGGACAGTGAAAGGAGCTCAGTCGGGTTCTGTTCATGTCGGGTTCTGTTCATGTCGGGTTCTGTTCATGTCGGGTTCTGTTGATCTGGATCAGATCAGCAGACTTCAGAGGACTGAGCTCCTGTACTGTAGGACAGCAGATATGAAATAATCAAATGATGAAGACATTTCTCACTTCATGTGTCTCCTGACATAATAATCTGGTAACAAAGACACTGTTGGTTCTCTAGTCACCAAACCAGAAAAGAAAACATTTTTAACCAATGAAACGACACAGAACGGTGCACTTCCTGTGATTGTGATTCCTGTGTGAGCTGTCTGGCCTCACAATTCTACTAAAATGTGAATCAGGATTTTATGTTCAGAGACCTTTATTTTGAAATTTGTTTTGAAATGATATGTTTGTTTGTTTCTGCTCGTTTTCTCGTGCAGTGGTTCTTGTTGTACGGTAATTGTTCAGGATGAGTCACTGTCTCAGAAAGAAAATAGTTCCTACAGAAACTGTTAACATGAAGATCTGTGAATTATCTTAGTAACCAGGTCATGATTTCTGGAAAGAGACACTGGTTTTGAACTCCATCCGTCCATCCGTCCATGTTGTCAGTCCACACTGTTTCTGTTGTTGTCACATGTTGGTGGTGCAACCAAACAACACACCTTAAGTTGCTTGGCTGTTTGTGTGTCACTCGTAGCTCGATCGATATATTGATTCAATGTTTAACGACCCAATACAAAGAGAAAATATCTATCAATCTATTTCATCTTTAAGATACGCCTTTATTTTGAAATTCCCATGGCATAAAACTGTTAAATCATAATTAAGTTTCTGTTTGTGAGTTGACATAAAAGTACCTGAATGTATTAAATGGACAGATGATATCTGATATTGATCACAGACCCTGAATTGAATCATATTGTGATAATTGATTAATTTATTAATCCTGTCGCATCTTGTCCATTGAAAAATAGGTCCAAACGTGAAGACAGGTTGGACCTATTTTCAACTAGTGATCAATCTGGCAATAATTTTTCCACCAATCGATAAGTTGTTTGGTCCATAAAATGTCAGAAAATATTGATGAGTGTTCCTAAAGTCTTGTGTGAAACTGGAGAAACCAACTTTTCGTTAAATTAATATGATTGTAAAAATTGTTGTGCTTTAGTTTTGTGTCGATCGACTGATCTGTGAATTGTTTCTGATGGTGTAATGAGACGCTGTGTTCACCACAGAGGTGTGTGAGGAGTCTGTGGTCTCCACACCTGTATGTGTGTGACAGAACACACAGGTTCCTGTTATTACTGCAGGAACACCTGTGCAGCACCTGAGAACCTGTCAGCATCTATTTATAAGAACCTGTTCTCATTTTACTGCAAACTGGGTCTGAAGCATCAGGAACTGCAGTGTTCATCCTTTACTGCAGTAAAAGTACAAACACCACACTGGGAAAGTACTGCATTCAAAACCTTCAAGTCACTGGTTCCAACCTGAGGTTGTGGACCCCACTAGAGCTCGCCAAAGCTGCACTGGTGAGACGCCTTGATTTTAATACAGACAGACAGCAGGCCGGTATCTCAGCCTTTCATTCATTTATGTGAAACATAATAAATGAACCTGTTATTGCTTTACAATATTATTTAGTATTTTATGACAGTAAACTGAATATCTTTGGTCTGTGGACTAAACAAGACATTAGAGGACGTCATCTTGGATTTTGATCAACATTTTCTGATGTTTTATGGATTAAACAACAATTAATCAAGAAAATAAATTTCTGATTAATTGAGTCTGAAAAGAAAGTTTAGTTGCAGCCTTAAAGTCGGACTGATTTTCTCGATCCTGAAGTCCTCACGCTCTGCTCTGAGCGAACAGTTACACATGTGAGGTGGTCATGAAGGTGACGTGAAGTGTTGCCTCCTTCCACAGCGACGGCTTTTCTGCACCATCTTCAATCCTTCAGAACTTTTATAAAAATAAAATATGACCACACGTCACACTTTGTCCCCTTAAAATGTGAAAAATCTCTGAATGCTGTCAGATGCAAAAATGTTTTTCCCACAAATCATGTTCAGTCAAATAATTGCAGTAAGATTTTTAATACCATATCGCTTGCCCTAATCATCAGACTATCAAGTCTTGATTTGTAAAGATCATTGGTTGGTTTTATGTCAGTTACATCTAATAATTCTTCTTTAGTTTATCTGGTATCAGGTGTGACCTAACAGCCAATCAGCTGCGCTGTGTCGCTCTCAACTGTTGTTTTTCATCTGGACTCAGATGCTAGATGCTGCAGCAGGCAGAGGAAAAAATATACTGGATCGATTTTGTTTATTGGAACTGGAAAAACTAATTATTGAGCTGCATTAATTGAATAATGGATTATTAAGTTAACTGCCAACTATTTTGATAACTGATTAATCGGTTTGAGTATTTTTCTCAGAAATGCTGATACTGATTCCAGCTTCTTGAATGTGAACACTTTCTGGTGTTGAGGATTTACATTTCCTGATGTTTTATGGACCAACACATATAATCAATTAATCAAGAAAATGATCGACAGATTAATTGATAATTAAAATATCGTTGTGGGAGACACTTGGAAAAAATAGGTCCAAACATGTGGAGAGATGGAGGCACGTCCAACTGACAAGATCATGACAGGATTAATTAATGGATTAATCAACAAAATAATCAACAATGAAAATAATTGTTAGTCGCAGCCTTTGTTCATTTTGATCAATTTTGATATTCAAATTGTAAATAACAAATATTAGGAAAACTGTCTCTGATGCGACGTTCACAGGAAATTGTTGTGTACAAACTTCCTGCAGATGTTGAGTTCACTGTTTGTGTCACGTACATAAAATTTGTCACTTAGTCACTGAAACTGTTAATATTCAGCCATCCAGGTCCATTAACAGCTCCTGTGTGTGTGTGTGTGTGTGTGTGTGTGTGTGTGTGTGTGTGTGTGTCAGGAGCACTGGTTTGAAAAAGCTCTGCGGGAAAAGAAAGGCTTCAAGTTATCAAGAAGATGAAGGAGGACGGAGCGTGTCTGTTCAGAGCCGTGTGAGTCTCTCTCTCACACACACACACACACACACACACACTCTTCCTCCTCAGGTGTGTGTGTGCAGTTCCTCTGGTCACCAGCAGGTGTCAGTATCACAGCATGTTTTCAGTGTTTACCTGTTGAACTGTGTTGTAATTTAAATGATTGTGATATAAAATTATTTTTCTTTCCTTTTTTAAAACAACAAAAGCAAAAGGCGTCATAGTTCAACAAATAATATTTGATTTTAAATCAGTAAATAAAAAAATCTTCCTCCTGTCATGTCACCTGTCTCACCTGAAACTGTCTCTCCACATCTCTCTTGTGTTGCTCCGCCACATGACTGCTTAGACGTGTGCATCAGATTAGAGACATAAATGAAGAGTCCTCATATATATTTTTACTCTTGGAAGAGGAAGGAAAATCACTGCTCTAATTCATGTTAATGTGTTAAAACAACATACATGAAGTTTGGATTATTTCAGGACTACTGTGTCTTTAAGGCTGCAACAATTATCGAATTAATCACCAAATATTTTGATCATTTATTAATCCTTTGAGTCATTTTTAAGACAAAGAAAGTCTAAATTCTATTAAATAAGAATATTTTCTGGTTTCTTTCTCTCTGACAGTAAACTGACTATCTTTGAGTTAGGCAAAACGACATTTGAGGACGTCATCTTGGACTTTTTCATAATTTTCTGACATTTTATGGCCCAAACAATTAATTGGTTAATCAAGAAAGTGATTATTCAATAAAGAAAACTAATTTTTATAGCAAAGACTTGTGAAATAGGTTCAAATGTGGCGCACGTTGACAGGATTTGTCAGTAATTTTTTCAGAAGTTTGAGTTTGGCTCAAAATCTTTAATGAATTAAGTTGCCTTGAAATTTTATATTTTTCAGTGTGTGAACTTGTTGCAGTGAGAGGTGTGGTCAGAGTTGCATTTAGTGAAAATAAGTTTATTGATTAAAAAAGGTTGTTTTCTCGAGTACTGCAAACCTGTTTGGGTTTACAGTGATGAAGCTGCTTCCTGACTTTTTCTACTGAACTCTGACAACAGAGGGCGCTGTTACACTGACAGACTGTGTGTGTGTGTGTGTGTGTGTGTGTGTGTGTGTGTGTGTGTGTGTGTGTGTGTGTGTGTGTGTGTGTCTGTCTGTGTGTGTGTGTCTGTGTGTGTGTGATGGGAAGGTATGTGTAAATGGGTCACAGTGAAAGATGAAGGTTTCTGGTTCTCCCTTTAAGACAGTTCCATTCAGCAGAGGCAGGTTGGGTTTCACATCACAGCTATTATGTTGTTGCAGTTATGTCATCACATTGTGTGTGTGTGTGTGTGTGTGTGTGTGTGTGTGTGTGTGTGTGTGTGTGTGTGTTACCTGTAAAGTCATACCTGTCTTCCTGTTGTTATGTGATAAACTCAGTTTTCTCCTGAGTTTGGTCCAAACTCACACACAGAGTCTCCTCTAGTCTGACTGCTGCCCGATTCAAAGTCCACATCGAGCCAAGATCACTCCAAACACTCCTCACAGGGTGTGTGACAGTGTGAGAGTGTGTGAACCCTAGCATCCAGGAGAACACTTTGTATTTTGAATCTGTGGTCATTTTAGTCCAGAATAATGTCGTCACTCTGATGTTTTGGAGATGTGAGGATCATCCTGCAGAGTGACGTGTTATTTATGACCTTATTTTTCATTTGCAGTTGGTACTGTGTTGGAAGTGGTGGAGCAACAGACCTAAAACACAAAAAACCCACACACACACAGACAGCGTTGAAGACAAAAACAAAAAGTACATAAAAACACAGGATTAAAGGAAAGTCCAACAAACAACCCAGCTCAGAAGTACAGTGCACACATAGTGCTGCACTAATCAAAGTGTTCAGTTATAGATAACTTTTTTCTGTCCAGTTATAAAGTTCATAAACATGTGTGACGCACAAGGGACAGTTTCTTCAGGTAAAAACAATGTCGTGTAAATGTGACTTCCTGGAGCAGTGAGGGACCAGACGCCTGCAGCTCTGATTCCTGTGAAACAGAAGATAGAAAGATGTTTGGAGAAACTTTGTTCGGTGATAAATATCACAGTCTTCTGATCTGTTTCTATGACGACAGCATCGTTACACCAGTGAAAATGTCTGAAGTCGTGGTGGTGATGTCACTGGAGGTGATGTGACGTCTTTGACGTGGATCTGTTGACGTCTGTCATGTTCTCCGGGACGCTGTGCTGCTTTTGATTTTGAAAACAGAGCTCTCAGGTTATAGTGTGGTCAGGCAGAGAGATCTGAAAACAGTTTGTGAAATAAATATTGGCAGCACCGAGGAAATTACACCGTTTGAGAAGCATTGAAAGTTTCTGTTGGGAAACTGACAGCACGGGCCACGAAAGAAAATATAAGTAGGATTAATGAACGATAAGGGAAATTTAGGAGAAGGAACTAAGAATATTCAAACATTTTTCTGATGGGCAGGAGCTCTGCAGGACTGGCGCCAGATATACAAGCTGAGCAGGAACCTGGACTGTTCTACACATCCTCATTTAGGACGCGGGCGGTTCTGTGGTTCATTCATGTTCTCCATCGTGTGAGTCAGTCACACGATGGAGAACGTCAATCAGCCTGTCAATCAGCTCGTCGTCTTAAACTGACATGTTCCTCATCAGCGGCTCATAACGATGAACTGTGGTTCTGCATCACGTGAATAAATCTGATAATGTGTCGTCTGCACACAGCAGACACCAACCTGGACAGTGACAGTGGTGTTCCAGCTACTAGACAGACAGACAGACAGACAGACAGACAGACAGGTGGACGGACAGACAGACAGACAGACAGACAGACAGACAGACAGATACAGACGGACAGACAGACAGGTGGACGGACAGACAGACAGACAGACAGACAGGTGGGCGGACAGACAGACAGGTGGGCGGACAGACAGACAGGTGGACATGACAGACAGACAGACAGACAGATAGACAGACAGACAGGTGGGCGGACAGACAGACAGGTGGACAGACAGACAGACAGACAGACAGACAGACAGACAGACAGACAGGTGGATTTGACAGACAGACAGGTGGGCGGACAGACAGACAGACAGACAGACAGACAGGTGGAGCGGACAGACAGACAGGTGGACGGACAGACAGACGAACAGGTGGCGGACACACAGACAGGTGGACGGACAGACAGACAGGTGGACAGACAGACAGACAGACAGACAGATAGACAGACAGACAGGTGGGCCGGACAGACAGACAGGTGGACGGACAGACAGACAGACAGACAGACAGACAGACAGACAGACAGACAGACAGACAGGTGGACGGACAGACAGACAGGTGGACAGACAGACAGACAGACAGACAGACAGATAGACAGACAGACAGGTGGACAGACAGGTGGACGGACAGACAGACAGGTGGACAGACAGACAGACAGATAGACAGACAGACAGGTGGGCGGACAGACAGACAGGTGGACAGACAGACAGACAGATAGACAGACAGGTGGGACGGACAGACAGGACAGGGACGACAGACAGACAGACAGACAGACAGACAGATAGACAGACAGGTGGACGGACAGACAGACAGGTGGGCGGACAGACAGACAGACAGACAGACAGACAGACAGGTGGACGGACAGACAGACAGGTGGGCGGACAGACAGACAGACAGACAGACAGGTGGGCGGACAGACAGAGACAGGTGGACGGACAGACAGACAGGTGGACAGACAGAGACAGACAGACAGATAGACAGACAGACAGGTGGACGGACAGACAGACAGGTGGGCGGACAGACAGACAGACAGACAGACAGACAGACAGGTGGACGGACAGACAGACAGGGTGGACGGACAGACAGACAGACAGACAGACAGATAGACAGACAGACAGGTGGACAGACAGGTGGACGGACAGACAGACAGGTGGACAGACAGACAGACAGACAGATAGACAGACAGACAGGTGGGCGGACAGACAGACAGGTGGACAGACAGACAGACAGATAGAGACAGACAGGTGGACGGACAGACAGACAGGTGGACAGACAGACAGACAGACAGACAGACAGACAGATAGACAGACAGGTGGACAGACAGACAGATAGACAGACAGGTGGACAGACAGACAGATAGACAGACAGGTGGACGGACAGACAGACAGGTGGACAGACAGACAGACAGACAGAGACAGACAGACAGGTGGACGGACAGACAGACAGGTGGACAGACAGACAGACAGATAGACAGACAGGTGGACAGACAGACAGACAGATAGACAGACAGGTGGACAGACAGACAGATAGACAGACAGGTGGACGGACAGACAGACAGGTGGACAGACAGACAGACAGATAGACAGACAGGTGGACGGACAGACAAACAGGTGGACAGACAGACAGACAGGTGGACAGACAGACAGACAGACAGATAGACAGACAGATAGACAGACAGGTGGACAGACAGACAGACAGATAGACAGACAGGTGGATTGACACACATTTGTTCTGTGGGGGTTTGAGGAGGAGGATGTGGACTGATGAAGAATAGTCAGTCGATGACGATGTGTCTCTCTCTGGCTCGCTGTCTCAGGTCTAAGTCGGGTTAGCTTAGCTCTTAGCTCTCTTCCTGTGGTGATCGTGGTCCAGCTGGTCTGGCTGGGTGACCCGTCTCAAGGTCCGCTGCACTAATCGAGTCCCTGCTCTTCCTTTTCCCACGTTAATGAGTGTATTTCTGTCATCTATCATGTAGATATACCTGCTGTATTTCACCATCTGACCAATGTTTGCTGAGATGTAAGCTAGCTTTAGCCTCAGTCTGTTAGCATTAATGTTATATCATGTACGCAGCTGTTAGCTAACTTTACATAAACACTTTCACAGGGTTCTTGTTTTAAAACGTGTCAGATGGAAACATTAAAACATCAGCTGGAGACTCTCAGCTGACTCAAGTCACGTTAGCATTAGCATTAGCTTACATCAGCAGCTGCACTTATGAAATTTACTTGTGAGTCTTTATTTTAGTGACAAAATCCACCGTCATCAGCTGGAAATGAGAATCTGCTTTTCTTTAATTTCTCTAAGGAATCACAGACCTCATGTTTCATCAGTTACTCCCAGTTTCATGTTAAATCTGCTGCTGTTATCACTGTAAAACTTGGCAGGCGTAGCAACAGTAACTAAGGAGGGCGGTGCTTAACAAAGTGTCAATTAATGGCCCATTAATACCATATAAGGTTATGCTTCCTGCCCCATATGTGTGAAAAAACATGTGGCCACAGTGAGACAATCGTAGGAGGAGGACAGAATAAGAGCCGTCTGCATGTTCACCTGGACAGAGACTGAAAACTACAACAGCAGATGATTTAAATGGCTGATGAGAGGCTTTAAATGTAAATTTAGAATTATTCTGAAACTTGAAATGCAGTCAAACAGGATAATGTCGACATAAATATGAAGTTTAACTAGATGTCTTCAAAGTGATGAAATACACATTACATAGATGAGTGTACATGACTCAGCGACAGGTCTGGACCTCTTCATTCAAAATATTAATAATAATAAAACAGGTGAATGCAGTGATTCTCCTCTGGGCCTCTGCAGGTCACACCTGTGTGTCAGAGGAGATGTTGGCTGGGACTCTCTGCAGGTGGAGTTCGTTACAGTCGACCGTCCTGGCCTGGTGATACACAGACTGGGGGGTGTACCAGGGCCTCGTCTCACACACACACTGCAGAGGACACAGCACAGCGCCACCTACAGGACAAAACACACAAACACACATGAGAAAACCAAACCTAACTTATGTGAACTTTATCTTCACATGTCTGCTGTCTTCAAAGGTTTACTTTTTTTTTTACCTTGACTGGCCCCACCCACTCCAGCACACACTGATGATGTCATCAGGGAGAGGAGGAGGAGAACGAAGAGGACTGCAAATCCCATGGTGCACTGACGGCGGAGCAGAGAGGACGCGTTGGTTAAATTGTGGCGACAACTTCCATCAAGAGTGAGTAAGTCACATCTACAGCTGGATGGAAACACACAGGAAGTGATGTCATTAACCAGATTTATTACAGACTAATCAGCAGCTGCACACACACGCACACACACACACACACACACACACACACACACACACACACACACACACACACACACACAGCCAATCACAAACCGCCTGAAAACATTTGGACATGAAACCAACAACCAGGAGATAAATCCACTAAACATCTGAGGGCTGAACGAAGCTTCTGATAAACACTTGAATGTTTTCTGTGTCCTGAGAGATTCAGTCACATGACAACATTCAATAATAAAATATACACTGAATTTGTATTAAAAAAAAATCCAAAATGGCTGCGTGAGTAAAAAAGGTGATGTAAGCATTATTTTTGCATATTTAAAATAGTTTGGAGGGATTTTGTTGTAGATGATGATAGATGTAGATGATATATTAATATAATATATTTTTATTTTATCTGTCTACATTTTAATAACTGTAATAATCAGACAGTGGATGTGAGAATGTTGCCCAGATATAAAACTGGAACAGTGACTCTCAGATATTCTTCTGTTTCTACAGATGATTAGTAATATAAAGGTGGAAAATATTAGTTTCTCTTTATTTTACTCTTCAATATGTATTATTGATGATTTTCATGGTCACTGGTCAAAATGTTCAGCTTCTCTGACTGATAAGATGCTGCCAGGGGAATTAAAACAGGAATACGATGTTCTCTTTATAAATGTTAATAACTCCTTATTTATTCAAAGATTTGGTTTGTTTCCTGTGATCAAAACATGTCATTAACTATTGTACAGTTATTTTCTTTTTTTTTTACTTTTTATGTAAAACGTAAAAGAAAGAAGCAAAAAATGTTAATGAAATGTTCAAATTTGTCACATGAACTATTTAAAAAGAAACAAAGAGGAAAATGTTAAATTTGTACCTTCAGTGTGCGATGTATCTCAGGAGAGTAAATCAGAAACTTAAGGTCACATTTAAAATAGCAGTTTATTAATTTTCCAAAATATTTCTATGTGCCCACTCATTTAATCTGATACCTGTGGAGGGGTTAAATATTTTTATTAGGGCTGTACCTGTCATTGGATTTTTTGGCTGTTAAATATGAATTTTTGACAATTTGTTCCTTTTTATCCACAAAAGCTCTGAACAGCAAAATGAGCTGGTTTTTTTTAAAGTTAGATTTTCTAATATTTTTGAAAATTTATTTTCACTCAGATTTTTTTGTGGATGCTTAATGAGAGGCTAAACTTTAACGTCATCAGTGCATTTTCACTGTTTCAAGCCAAATTTAAAGGATTATCTGAGTGTATGAATGTTTTTGACCTCATGGTCTCCTTCCTTCCAGGGAGTCACTGGTTTGAATCTCAGCTGTCTGAGCGTCCTTGAATGCAGCACGTAACAATAACATGAGCTGAACAGAAACTAAAGTGACGGACAGAGCGTCTGTCTGTCTGCAGCCAGTTCAACTGGTTTTACTGACATGACTTGAAGGACTGAATGACATTCTGCTCCCAGCTGACCGACCTGTCTGATCTGCCTCCTCAGTGTTGTCGAGTGTGTTGTCATGGTAACGCTGTCAGTCATCCCTAGATGCTGTTTCCGTCTCAGTCCAAACATCCTGTCAGGCCTGCTGCGTTTGATGCTGTCATATGTCTGCAGCTTTACTGCCGGCGATCGTGTTATTGATCGGAGAGAGTCTGATTGGTGTTTTCAGTGATTTAAAGGGATAGTTCGTATTATTTGAGGTGTTACTTACAATAGATGGCTTTACCTTTCTATCAGACAGACCTTTTTGATGGGAAAATGAAGTTATATAAGACAAACCTCACTCTCTACAAACCAACCTCACTCCAGTGATAAAATGAGTATTTTTAGCTCAGAACACAGGAGTTGTTGGTCGATTTGTTAGTTTGTTTGTGTTATTGTTTGACTTCAGTGAATGTGAATGAACCCTTTAACATACTGTTTGGTGTTTGAGTCATGACTCTGCTGTCAGTCACTCAGCTGTTTGTCAGTCTGTCATATGACCCGCCTGTCAGTCGGTCACATGACCTGGTCAACTGAGGAACTTTAAAAATAGAGCTGCAGTGTTTCCTCATTGTTTTAATGGAAAAGTTAAACGTGTCGAGGTCACTGACCGTCAGACTCCAACATGCTTTCACTCGTGATCAGATGGACGCGGTCTGCAGGAGGAGCACAGACTCAGTGATGTGAAGCATCAGATGATGATTGAATCGTCACACTTTTTAAAAGCCACTCAGACTTTGAGCAATATTTTTCTACCATTTTCTGATATTGTATGGACCAAACAATTATTCAGTTATTGGAAATATTATTGCCAGATTGATCCCTAGTTGAAAAATAGGTCCAAACATGTGAAAACAGGTGGAGCGCGCGTCTGTGTTTGTGTCTCCCTGTTTCCTCTCAGTCATGGCACACGGCCATAAACCCCCAGGACGCAAACACACACACACACACACACACACGTTCAGCCCGGACAGACGTGTCTGCACGCTGCTTTCATGCCGTCCAATCGTGTCTTTTCGCTGACGTTGAATGGAGTTGCACCACATTAGACAGATCACAAGTGTGTGTGTGTGTGTGTGTGTGTGTGTGTGTGTGTGTGCACGCGCCCTCTGTCAGCGTGCCCTCTGACCTGCTTTACTGTAACATCCACGACGTCTGAGTGTTTGTGTCCAGACAGTTTGAGTAAACAGTTTGAGTGTGTGTAAAGAGGAAACCCTGCTGTTTCTCCATCAGTCTGCACGTACAGACAGGCAGATCTGGGCTTAAGGTGGACTTTCTCTATAGGTCTGTTCACACGCTGACCTCTGTCTCTGTCTGTGGTTTGATTGCTAGACACTTTTGTTCTCAGTTTTTTTTAATCAGATTGTGCATCACAGTTTCAAAGTGAGCAGTGAGTTCGGACAGACACTGAGACGTGTCAGACAGTACTGACAACTCTGATAAAACCTGCCAGGACTCAGAGTTCCTCTGGACAATAAAAAAAACTTAACGTCCAGGATGTTTGAAGCTTTGACTTTTTACAAATCAACTTTGGTGGACTGAAGGGGACACCGTAATGTACATACACATGTATGTCCATGAGTTCCACTTGTTTTCATGTTTGGACCTATTTTTCAACTAATGATCAGTCTGGCAATAATTTTCCCACTAGTTATTTGGTCCATAAGTCTGAAAGTCTGGACCCAAATGAATCTGGTGTGAATACGCCCAGAGTGAAGCCTCTTTTACTGCATAAACAATCTTTGGTTGGAGTTCAGACGCAAAAACAAGCATCTTTTTAGAATAATTAGGGACAACTGATATGATTTTTCACTTTCACCTGCCACCTGATGAACGTCAGTCCAATATTCGCTCTCTTTTAGCTCTGTTTTTGGTCTCCACCACCTCTGAGGGAACTGTCTGTCTCTTTAGCTGCTAAATGTGGAGCTGATGTTAATATTAGAGGAACTTCTAAAATCTTTATAATAATAATAATAATAATAATAATAATGCATTTTATTTATAGGCGCCTTTCTTGACACTCAAGGTCACCTTACATCATCAACATAAAAGCAGACACAATATTAAAAAGACAATAAAATACAAAATACAGTTTAAAATTAGACAATGCAATTGTGATCAGAGGGAGTAAGCCAGTTTAAACAGATGGGTTTTGAGTTTGGATTTGAAATGTGGTAGTGAGTCTGTGTTACGGAGGTCAGGTGGGAGTGAGTTCCAGAGCTGGGGAGCAGAGCGGCTGAATGCTCTGCTCCCCATGGTAACAAGACGGGCGGGGGGGACGATGAGATGGATGGAAGAAGAGGATCTGAGGGTGCGGGCAGGTGTAGCAATGTGGAGGAGGTCAGAGAGATATGTAGGGGCAAGGTTGTGGACAGCTTTGAAGGTAAGGAGTAAAGAGTATTTTATAGTTGATGCGATGTGTGATGGGAAGCCAATGTAGCTGTTGTAGAATAGGTGTGATGTGATGGATTAAAGGGGTGTGTGTAATGATACGGGCGGCTGAGTTTTGGACCAGTTGTAGTTTATGGAGGGTTTTATGCGGAAGGCCAAAGAGAAGAGAGTTGCAATAATCTAAACGGGAGGTGACCAAACTGTGAACAAGAACAGCAGTTGAGTGAGGAGTAAGAGAAGGACGAAGCCGGTTGATGTTACGAAGATGGAAGTAGGCAGACCGAGTGATGTTATTGACATGGGAGACGAAGGAGAGGGTGCTGTCGAGGATGACACCCAGACTCTTAACCTGAGGGGAGGGAGAGATGGAGGAGTTATCGAGGGGAATAGAAAAATTATGGAGTTTATTTAGCATAGTTTTTGTACCTATTAAGAGAAGTTCTGTTTTATTGCAATTTAATTTAAGGAAGTTTGAGGTGAACCAGGATTGTATTTCAAGAAGGCAATTGGTGAGGGACGAGGGTGGGAATGTGGAGTTAGGTTTGGCTGAAAGGTAGAGCTGGGTGTCATCCGCGTAGCAGTGAAAGTGAATATGATGTTTGTGGAAAATGTGACCAAGGGGGAGAAGGTAAATAATGAACAGCAGGGGCCCCAGGACAGAGCCCTGGGGGACACCTGAGGTAACGGGGACTGAATGGGAGGTGAATGATTTTAACTGGATGAACTGAGTACGGCCTGAAAGATATGAATGAAACCAGTTAAGAGGTGTGTTTGTGATGCCAAGAGAGGAAAGTCTGTCCAGAAGGATGGTGTGTGAAACTGTGTCGAAGGCTGCAGTTAAATCAAGCAGCAGGAGAATGGATAGTGAACTGGAGTCAGCAGCAAGGAGGAGGTCATTAGTGACTTTAAGGAGTGCTGTTTCAGTGCTATGGAAGGGACGGAAACCAGATTGGAATTGTTCATATAAATGATTGCAGGATAGATGGGTGTGGAGTTGAGCAGCAACTGTTTTTTCAAGAATTTTGGAAACGAATGGAAGATTTGAGATTGGGCGGAAGTTATTGAGGTTATTGGGATCTGAACCAAGTTTCTTGAGTATTGGGGTTACAGCAGCTGTTTTGAGGGCCGAAGGAACAACACCAGTGATAAGGGAAGAGTGTATGATGTCTGTGATGAGAGGGGACAGAGAGGGGAGGGTGGCTTTTACAAGGACAGTGGGAAGAGTTTAAAACATAAACATTGTGTAACTGCTAAATTAACATTACCATAAGATTGTCCAACGTTGGAAGTTATTTATTGATTTGATTAATGGTTTACAATCTATAAAAGAGTGTTTGTACTGATTACTGATGGTGGCTGATCAGACTTTCATACCGTGTGATCTTAATCTCGTTGCACTGTTTAGTGTCCTACATTTTGGCCCCGATGACCCAAAAAAAAGTTCAAGTTAAAAGTCAAACTGTCGGGTCACCTGGAGCTGGTCACTGAGAGCTTACCCAGAGTCAACACACACACACACAGTTCAGTTGGTTCAGTTTTGTGGCTGGATGGGGTCATGTGGTGTCATTGAACCTGACAGGAAGTTGGTTTCCTGCTAAACAGGAAGATAAACTTCTGCATCATGGCAGTCAGGGAGGGAGGGGCGTTTAAACCGAGCGCTCCTCAGTCAGTCAGTCAGTGACACTCCGTCCGGGCTGATAGACCTCAGCAGAAGAGTTGTGACTTCACTGCTCTCTGATTGGTCGGTTGGAATGATCATTGAGATAATTGAGCAATTTTACTACTGCCAAAAAATCTGTATGACTTTAAGTGTACACTATATTTAGAAAATTTTCAGCTCTTTATGTTTTTGTCAGACAGACTTTTTTGACAGGAAACCACTGCTATATCAGACAAATCTCACTCTCTACAAACCAACCAAACTCCATCGACAAAATCAGTCATTTTAGCTCACAGAACACAGGAGTTGTTGGTCAGTTTGTCATGCTTCGGGCTGGGTTGTACCATCAAGAATTAATGTAATCTAACATTAGTACTAATCAGACTTTAGTAAAACTAGGTTTAAAATGAGTTAATCCAGATTTAAACTGATCTATGTTTAGTAAAGAGAAGTTTATTTACATACAACAAAATTAAATAGAGTTTAATTTATATGGAGAAGCTTGCTTACCCAAATTAAAATTGAAGTGCTATCAGGGCCTGGTAGGTATGAAAGACAGGGGAACTGTTAACTTTTGGCTGCTCTGTATTCCCGAAACAAAACATTGGATTCTTTTCATAGCTGACTAAAAAAAAAAAAAAGTTCTATAGTGTATCAAATATCAGTCTCTACAACCCAACCAAACTCCATTGACAAAATCATAAATTTAATCTCAGTTTGTGTTTTTAAAAGGTTATTTTTGATTCATTAAAGTCACACAACACAAACACACTAACAGATGGAGGCAGCAGCAGACCAACAATTCCTGTGTTCTGTGAGATAAAATGACTGATTTTGTCAACAGAGTTTGGTTGGTTTATGTGTGGCTGCTGATCCTGTCCACAGCAGGACATTACATTATGCAATTTATAGAAATATTTTTTCTTTTCCCCACAGTACATGGACTAAACGTATCTGATTGGTCTCGTGTGTTACTGCGCTGTATCATCTGTCACTGACTTCACCAATAATCGGCATCTTTATTGATCATTTTGTTCTGTTTGAGCTTCCTGCTGACAGTTTATGGCAGCCTGTTGGTCAACTACAGCACCCAGAATGCAGTGCAGTCTGCGCGCCAGTGCCGGTGGTCAGGCTGGTGTCAGAGAGCTGCGAGCTTCAGATAAAAACTTTATCGACGTCACTCCCGCCCCCTTTCTTAGAATAATGTCCGGGCTGACCAATCAGAGCGCTCGCTGTGGTTTTCTCTCTGTGTGTGTTTGTGGTTTATTAATAATTCTGCTGAAGTCTATCTATGTCGTTTCTCAGCAACTGACAAATATTTACTGGATCCTCTGCTCTCTTCTCTCCTTGTTTCCTCTCCTCTCTTGTTTCCTCTTTTGTTTCCTCTTCTTGTTTCCTCTCCTGGTTTCCTCTTTTGTTTCCTCTCCTCTCGTTTCTTCTCTTTATATCACCTCCTTTCCTCTCCTTTCCACTCTTTCTCTCCTCTCCCACTCTCCTCTCCTTCTCTCCTCTCCTTGTGTCCTCTTTCTGGCTGTGTTAGTGGAAATGTTAAGTGTGTGTGTGTGTGTGTGTGTGGGATGTCCTGGATGACTCACACACACCCTGGTGATGTGGAGGGATTTTCCCTTGTTGTGTTTCTGCTCCTCAAACCTCTCTGTGTTCATTTGCATCAAAGTGTGTGTGTGTGTGTGTGTGTGTGTGTGTGTGTGTGTGTGTGTGTGTGTGTGTGTGTGTGTTTGTAATATCTAATTGCAATTATTTTGACCAACATTGAGATATGATTTTTTTCATGTAAAAACACATTAAAACGATGATGGTGTTTTGTTTTGTTTTTCCGGGGATCTGAAGTAAATAAAGATGTTTTCTGAAGTCTTCAGATTGATGTGTTGGCCAGAACACCTCTGCAGCTCCACATGATTTCATTTAAAATGATATTTTGACACATTTTTGTCTTTAACAAATATTGTGGAACCTGTGATTTGAAAGTTGCAGTAGACCAGAATGCAGTTTCAGTAAAATTTCAATTAATTGTTCAACCCTAGTTGGTGATTAATTTAAAAATTGACTAATAATTGATAATGCAATTAATGGTTGCAGCTTTAAACAATTAACCTCCAAATTTCAGCCTTCTCCTTGGAAATATTTGTGGACTGACAGAGCCACTGACAGAGCCACTGACAGAGCCACTGACAGAGCCACTGACAGAGCGACCTGTAGAACTGCAGGTTGCAGCTAATAAAGCTCACAGTGATGTTTATGGATTTTACATCCTGGAGAAGAAAAAACTCATATTTGATTCGACTGAAACATTTAAAACAAAGAAAAAGTTTTATTTCTCAAATAATTTGATAAGAAAAAGAACCAGAATCAGAGGTGCTGTCAGTTTTTCACATTTATACACAACCTGTCACATAACCTGGGCTTGTAAAACACACACACACACACACACACACACACACACACACACACACCCTCTGTGGTATGCAAATGAGCTTCACTTTGGTCTGATTTCCAGCAAGTCACATGGTCTGTTACCACGGCGATTCTCAGAATCTCCCCGACAACTTCCTTTTTCTCATCAGCGGGGTGTGTGTGTGCATGTGTGTTAAAAAGTTAGTCAGTTGTGATGTTGTTGACGGAGGTGATGCTGCTGAGTGATCTCTCTCTCTCTCTCTCTCACACACACACACACACACACACACACACACACACACACACACACACACAGGGAGTCACTCATAACAAAACTAACACACGGTTGAGCAGCAGCAGGTGTGGATCGCAGAAACAGGGAGGGAATCTCCCAACACTTCACCCTGTGTGTGTGTGTGTGTGTGTGTGTGTGTGTGTGTGTGTGTGTGTGTGTGTGTGCGTGCACGCGTGTGTGTGTGTAGCCGACCAATCAGGGCTGAGAATCCTTGGAAATCTGAATCCAATCAAAATAACCTGAGTCGATTTGTGACTGTCTGTCAAACTCACTCTCATGTCTTGACACTAAATATGATTAGCTTAGCTTAGCATAAAGACTGGAAACAGAGGGAACCAGCCAGCCTGGCCTCCTCCCAGCACCTGTAAAGCAAACTGATGTTGTTTGTTTACAAAAGCTGAAACATTAAATGACAAATCTACAAACCAAACAAACAAATCAAAATAAAACTTGTCGATATTTTGTAGCAAAAATGGAGTCAGACACAGACGTCAAAGCTTCTACACAAAATAAACCAAGTGAGGACAGGTTGCCATGTCTGGGAAGTGATGCAAAACTGATTTCTGCTGCTGCAAATAATAAAATAACGACCTGCACCCAACCCAGTTAATAGATTAATTGTTCCCAACTGTGTTGTTCTTGAGTCACAGTTTCAGGATTTGAGCTGAGCTGATGGAGAGCACTGGATGCGCCGCTCTGTGTGCGCTGCTGCAGCCTGTGTGTGTGTGTGTGTGTGTGTGTGTGTGTGTGTGTGTGTGTGTGTGTGTGTGTGTGTGTGTGTGTGTGTGTTTGACAGAGCAGGTGACAGGAAGGTAGAGAGACTGTTGCACACAGTGTTTCTGGGAGTCATTAATACTCCAACCACTGGTTTGTCACTTGACCCAGTCATCGTAACCCGTTGTATTTTCAAGAAAGTCGACATGAACCAGCAGGTCGACCCACAACCTGACCAGCACATCACTATTTCTTTTTGTCGAGTGGAAGCAGAGCTGTTGCTGCAGCTGCATGTCGCTGTCTTGCATGTGTAGTTGTTGTTGTTCAGTGGAGATTTTCTTCTTCCTTTGGTGTTTATCTGCAGATGACAGCACCTGTAAGCGTTATACAGTCCACAGGTCCAGAAGAATTGCACCTAAAAAAACGAGTACCGCCACATCTTCAAAAATTTGGCGTTGACTTGGTACTGACTTGGTTCATGTGACATCACCATCATCCATTTATGTCATGAATCATGTGACCGTGTGTACACGGCTTTGTAAATCTGTTGAATAAAGAGTTTGTGTGTTTCTCTGATTGACATCTAACTCAACCCGTCTTTGTGTCTCAGCTGATCAGGTGTATGGAGATCAGGATATGCATGAAGTGGTCAGGAAACACTGTATGGACTACCTGGTGAGTCACTCACACACACCTGAACCTGAACTCACCTGTTGTGTTCACTGACAGTCTTTTACTGCTAGTATCGAAGCGTCACTACTAATAAAGTTGTTTTTCCTTCCAAGATGAAGAACGCCGACTACTTCTCCAACTATGTGACAGAGGACTTCACCACATACATCAACAGGAAGAGGAAAAACAATTGCCACGGCAACCACATTGAGATGCAGGCCATGGCTGAGATGTACAACAGACCGGTGGAGGTGTACCAGTACAGCACAGGTGAGTCTGTCTGACCACAGCCTCCAGATCTGTGGACGTCAGCCAATCACATCCCACCAACCTGTCCGTTTTTTCCTCCTCTCCTCCTGCTGCTGCCACAGAGCCAATCAACACGTTCCATGGCATCCACCAGAACAACGACGAGCCAATCAGAGTGAGCTACCACCGCAACATCCACTACAACTCGGTGGTGAACCCCAACAAGGCCACGATCGGCGTGGGACTGGGACTGCCCGCCTTCAAACCCGGGGTACCAAGACACGTTTATGTTGAAGTCTATTTTTAGTCTAGTCTAATTTTAATTAATGTTCTGTAGCCAATATTTTAGTCTAATTTTAATTGATGTTCTAGTCTAATTGTCGTGAGTGTATTAGTGTAATCTTAGTCTAATTTTAGTCAATATGCTGACGATTGAAGTTCTCCGTCCCCTGTCAGTACGCGGAGCAGTCTCTGATGAAGTCAGCGATCAAGACGTCGGAGGAGTCGTGGATTGAGCAGCAGATGTTGGAGGACAAGAAGAGAGCGACAGACTGGGAGGCCACCAACGAGGCCATCGAGGAGCAGGTGGCCCGAGAGTCGTACCTGCAGTGGCTGCAGGACCAGGAGAAACAGGCCAGACAGGTACGGAGGGAGGAGGGGGCGGAGCCGAGCATCAGGCTGAGCAGGTCCACTTTGACCAGGAGACTGATCAGTAAAATAGGTGTCAGTGTATTACCTACAGTAGATGGAGATGTTGGAAGCTAAGCTAAAACAGTAACTTCTGGCTGCTCTGTATTCCTGAACAAAATGTTGCATTGTTCACTATCTATCTAGAAAGTTTTAAAAAGTTCTATTATTTTCTAGCTCAATATAAACGTACAAAATATTTTATTGCTGTTAATTTGCTAAACAGTTTTTAAAAAAAGCTAAAAAAAAAAAAAAAAAAAGTGGGAAAATGTTATATTGATTGCTAGCTAGCTAGAAAGGTTTTAAAAGTTACATTGTTTGCTAGCTCAATATAAAGTTTAAAAATGTCATATTATATGCAAGCTGGCTAAATATTTAAAGAAAACGTTACATTGTTTGCTAGCAAGCTAAAAAGCAAAAACAAAAAACATTGTATTGCTGGCTAGCTAGCTAAAACATTGAAAAAATTATGTTGTTTGTTATCTAGCTAAAAGGGGGGGGGGGGGATTCTGTACTGTTTGCTAGCTAACTAAAAAGATAAGAAAATTAAACAGAACCATTCTGTTTCTTGGCTAGCTAGCTAAACAGTTGGTTAGCCTAGTTAGCCTACTCCTGATAGCTCAGCAAAGAATTATTTTGCTTAATCCATCTCACAAAGGCAGCCAGTTTAAATGCTAAACCTGCAGTTTAAGTTTAAAGTTAATACTGTTAATAACACACAAACACACGTAGCAGCAGACCTGTGAGCTAAAATGACTGATTTTATCAATGGAGTTTGGTTGGTTTGTAGAGAGTGATATTTGTCTGATATAATGGTGGTTTCCTTGAGAAAAGTCTGTCTGACAGAACAATAAAGAGATGAAAATATTCTAAATATCTTTAAAAACGGTATGTAAACAAACCTGGTCATGTGACCTGGTCCAGTTTGGTTCTTACTCTTCAGTGACCTCGCGTTACTTTCCTCATCACACTTGCCATCCAGACTGATTTACTTTATCATTTATTCTTTCAGCCCCGTAAGGCCAGCGCCACCTGCAGCTCAGCGACAGCGGCAGCTTCCAGTGGACTGGACGACTGGAGTGCCCGGTCGCCGCGACAACGCGACTCCGACCCCTCCCACTCGGACCTCACGACTGCCCCGTCGACCAACAACAAGCCCCCCTCACCCGCCGGAGCCGCCCTCATCCTGAGCAAACCCCCGTCGCCCTGCGCGCCAGGTGACACACACACACACACACATAATTTTTAAAGTTTTTCAGCGAAAATGAAAACAACAATGATCAAAATATGATTATTTTCACCACATTGAGCAGCCATAACTTTTCTGTGTGTGTGTGTGTGTGTGTGTGTGTGTGTGTGTGTGTGTGTAGGTCCCAGTAATCAGAGTCGTCATCATTTGGAGTACAGAGCCATCATGCAGGAGATGTCGCCTACAGCATTTGGTAAGACACACACACACACACACACACACACACACACACACGCACACACACACACACACGCAGGCAGGCAGGCAGACACACACACACACACACAGACACACACACACACACACACACACACACACACACACACAGCCATCAAACACTGGCTGCTCCGCCTGACAGTCGGCACCATCAGCAGCGTTTTAACCCCAGAATAGAACCAATCACAAGATTTTGTTTGTTTACAATAACTTGTGAGTATAAAACAGCAGCAGCATGTTGAAGTCAGGCTGTCAACGAATAATATTACACCACCAAATACTGTTACTGTTGTGCTGCAACCATGTTTATCACTCCACTCCAGTTATTGCAGTACTGCAGATACTGATACAGCTGTCAGCAGTCCTGTAACAGTCAGTCAGTTTCTGTTGTTTACTGTCAAACTTCAACAGGAAGTGTGTGTGTGTGTGTGTGTGTGTGTGTGTGTGTGTGTGTGTGTGTGTGTGTGTGTGTGTGTGTGTGTGTGAGGTGAAACACAGGCCAGTATCACTCTGAGAAAACACACACACACTCAGTTTCGGTGTTTATGTTTCTAACAATTGCCTGTTATCAGCAGACAGAAATATATTTACTGTATTAAATCATAAAATGAACAGCTGTTCTGAACCAGAATAGCTGTTCTTGTTAATTAGAGTTCAGTTTAATGCTGAATGTTTCTCTGAATGAGTCGGTGTCTGTTGATGAGTCATAATAAATCATTAATAATCTTTTAGACAGAGTCGATGTTTATAACTGTTAAATTGATTAAAATGTTAATGGAGTTTGGCAGCAGTGAGACTGTATTTTTGTTTTTGTGATAATAGACTGAATTTTACATTGACAGACAGTTGATCAGCTGTATAAATCTGTCAGCTGACAGAGGAGGACTCATCCTCACTTGTCAGTTTATGAGGTTGAGCTCATCCTGCGCTCCCACAGTGTTCCTGCAGTGTTCCTGCAGTGTTCTCGCGGTGTTCCCGCAGTGCTTCTGCAGTGTTCCTGCAGTGTTCCTTCAGGAGGAAAAGAATTTCAAAGTATTTAATATACAGCCTGTGGCTCCAACTCACTATTTAAACTGCTGTACTCATTTTTGAACATGCAGTTGTTACATATTTAGAAGCTAATTTTTGACAGTTTTTCTCAAAAAGTGACTGAAACAATTAATCATTTATCAGAATGATCTTTGCATCGTCATTTTGGTGCACAAAAATTCATTAAATCAGTTACTGTATCTATAATCTGTGGGAAATTTTTCCCCTGTAAAATTGATATCAGTCTCAAACATCCCATATCGTCCGGGCTCTACTCCAGACTTTTCAGTTTCAGATCTGAACCAATTTTCAAAGTGTGGAACTTCCCAAACAGCTGAACTTCAATCCAACAGGAAGAGGACGTCTCAGTCCAGATCCAGCTGAATCATGGTTCAGTTTGTTTCTCAAATGAAAATATTTTCTGGATAGTTTAGACTTTCTGACAAATTGTTAGGACTGAGAAAAGCAACGAGCTGCAGTTATAAAAGCATCATTTTTTACTTGTCCTCTCACATCTTTTGTCCTGCTTCTCAAATTAGCTGCTTTTATCTGTTTTATATCGTCTTATTTTCAATATTTTAGGGGTTTTAGACTGTTAGTAGGAAAAAAGAAATACTTTGAAGACGTCTGTGGAGCCTAGAAATTGATAGAATGTAATAAAAGGTTATCAAACAAGTCAAAAGCTTCATTTAATCAATAATACTGTTGGAACTGTCAACAAACCAGAAGTTTGTTTTGTTCTGATGTGAGTTGACTCTGAGTAGTGAGTCTGTGGTGTCTGTAAGCCTGTGTGTGTGTGTGTGTTTCAGGTCTGACAGACTGGGAGGACGATGAGATTCTGGCGTCGGTTCTGGCCGTCTCTCAGCAGGAGTACCTGGACAGCATGAAACACCAGAGCGCTGCCGCCGCCATGCATCGAGAGAGGGAGCCGTCACCCGACAGCAGCTGATAGCTGGCCGACACACACACACACACACACACACACACAAAACCACACAATTACAATGATGACCTTTGACCTCCCCCTCACCCCGCCTCCTCCTCGCCTTCCACCATCCTGACCCCGCCCCCCTCGCCTCTGACCCGCAGAAGGAGATCGACCAGGGAAAAAATAAAACATTCAACAAAGAAATGCACACTTGTTTTTTTCTCCAGACGTTACAACTCATCCGCTCATCACTCTCCTTTCTGACGTCTCCTCCTTCCTTCCCTGTTTCCTTCTCTCTTTTCCTCTCTGTCTTGTTTCCTCCCTCCAGCCAATAGTGATCCAGAGTCATCAGACACGCCCCCTTCAGTTTTCTGGTGTCCACTCAGGTGGAGCTCAGTCTTAACGCTGACATGTTGTGATTTCATTTCCTGACATTTTAAACATTTTTGGGGGGGCAGCTGTGAGCAGAAAACACTGACAAACGTTCATCATCAGGTTCAGTTTTAATTTGTTAGCTACATGGCTAACAGGGCCATTGGCTTCAATGAGGAATGCTAATCAGATGTCTGTCAGTAATCCTGTAGGCTAAGTTAGCACACTCTTTAGCGAGCGAGCTATCACCTGAAGTCTTACTATGTTTTACTGCTAGTTCTTTTTAGCACTGCTAGCAAGAGAAATGTTTTCCTGCTTGCTCTGCTCGTTGGCAGCCATTGTGTGCAGGAACCAGAATCAAAAACCGCGTCACACTAATCATGACAGAAAAATGGCGACCAGTCTGTGTCAGTGTCCTGCAGACTAAGTTAGCATGCTCTTTAGTGAGCAAGCTATCACCTGAAGTCTTACTATGTTTTAAAGGTAGTTCCTTCTAACAGTGCTAACAAGCTGTGTTGCTGTTAGCTTTAGCTCTTAGCTGGAGATTGCAAATTTGTTTTTTGCTCATTTTTAGCTCCCAACAGGTGAGGAATGCTAGCCAGAATTTAACAGAACAAGCAGTCTAAATGTGTGTCAGTGTCCTGTAGGCTAAGCTAAAATGCTCTCTAAAGACATCCTTCTAGAGCCACATTGCTGTTAGCTTAGCAGCCAATGGATAGCTTGTTTAGCCCTGATTTTAACACCTCTCATTGGTCCCACTGGCAGCCATTTTGTGAGGGGAACTCAAACTAGAAATCGAAAGTTGTCTCATGCTAATCAGTACAGAAAAGGACAACCAGTCTGTATCAGTATCCTGCAGCCTAAGTTAGCATGCTCTTTAGCAAGCAGGCTATCACCTGAACTCTTACTATGTTTTAAAGATAGTTCCTTCTAGCAATGCTAACAGGCTGTGTTGCTGTTAGCTTAGCTGTCGGTAGCAAAATTGTAACTGGCAGCCATTTTGTGTGAAGAATGTTAGCCCCATGCAAATCAGAGCCGAAAAAAACAACCATGCTAAAGGTACTGTACTGTAGCATGTTCTTTAATGACGTTTTGCTAACCCCACCAAGGAGCCACACTGTTATTAGCTTAGCTGCAGATGGATAAGTTGTTTAGCCCTAATGTTAATACCTCTCACAGTGCCCTCTGGCAGCCAGTTTGTGTGAGGAATATTAGCCCCAGACTAATCAGAGCGGAAAAACATGACCATGCTAAAGGTACTGTATATCTGTGTCCTGTAGGCTGAGTTAGCATGCTCTTTAAAGACGTCTTGGAAATTGCAAACTTGTTATCATGTTATTTAAAGACATCTTGCTAACACCGCCAACGAGCCACATTGCTGTTAGCTTAGCTGCCGATGGATAGATTGTTTAGTCTAATTTTTGCACCTTTCGTAGCGCCCTCTGGCAGCCAATTTGTGTGGGGAATGCTAATCATAGTTGACCCTTCCCAAGTCATACTTGTTTTTGCTCTGTGCTCCCGTGACAGTGGAGGTAGCTTGGTACCTCGGTCAGCTTCCTGTTTCCTGTACTCAGCTCATCTATGTTGAAAAGAAAACTATATTTTGAAGATGGGTTTAAGATGTTACTGGGGGACATCATAAGGTAGCTAATGTTAGCAAAATGGTAGCTAACAAGCTCACTAATCTTCATAAATCATTAGCTAGCTAGCTTAGTAGCATTTTTCTATCATGAGCTGACCAAAGGTGTGACCATGTGTGTTGTTTTTACTGGAAATGGAAAGAAAAAATTGTCAGTTTGCTCAACTGTTATTGGAGCACAGCCAAAAGGGGTGGGACCTAAGAAGAGTCATTTGAAAAAGATGATAATAACTAAAGTGTTCTCTTGTAGTCTCCAGGTTCCTGACCGCTAACACACTGCATCAGCTAGCTTTGTGGCTAACAGTTAGCTCAGCGGCTAATAGTGAAATCATGTCCCCGATCGTTCTCACAGCTCGCAGTGGCGGCCATTTTGTGTCGACCAACAGTCGTTTACTTTCCATCATTAATCTGAGCAACAAAACGCCTCTTCAACAGCCAGCAGAGACTCCACAGTCTGCAGCTCTTCCTCTCTCTTTCTCCTTTTTGTCTTCCTCCTCCTCCTCCTACTCTTCCTCACCTTCATCACCTCCATCATCATCATCATCATTGGACTTATTTAGCTGCATGTTTAATTGACCACGACCAATATCATCATAGAGAAAAAGCGACAAATAAAAAAGGAGAGAAAAAAAAGAGAATTGTCATACTTATCCTCTTAATGATTGATTATTGTTGTTATTATTAATATTATAAGTTTGTTTTATTTTATTTTCTTGTTTGGGATGAAAAGATCTTTTTTTTCTTGGAATAAAAAGAGGAAAATGTTTCTGAAAAAAAAGTGTTTGGGAGATTTATTTGTTTTCTGCACATGAACATGAATATGTTTTTTTTCCCTCTTTACATCGTCACATTTCACTTTCTTCTCTTTCGTCTGCTCTTCTTCATCTGTTTCTTTTATACACCCTGATATTTACACTTCACTTTCTCCTGTACATCATTTCTTCATTAAGAAAATCTTCTGCCTTTTTTTCCTCTTCTGTCTTCTCCTTCCTCTTTCCTCTTTGCCTCTGTGTCCTATTTTCCTTCCTTTTCTTCCTTCTTGTTTCTTTTTTTAAACAGACTATTTATGATGACATAGCGAGTGTAAAATGTGTCACGTACAAAGAATTCATTTGATTATAAAGTTACAGGAAGGAGCAGAGAGACAACAGGCTCCACACCTCTGTTTTTACTCAAAGTCATTTTTGTTGTTTTTATTGGACTGCTGGTCACCTGAGTTCACAGCAGCTTTAATAGAAAATTGAAAATTTTTAGGTGTCATTTGCAAAAAAAAGTTGCAATGTTTTAATTCTTTTAACTGTTTTTTGCATAATTTATTAAAAATCAACAAGAACTTGACAACTTGTTCCAAGTGTTCTATCTAATCTTATGAAAAAGGCTCAAGGTTACAGAATTTCTAACTAAATCTGCTTTAAATATAAATGAAGAAGTTGACTGGGGGAGTATTACACAAAAAGAAAAATCTTTTTGGAGCTCAAACTCAAAACCAGCACAGAATTTAAAAAATATAAAGGTGCACAGAGAGTTGATAAATGTCAGTAACAATGATGAGCCTCTTCTGTACCCGTGATAAGAATAACAAATGAAAACACAACAAAGGAGTAAATAAAACACTGAGTCGGTTCTTTGAGACGTACATGTATGATTTTAGTGTGGACGGACTGCTGTGATTGGTGGAACTTGTGGGAAATTTGCAGAAAAGTTGCGTTGATTGGACAAAATTGCAAGGTTGTGTAGAAATCATAGGGATTTGCTGAGTTTTCGTTAATTGTGATTGCAACATCTCAACTTCCTGGAGGGGCTTTATGATTGGTTATCTGTGCAGTGAGAGGCGGGACCTGCGTGATAACTATATTTAAATGTGCATTGTTGTCTTTTGTATGTAGCCTACTTTGTCTTATTTAATTATTTCTTTTACTAAGTTAATTTAGCCAATTTAATAAATTAATCAGTGATTTCAATAATAAATCATATAAATACAAAGTATTTTTCATGATGGAGTGTGGAGGATGAATTTGAGTCTCACAGCCTGAAAAAAGATGCACAATGATGGTAGAATTTCTTTTTCTTCACTCAAAGAATAAAGTATTGAAGCTTTATATTATATTTATGTGGTGTCGCTCTGTTGTGCTGTGATTAGTGACTAATTAGATATGAAATATAAATTTTAAACAGGAATAATAAACTGTAAGATACGGTCAGACTGTCTTACAGGTTATTATTCCTGTATAATTAAAGTAGATGTGAGAAATGGCGCAAATTCTTTTAAAGACTCCTTTATCTCTTTCTTTAAACTGAAGCTTTATTTAACTAATACCAAGAAAACTCGGTCAGTTTTCTGACAGGAAGTGACCAACAAGAAGAGGAACCGACACTTTATTTTGATACAGTTCGTGTGTGTGTGTGCGTGCGTGTGTGTGTGTGTGCGTGTTTTGGGGAAACCGTCTTCTTGTTTCCCGTCATCAGCGCGCGCAGCTCAGAATTCTACGAATTCCTCTCGCGGGATTTGAATATTCATAACGTCACAACCGCAGGTCGACCCTGGTTGGCGGGACGGTTCAAAACATTGAACACACGTCTCAGTGCTGATTGGACAGCGTGGGCGGCGGGGGGCGTGGTCAGACAGAGGGTATAAATATAGAACAAAACAGTAACGCAGGTCAGCAGGAGCAACCGAAATGTCAACGAGGAGTATTTGGTCTTTATCTTAAACTTTTGAATCCAGTTTTAACAGGAAGAATCAACGTTAACAGTATTTTTTCTTTGCTGAAATTGGATGTAAACTCGCTCCGCGGGGAGACACACGGCGGGAAACGGCTCCTTCAGTCGGTTTGAGACGAAAAAAACGTTTAAAAACGACGGAAAGCAACAACAGGATGATTTTTTTCAGCCGCAACTGAGTGAAAACGTCCAGAAAATGTTTGAGAAAAGAGGTTTGGAGCTTCAGCTGGAGGAGGACGACCGAGGGAAACACGGTGAGAACAAGTAGAAAAGTTAGAAAATAGAAATGTTCAAAATTAAAGTGTTTTCATGTCTGATTAAACCACAGAAGTGTCCTCTGGTAACGTGGTGCAAACCAAATTACATTCAAAAAACAGCCAGTTTAATGCTTAATGCTTTAATGATCATTATTGTTAATATAACAGTCGCCTCAGTTCTGGTGTTATTTGGTCGGTTTAGATCACATAGAACGGTTCCCATGGTTACTACGGTTTAACGTCTCACATTAAAATAAAGCGCGAAGTTTTTTAATAACGTTCTTCAACCAAATATGACTTTTGAACAGACTTTTTTACTGCAGACTTTTTACTTTTTACTCTTTAATTCGCAAAAATCTTTCTCGACCATGAAAGCAGACATCAGTAGGTTCATTTCTGCGTGGTGGAGCCGTCACTGTAACACATCCAAACTGACCTGAGAACCGCCTGAGGCCGACATGTTGAACCAAAGTTCTGTGTATAAAGTTGTAACTGATGTGTTCTCTGTCTCCCAGTGAAGGAACCGTTCTGCAGTCAGTACAGCTGTGGTTCTCTGCTCGGCAGCGGTGGTTTCGGTTCAGTGTTCTCGGGTCAGAGACTCTGTGATGGACTGCAGGTCAGTCTGCAAACTTTTCTTCACACCTTTATTTCTCCACTAAGCTTTGTCTGTTTTATTGATTAGATTTTATTTGTCTCCGTCCTTTATATTTATGTTCCTGGATAGTTTTTATTGTTTAGATTTTGTGTTGGTTTCTTATTTTAATCCTCTGAAGCAGTTTAACTTTGTTTTTGTCACAACCTACTGACCCATTTACGACCAGAGTTATCCTTATAGTTTTATCCGTATAGTTTTGCTAATTTTTTTTTTGTTTTAATTTTTCCAATTCAGTTTAGTTTTTATTACTTTCAGTATGAGTAACTGACAAAAACTAAATGACATTTTCTTCTATATATTTTATGTTAGTTAGTTACTTTTATTTTTTTTAATTGTAAAGTTTTTATTTTATATCATTGAACTTTTTCACATGTCGTTCACAATAATAACCTTGTTTCTCTGAGGAGGAAATGACATCACTGTGATATATTGACCTTCTCTGCTGCTGCAGACGTAAATAAACAAAATATCTTCGTTCTTTTTGTCCCTCCAGGTTGCCATTAAACAGATTTCCAGTGACAGAGTTCAGCAGTGGGCCAGACTGGTGAGTGACACACTTCTTTTCATTACTGATTGGTTATTTAGTCTTTTAATGTGTCAGAAAATAATTTCCCAGAAACGAAATAATCCTAAATGTATTCAGATTCCTGTCTGAGTTTAAATCTACAAATTCAGTGATTGTTTCAGCTGCACAGTGAGAAGAAAAACCTTAATTTAATTTAACTGTGTGTAGAAACAGACTTCAGGTCAGCTCTGCCCTCTGCTGGACTGACAGGTGAATTACACCTGCCAGTGGTTCCCATGGAAACTTGTGACGTCACTGTTCAGTAAATGACGCTGTAGGATTTCCCCTCAGGAACAAACTCTTTTTTTATTCATCACAAGGTTAACGGGGAGTCCCCCCCTCCAACCACAGAAAAAACACCTGGAGCACCTGCAGACGACGGCTGAGGGCAGAAAAACACGCTGAAAAATCAATCTGGACTTTCTGTTGAATTACTGACAAATCAAAAAACAGCCTACATGAGTCATAACAGACTGAGAGCAGAACTGTTGATCAGGGTTTCTGCAGGTCTGGAGTTTTTAGGAATGATAGTGACATGAGAGTTAAAAAAAATCCAATATTGATATTATAGGCCTGTATTCTCTATTTTCATATGTGTGTGTGTGTGTGTGTGCGTGTGTGTGTGTGCATATAAACACATTTTTGCAGTGATTATGTGGGTGAACTGATGGAATATCACCATCTCATGTTTGTAATCTTTCTCTCCCTGCAGCCCGGTGAGATCGGCCCTGTTCCCATGGAGATCGCTCTGCTGCAGCGGCTGTCGGAGGTCGGGGGTCACGGGGGCGTCGTCCGCATGCTGGACTGGTTCGAGGTGGAGGGGCGGGGCTTCCTGCTGGTGCTGGAGCGACCGCCGCAGTGTCAGGACCTGTTCGACTTCATCACGGAGAGGGGAGCGCTGTCTGAACGCCTCGCGCTCAGGTTCTTCCGTCAGATCGTTGAGGCGCTGCGCTTTGTGCACGCCAACGGCGTCGTGCACCGAGACATCAAGGACGAGAACATTGTGGTCGACACGAGGACGCTCGACGTCAAGATCATCGACTTTGGATCAGGAGCTCCACTCAAAGAGACGCCGTACAGCGAGTTCGAAGGTACAGAGACAAACACTGTCAACTTATCAATTACTGGAAAAAATATTGTCAGATTGATCACTAGTTGAAAAATAGTAAGTAATAGTATTTTTTCAATGAACAAGATCTTTATAAACTGGATATTTTTATTTAATACAGCCTTTATAACATTCGTCTCCTTGTCTCCTCTCCTTGTCTCCTCAGGGACTCGGGTCTACAGTCCTCCGGAGTGGATCCTGTCTCAGTCCTACGTAGCCGTCCCCCTCACTGTCTGGTCTCTGGGTGTGTTGCTCTTCGACATGGTCTGCGGCGACATCCCGTTCGAGTGTGACCAGGAGATCATCACAGCCACGCCCCTTTTCACCAGACGGGTCTCTACAGGTATAGCAGACGCTCCGTCCCCCACCCCAAAAAAACTCTGCTTCTGTGAAATCTGATTGGCTCTAAACTCTTCCCCTTTTCCTCCCCCCTTTCAGAATGCCAGTCTCTGATTCGCTGGTGCCTGTCTTACCGCCCTGAGGATCGCCCCACCCTGGAGGAGATCCTGTCTCACCCCTGGATGGAGGGAGGAGAGACGGAGGAGGAGGAGGACCACAGCTCTCTGCCCAGCCAGTCCCTGTAGGACTCTGGACAGACAAGAGACATAAAGGGACTCTGGAGCGTCACCATGACGACTCCTGTCACACTGCAGGACTCTGTTCGTCCAGCAGGGCGGCACCAGAAACTAAACCTCACACTGGATTTAAAAGGATCAGATCAGAGGAGTTTTCAGGGTTTTTTCTCATTAACTCACAGACAGGAAGTAATCAAATATTTATGGAGCTGAAGGATGAAAAAAAAAACACTGGAACAACCCTTTAATCATCATCGCAGAGAAAACTATTTAAATGTAAATGTATTATTATTTTTGTTTTGTTTTGTTTTTAGGGTTGGACATTGAGAACTGATTCCAAATAAGAATCGAGTCCAAAATTACGATTCCAAAGGAATCATTAAGAAATTAAAATTTTCGATTGTGCCTCTTGATTCCTGCACAGATTTCACTCATTGCAAGTTTCAAATTAAACTATTAAACTGAATATAATGGAGAGATTGATGGGCAATAAATTATTTGCAGCTCTGATCTCGACATTATTGCAAACATTTACATGAAGAACGCAGGAGACACTCAGAGAATCAGAATCAATAAGCAGAATCGTTCAAATCCAATCGATATCAGAGCCTGTAGCAGTCAGCTGTTCTCTTGTTTACCTGCAGCATTCAGGTCTGATTCAGGCAGAATGTCGTCCTGTTTGGTTATTTATTCAACTGAGTATTTATTTAGTTTTTTTGTTTTGTTTTAGTTGGAGCTACATCAGGGGGTTGTGGGTCTTAAACACTTGTTAGCATTGACTGTAAACAAAGATGTCCGCCGCCACGTCTGTTCTTCCACCCAACACGCAAAAATGAACAAACATCAGGGGGACGTCTAGATGTCCTGGAGGATCTTTTGGGGAGCCGACATGTCGTCCATCTTTATATACAGTCAATGCTTGTTAGTCTTTTTCTTTGGAATTTTTCCTCATTATTTTCTAGAAACATCCTGGTGTGAAACTACGAGAAACACGGACAAAATATTTAAATCCAAATGAAGCAGCTAACAATTCATTACATTTCTAAATTAACTGAAAGAAGTTGTGTCAACCTAAAGTCTTTTGTTGAGATAATTTACTTTTCTTTGAGTTTTAGAAACGAGTAACTGCATTAAAGTGAAAGTGAATGATGGTTAATAATTTAATATCTTCAGTTGCAACCATTTAATTTTCTAGAACCAAAACAATGACAGATCAGGTTGTTTGGATTCAAGTTTATCAAATGAAGAAAAGTACATTTTCTCAACAAAAGATTAAAGATCTGCAAAACTTCTTCAGTTTATTTAAAAGTTGACTTGAAACCGAAAACTTTGGTGAAATTAGGAATTTTCTTACTTTTTTTTTTACAGTGCAGGTGCAGATCATAAACAGGTTGTCTGAGAAGTTTCCAAGCAGAGCAGCAAGAAACAATGTTGTTCTATTAAATGTCAGAAAATATTGAAAAATATTTGTTACACACAATCTGCACAGCTGTTCATGTGGACGTTTGCCTGAAATGTTCAACTCGTTCAAACTCGTCAATAATTTACTAAAACCTCAGAGAACAAGAACCAGACCTGAGGAGAGAACGTTCCACAGTTTGATTTGGAACTGAAGACGTGTAAAGATCAAGTGTTCCTGTCCAGTAAAAACAGAACAGAAGCTGCAGATGTTTCACAGATCTCAGGTCAGAGTTTCATCTGTAAAGTCTGAAACTTCATTTAACATTTAAACAATAATTATATTTATTTTTTTCCTGTTTAACATCAGATCTGATCCAGTTTCAGATGAAAACCAGTGAATATGGTTCAGAGTGATTTGCATCCTGCTGATGTTTGGATGTGATGTCACTGTAAATACTTGTGTATTATTGGCTGTTTTTTATGGTCAAAGTGGCCCATTGGTCACTTGTTTCTGTTTATTTACATTAAATATACATTTATGGATCAAAGAACATAGATCCCAAGTTTAAATAAAACTGTTTTTGTCACTTCATCTTGTGTCCTGATTCTTTTAGTTGTTGTTTTTTTACCCACAATTCATTGTGTTCAGCACATCATTATTATCAGCTTGTATAAAGGCTGAGAAATTAAATATCAGCATCTTCTCACACACGTTGATATGACTGCACATGTAATATGTCTGCAGTGTGGAGGGTTTTTATTTCAAATATATATTAAATATAAATCATATTAAAGTTGCTGTTTACAATAATTACTCAGCGTCTGTCAGGCCAGAACACAAAATCACATTTCTTCATCACAACAAATCTGATTGGTCCATCTGAAGTTATCACGTAAACATTCAATGTGAACATTTTAAAAAGCACTGTCTTTTATTTTGAAAAGCTTTGTATTTCATATCTGCATATGTCAGTGGGCTGTCAAAATAAGAGTTAGTGGCAGAATAATGTAAACTTGATTACAGGAGAGACTTGATCTTCTCTGTAAGAAGATGGAAAAAATGTGTGCATTTATTATAATATCAGCTTGTCAGATATCAGCAAAAAAAAAAACATTATTAAAGTAATGTAACTCGATTACTTTGTTACTTTTGGATGACCTCAATATAGAATATGGTGAAATTGTTTAGCCTAATATAGTGTTTTTAGGGCTGCAACTAATGAGTATTTTCATCATCGATTAATTGGGTGATTATTTTGTCAATTAATCAATTATTTGTTTGGTCCATAAATTGTCAGAAAATGTTGATCAAAGTCCAAGATGTCGTCCTTAAATGTCTCGTTTTGTCCACAACTCAGAGATATTCAGTTTACAGTCAGAGACGAGGAAAGAAACCAGAAAATATTCACATTTAAGAAGCTGAAATCAGAGAACTTTTTTAAATTAGAAAATGCCTCTAAATAAATAATCGATTGTCAAAATAGATGCAGATTAATTTAATAGTTGAGTAGAGTGTTCTGGTGAGTTTTATATCATTTCTGTCTAGAGAGTTTAAATGAAATGAGTTTTACAGAGTTAACAAGCAAATTAAAGCTCCTCTTAGTTCAGTAAAAGACAGAAACATGAATTCAGATGGTGACTGGTTGTGTTTCTCTGTTTATTTATGAAAATTCTTGTGAGGACATTTTCTTTCTTGACATTTTGTCAGTTAATTTTTAAATATTCTCCTATGTTATGTGTCCTCCTGCTGTCTTAGTGTTTGTATTCTTTACTTTTGGGGACAGAGGACAGTTTTCACTGCAGCTCTGCGGAGTGACGCTGTTGATCCAGCAGGTGGCGCTGAAGATCACAAACATTTGACAGGTGAGGCGTTCACCCAGCAGCCAATAAGATTCCTCCATCTTCAAACCTGAAGGAGAACAAGGAAGTGATTGTTGGGAGCAGGATCAGAGAGGAGGAGGAGGAAGAGGAAGAGGTCTCACTCTGACTGTTTATTCAGATCTGCTCACACAGCCTGCCCTTAGAAATAAAACAACATGAAGACAAAGACATGCTTTGAAAATTATTACACACTCATTAGGTGTATATCTTTATCCTATTCCACTCTGAATTCGTTACATGTTTAATAGTAAAACGACATTATTATTGTTTTACTATTTACATTTTTAGAAGCCATGATATTACATCAGAGTGATACATCGTCTCAGACAGTTGGTCCTATCTCTGCAGCAGTAGTTCCTTCAGTTCCTGGACACCTCAGACTCAGATCCTCCACGGTGTGTTTTCGTCCCGGTGGTCCCGGTGGTCCCTCCGCGGGCCTCTCTACCCTCAGCTCCGGTCTGAGACAGACAGACAGACGGTCTCCTTCCGCTGTAACCTGCGGAACAAACCGGAGTCGCTCCCGGTGGGTCTTCACTGTGACCCGGGGCTAGCTGGGAGGCTAGCCGAGTGTTAGCCGAGCAGGCAGCGGGGTTGAAGGCTCGGCTCGGTCCGGGCGGCGGGCAGAGGCAGCGCAGCATGGCCGGAGGAAATCACAGTCATGCGGCGGAGGAGAAGGCAGCGAGCCGGAGTCAGAGTGAAGGTGAGCGGAGGAGTGAATTCACACGGCCCGCATGGGTCTGAACCCGCCGGGCAGCTGTGACAGGAGGAGCTGAGAGTAAATAAATCAGAGTTTAAACGTAAAATTTATCGATAAATTTAAAACATTAAAAGTCAAAGTTAGTCGCTTTGTTTTTGTGTTAGTTAGCGTTCAGTTAACGAGCGGTGAATGCTAACTTAGCGAACTAGCGGATAAACAAACGGTCCTTCCTAGAAGAGAACCGTAGATTTGTGGAACTCTTGCGAGATTTGTGTGCATTGTTTCTCAGATGTTAACGTTTTACAAAATAATCGTGTTTTCTACTGTGACTGTTGGTATAGTTCAGATCTGTGGAGGTTTAGGGACAGAAAACCCCCGATAAAGGTTAGACAAAGGCCACAGTTTGTGTTAAAAATTATAACTCTCGCGAGATCTATGCCCGGTTTGGGGTTCCATTCTAGACACGACTTGGCTAAACTAACCAAACTTAGCTGAATTAAAGAAGGTGGTTATTTATAGAAGTTAACCAGAAAAGTTAACCAATATGCTAACTAACTTATGTCGACAGTATTAATTTAAGATGTTTTATACGTAAAGCTATTACTCTTAATTTAAAGTAAAGAAATTTAAGTGCTAGCCTGCTAGCTCGGCTGGAGGCTAACCCAGAGGCTAGGCTAACTCGCGTCACTGTATATTAATATAAAGCAGTTTTTTTCTGGAGCTAACTGGGCGGTCTGTGTGAGATAATGCTGTTTCTTTAGTCTTTAGAGGTTTAACGTGCACAGCTGGTGTTAAATCACCGATTAACAGCCTTAGTAGAGGTGTATAAACCAGGTGTATTAGGTGTGTTATAAAGTGTCACAGGGTGGGCAGCTGGTGACGTGGAGGTTTGGTCTGCAGGTAACACACACTCCTTGAATTACACACACGCTCCCTGTTGACTGTACATAAATGTTCGTCCACATTTCTCTAAAATCTCTTATATTGATATTTTATCTCATTGTGATATGAAACTACATATTGTGATATCGTGATATGGAATAAGTGATGTCGTTTCCTGTTCTAGCTGTTCTATTTACTCACTGTGTCATTATATCTACATAATTGATGACAATCGATTAATCATTCATTGCTGTTAGAAACTGAATTGACTACAAAACATATTAATTTATAATTAATTAATAGATTTGAAATGGCAGTAATTGAAAACTTCTTCAGTTGCAGTTGGACATTGTTTTGTCTGGTTAAGGCTTTTGTTGATTAAAGACACTTAAAATTGTACTTAAAATGTGGAGGAAGGTATAGAAAATTATGAAAGGAAAAAAACATGGGTGATTTATCTAAATAATTACTAACAATTAACTGAGTGTTTGCATTTCAACTACAAGTTAAGGAAAATGTTCAAACTTGTAACACTCATGTTAATATTTGGTGAAAACACCAATAGTCAAACTAACAAAATTATTGCAATATTGTTCATGATGTGTGAGTTTTTGTTTGTTTTCTCCATATCGCCCAGTGAGAATACAACTAATCTTACTTTATCACCTTCACTACTTCCAACCTTTGGATTACACAACATGTTGTCAGTCATGACCTATAAGATCAATGATTATTGATATCAACTGATATGAAATTTCACTATTGTTTTTCAGCTGTATCTCTCAGGCCTAATTCTCCCTGCAGGAACTATCATCTGACTGTTTAATCTCACCTAAATACTTTATTCATGGTTCTGATTATGTAACGTAACAACCATCTCTTTTGCTCCTGGAAACACCAGTCAGGGTTCAATGTTAATGTTTTTGTTGTTGCCCAGCAGCTGGGTCAGACATCTACCTGCCTGAAGTCAGTTTGTACTTGCCCCTATATAAATATATAAGATAACAACAAAGGTATTAAAATGAAGTTAATTGTCATGTTTAATTTAGGGCTCCACTGTCTATAAAATGTCAGAAAATGGTGAATAATGTCCATCTCAGTTTTTTAAAATCCAAAGCGATGCCTCTAAATGTCTTATTTTTGTCAGTTTAAAACCCCAAAATGTTCAGTTTGATGATGAATGATAAATTCAGTTTGATCATAAACAGAGAAAATCGGGAAATCACCATATTTAAGAGAATGAACAGGATTGTCTGAAGAAACAATGAAATCTGTTTTATACTCCATCAGTCAACAGAAACAGAACAATTCATGAAAACCCAGTGATGGAGATCAGAGAGCAGGACACTTTTAATAATGATAAACTTTAGTTTTATAGCACCTGACATACAAAACATGCAGCTCAAAGTGCTTTACATTTTATATTAAGAACAAAGAATATAAATACAAAGTTATCAAGATTCATTTAACACTCAGCAGAGTCTTCATTTCATTTTTATTAGTTTTAGTCAACAAAAACTCACTGTTGACCGGCTTTTTTATTTTGCGTTCCCTCTAAACATTTTGAGGTTACAGTTGGTGTCATCTCCATTGTGTACAGTTACCATGGTTACAGCTGTCACCATCTTTGTGTACAGTTGCCAGGGTTACAGCTCTCATCTCCGTTGTCGTGTTGACATGTACGTGAGTGATGCAGCAGCCTCGCTCTCCTCAGTATCCAAATGATGAGGATGACTTTTCTCTCCATTGAATAATCAGTTGATTGTCTCATCGGTTCAGCTGTGGACGAATTACCAAAATATGAATTTTAGCCAAAAAAAACACTGATTAGTACCTGATTGGTGATTGTGTGTGTGGTTGCTTGGAGATCTGATCTGTCTGCTCCTCTGCAGTGAACAAGAGGTTGAAGTACATCAGCCTGGCGGTGCTGGTGGTCCAGAATGCATCGCTCATCCTCAGCATTAGATATGTCCGCACGTTACCGGGCGACCGCTTCTTCACGACGTCAGCCGTCGTCATGGCGGAAATCCTGAAAGTCCTGACGTGTCTGTTCATCATCTTGCTGCAGAAGAGATGTAAGTGAATCAGACACGACACCACAGAAACAATGAGTTTACATGTTTCTCAACAAAAATATCCCAGAATACAAGAAACTGCCACCTTCTGTCTTTTTGTCCTGCAAATGTTTATTCCAAAACACCGGTCAGATTTGCCTCCATTTATGATGTCACAAGGGGCTTAGCGCCACCTCTAGACAGGTGACCACTAAATACCTCGTGAAAGCCTTTCATAAGAACCCCCAAATTAAATATGAACCCAAAATTAGCATAATATGCCTCTTTTAAAGTGTCATAGATGCATAAAGTTATTAACATTAAAGTGAGTGAACTGCCTCCTCCTCTTCAAGCCTGGACACCCGACTGAGGATTTAACTTCCAGCCTGCTGGTTTGGTTTCTCCTGTTGGTGAAGACAAAGTGTAGCAGTGCTGAACCGGTATACAGTAACACCCTGTCTCTGTCTCTGTCTCTGTCTCTGTGTCCCTGCAGTGAATGTGAAGGAGACGGCGTTGTTCCTGGTGGACTCCATCGTGATTCAGTACAAAGACACTCTGAAACTGGCCGTCCCTTCACTCATCTACACTCTGCAGAACAACCTGCAGTACGTGGCCATTTCCAACCTGCCGGCTGCCACCTTCCAGGTCAGACTGACGTCACGCTGAGACATGCAGCTGTTCTCTGATCACTTTTAAAAGTTCAGTCTGCTGATGTTCTGTATTTTTCTCACATGTGGAGTCGAACCAGCAGCATGTTCTCTCAGTACTGACTGACTTCCTACTTACATATTTTAAGTATTGCACAGAAGATGTCTCCTGTTTTTTTATTATTAATATTAATATTGTCTGTGTGTCTCCCTCCCTCTCTCTCTCTCTCTCTCTCTCCCTCCCTCCCTCCCTCCCTCCCTCCCCGGCCGTCAGGTGACCTACCAGCTGAAGATCCTCACCACGGCTCTGTTCAGCGTGTTGATGTTGAGAAAGTCTCTGTCCAGAGTTCAGTGGGTTTCTCTGCTGCTGCTGTTTGCTGGAGTCGCCATCGTGCAGGTTCGTCTCCTCACCTGCACCTCAACACTTTTCATCATTTTCTGACATTTGATGGACCAAACAGTTAATCGATTTATCGAGAAAATGATCAACACATTAGTTGAAAATAGTCGCTGATCGGTAACTGAACTGATTGATTGATTGATTACTGATCTGACTAATCAATGGTTTCCCTCTCAGGTGCAGCAGGAGGGGAAGAAGGAGGCGTCTGTGATGGACAGCTCCAATCAGAACTACACAGTTGGTTTGGTCGCCGTGGTGATCAGCTGCCTGTCCTCGGGATTTGCCGGCGTGTACTTTGAGAAGATCCTGAAGGGGAGCTCCGCGTCCGTCTGGATGAGGAACGTGCAGCTGGGGATCTTCGGCACGGCGCTCGGCATGTTGGGACTGTGGTGGAACGACGGCGCTGCCATCGCAGAGCGCGGCTTCCTGTTCGGCTACACCGGCATGGTGTGGTGCGTCATCTTCAACCAGGCGTTCGGCGGGCTGCTGGTGGCCGTGGTGGTGAAGTACGCCGACAACATCCTGAAGGGGTTCGCCACCTCCTTCTCCATCATCGTCTCCACGGTGATGTCCATCTATCTGTTCGGCTTCCACGTGGACCTGCTCTTCACTGCGGGGGCGGGGCTCGTCATCGGCGCCGTCTACATGTACAGCCTCCCCAAAGTGGCCGGAGGTTCTTCGTACTCAAGCTCCTCCTCGTCTTCCTCGGCGTCTTCAGCGTCGCCGAGGACGGACGGAGGCGGCGAGATGGAGGCGTTTCTGCCAAAGTCAGTGCTGGTGAAGTGACTCTCTCTCTCTTTATCTATCTCTCTCTCTCTCTCTCTCTGTGGCGTCTCCTGGTGCTCACTTCCTGTCTGCTCTCGGTGGGGTCAGAGGTCAAACTGGGGGTTACTGAGGTTCACCCGCCGCTGCTCACACTCTCACCTTCTCTCTGCAAAGGTCTCTCTGCTGCCCCCTGCTGGTCGATCTCCTCCTGACCTCCTGCTCTCGGTTGCAGCAGCCGCACATAAGTTCAGTCGGTTTGAACGCGGTTCTAACGTCAGTCAGAGTTTACACGCCGCTGACGCTTCAACGGTCGCACCAACTGAAATAGTTCCATCGTAGGCTACAACTTCAATCTTCTAGCTCTTCGTAGGTATAAAGTCTGCTGTGAACGGTGAAAAATATCAATCAGTGTCCAAGATGACGTCCTCCTGTCTTGTTTTGTCCACAACTCAAAAATATTCAGTTTACTGAGTAAAAAAACAGAAAATATTCACATTTAGTCGTTGCAGCTGTAGTCAGTTTGTGCCAAAAACATTAAACACCCATTTTTAGAATGGAGTTTGGTTTAACAGTCTGCAAAATAAAGTGTGTCAGTGATATAAAGATGAGCTGAAGAATCAGAGCTGGCTGTAGGTCAGACTCAGACAGAAAGGATGTCTGTTTTATAGATGTTTTTCTCTGTCATGATGTAGATTGTTGGTCGGCAAAGACAAAGTGTCACTGATCACCTGACTGACCAACAGATGTGAGCTCTTAACAGCTAAACAGCACTTTTTAAAAAAAAAAAGATTTTATGCATTAAACTGGTGAAGATGTTTGTATTTATCACCGGTCGTATTAGAGTGTTTGTTTTCACACAAACAGGGGTGACAGCGTGAAGCAGGAGCGAAGTTTCCAGATCAGTTTCTCTCTTCCGTACTGGACAGTTTCACCACCAGACGTCACCAGCTGTAGATACTTTATTAGACTTAATAAGACTTTATTATAACCTTACTTTGTTCTAGTTTACGTATCTTTTCAAGTTCAGATCTATCGTCACACACATTAAAGTACAGTGAACAGTCAGTGCGGTGAAATGCATCAGGCTCTCTGTCAGCCCTTAAAACATATAAATAAGAATAATAAATAAATATATAAGCAGCATGGAGTAAAAACATCAATATATAACATTTGAAATCTACTGATCACTAGTCAACAAGCTGTACCTCTTTGTTTGAGAGACGACACAGTAAATAAACGCAGCATTAAATTGATCATTCAAATTGAAAACATCATCTGCAATAATATTTTCTTTAATGTGGAGTTTACAGTAAAATAACTTCAGACGAACTTCATGTCTCTTTGGTGCAACCAGATAAAAAAAGTTTCAACACACGTTGGTGTCGACTTTACTCCCTAATTCAAAGGAGAACTTCCGTGTAGCTGATGCAGCAGGCTGCTGCTTATCTTCTCCCTTCTTTCTGTTGATCTTCTGACCTCCTCCACCTCCTGACCTCCTGCTGAGCTCAGCCTCTGAGAACTCCTGGAGACGGTGGAGAAAAGGAGGAGAAGATGCTTTATTTTCTTCCTCATCTTCTCAAAACGTCTCTCTTCCTTCTGGCTCCGTCTCTGCTCTCCTGAAGAGGGGAAAAACTCCAGACCTCCTTGCTTCCTCATACCTCCTCCTGTGATGAAAAGGAGAACTAATGTTTGGTTTGTGACGCAGAGGAGAGCAGAGACTCACTCCTCCTCTCTTTCACTGCTCTCCTCCTCCTCTGCTGTAAGTGGAGGAGGAGGACGACGTCTGGTTTTAACTCTGCTTTTCCTCTTAAATACTAATCACTCCTCTCTCCTCCTCCTCCTTCACCTCAGAGCTCTTGGAGACATTGCGTCTCCTCCCCCTGCTGTCCACATCACAGACTAACTGCTCAAAGCACAACAGCAGCAGGAGGATGAGGAGGAGGATGAGGAGGAGGACGAAGGAGCTGCAGCGTCTCAGAGACCCTGACCACCAGCTGTCTGTCTGTCTGTCTCCTGTTTTTCGTCTCGCCCTCTCTGCCTTAAAACTCGTTACTTTACTAACTGAATGAAAAGAGAAAAAGCCTTATGCTGAATATAGATAATATATTGATTATTGCTGTTACTGCAGGAGGAGAATCAGCAGTTTGATCTGTTTTCACTGTGCACCTCCCACCTGTCTGAGGAGAACCTGAGATGTTCCTCTCAGGAACCTCAAACATCTCAAATCAGCTGAGACAGTTTGACACCAGCCAGATAACAAACAAATATCAGTGGTTCTCTTAGTTCTTTTTTGATTCACTATTAGTTTGAAATGAGTCACAAAATAGTGAAAAATATCAGACTTGGAGTTTATTTAAATGTCTTAAAGGCCAAAATCCAAAGAGAGTCCATCACCAGTTGTTTTTTGTTTTTTTAAATGATTTTCTGATCTGCAGAGTGGAGCTGCTGCTCAGAGAACAGAGCTGAGCATCGATTCAGCTCAGATTCTCCTTAAACCAGAAGAAAGCAGCCTGTTTTTGTTTCCGTCTGGTTCTCTTCTGATCTGATTCCTGCAGTTTGTTACCTGAAAGCTTCGTTTGTTTTTTCTTTCAACACACACGTAGCAGAGCTGGAGAGAATTACTGATCCAGATTTAGATTTTCATCAGTTTTTAGTTTTAATTGTGAAACCCTTAAAGTTTTACACATCATCCCAAATTATTTTGAATCATGGTTGTAGAATAAAAAAACCTTCTTGGTGTCATGAGAGAAATCAGGAGCTCCTGATGCACGAGGAGGCGCTCAGTGTGAACTAAAAACCGGAAATGAATTCTTAATGTGAACATTAATATTTTTAATGATGCTCCAGGTTAGAGGTTAGTCTTCATCGGTTCTCTGAGAGTCCGATTCATATCCAAGAAAAGCTGGCATTGAACCTGAAGACTGAATCAGTATCGATCTGAATGAATTTGGGGAATCTGAATCTGAATCTGAATCTGAATCGAGTCCTCGTGGTTTTTATTTCATTCTTTGATGTTGGAGTTCGTTTCAGCGCTGACTGGTTGATGAGACTCAATAAACCTTTTGAAGAATCACTTTGGGAACTAAACTTAAATAATAATCCAGACTTTTTATCTGCTGCTTTTTAATTTCTCAGCATCATTTTCTCAGAAATGTTGCAGTTTTTAGTTTTTAGGTTCATCCTCTGTTGAATTTGTTGAGCTGCACAGTGAAAACGTCCCGCAGGTCAAACATGGCTCTTAGTTTCCTGTCAGCGTCCACGTGGAGACGTGGATCTGCAGACGGACCGTTTGTGTTTGGTGCCTTTTCTTCTCATCTGTACAGAAGCCATACGATTGTGTTGGTGTTAGCGGTTAGCGGTTAGCGGTGTACAGTCAGCAGAGTCTGGGGACTCTGCAGGTTCATAAATGTCTTTATTGTGGTTGGAGGGACACAAACAGCTCCTGTCTCACCACACACAGACTGAAGTGAGCAGCTGGACGGTGTGACGGGAGCTGAGACGGGAATGTGCTCGTTGATTGGAGCACCTTTTAAATTAATGAATCATAATAATTATAATGTTTGTTCTCACCAAACGTGTCCTGCTGCAGGCGTCTCGTTTGAGAAGACGTCCTGCAGAGGCGTCCTGAATGTGTTTTCTGTTGTTGACGGGCGAGTCGCTCGATGACGTCGCGTTCGCCCGTTTGTCAGCTGAGCTGCTTCTTCGGTGTTTACGTTGCTGTTTCACTCTGGGAGGAAACTTTTTGTTGATTTTGTCTCCAGATCGCTGCAGGAGGTCACGAACGGATCAACTCCACCGATTCAGGGCTGCAACTAACCATTATTCTCATTAATCTGTTGATTATTTTCTTGGTTAGTCGATTAGTTTGGTCCAGACAGTGTTAAAAATATTGATCAGTGTTTCCTCTAAGGTTCTGTTTTGTTCAGAAGCCAAAGAAAGTTTGTTTTAGTCTGAAAAAAGACTTAAAACGATTAATTAATTGTCAGAATAGTTTGTGATCATTTTGACAACTATCACTTCATTGATTAATCACAGCTCTAGTTCTCTAATGTGATCAAACAGCTCAGTCTTGTTGTCACGGCGACACCATCAGTTTCCTGTGATTTGATTCATCTGAAACATGTTTTTTGATTCCAGTAAAGGACAGAAAACTTTAGGCCTCATCACAACTTAACAAACTGTTTTCTGGCTGTTTCTTACATTTGTCAAACTAATTTCAAATACTTTTTTGAAACAACAAATAATTTCTTTAATGACGACAAGAAAATGATGTTTTCAGACGGTGTTCATAAAAAAAACCTGATGTGAGGAGAAACGTCTTCAGCTCCTGCGGGTCAACACCGAAACAAAAAACTCGACAAAATCAACGTTTCCTCCCAAAGTGTAAAAAAAATAACTCAGTAGTTTCTTCTGTTTGAAGTCAGTCTGACTGTGAAAGGAGAACAAAAAGAAAAAAATGTTATTTTACTTTTTATTTTCTGTTTTTGTTCAAAAAAAAAAAAAGAACACCCAGCGGACAGTTTCTGTTGGTTTGGGTGAATATATATATATATATATATATACATATATATATATATATATATATATATATATATATATATATATATATATATATATATATATATATATATATATATATACATATATATATATATATATATATATGTGTGTGTATGTACATATATATATATGTACATACAGACACACACATATATATATATATATATATACACACACACACACACACACACACACACACACACACACACATTAATATATCAGTTGTTTTTATTTAAAGTGGGGATGAATCTGATGGTTTATTTTGTGGTGGTGGTGAGCGAGGAGGAAGAGGAAACTCAGCAGGTCGCTCCAGATTCTTCTGACAGCCAATCAGAGCCGCTGTTTGGTCTCCAGCCAGAAATATTTGTCTTGATGATCAAATAATTAAATTTTAGGGTCTGACAGTTACTGTTTCAGTTTAATTCAGGCTGAGAGGCGTGTGGTGGGAAGGAATGATTGTTTTTCTTAATTTGATCATAAGTTAATTATGTGGTTTATAAAAAGCAGATAAATACAAGATAATCAGTTACTTTATTCATGGAAAACAGTCGCTTTCTCCAGTTAATGAGATAAAAAATGTGGATAAAATTATAGCAATTTCATCTTTGTTTCATATAAAATGTTTTCATCTGAAAACAACAGCTTATTATATGGTGATGAAGTTTCAGTTTGTCATGTGGTGAGATGAACATCCTGAGATAATTAATCCTGTTATCATCCTGAAATAACGAGACAACAAACAGATCTCAGGAGAATTATCTTCATATCGACATTTTGTTTTCTCATGAAAAAACATATTTCTCTCATTAAATTGAAATTAAAACTCAGTAACTTGAATATAAATAAAATGTCATCAAGATAAAGAGACACCAGCTGTGTCTGCACTTAATAAAAGATATCAGCAGTTTTTCAGTTTATTTATCTGAAAACATTTACAATAATTACCTGCAGAAACAAACCTTTAGTTTTCTCTCAAAAACAACATTGATTGATTTTTCTTAACATCTTAACAAGTGAATTTTCTCAGGATAACAGAAGATAAAATATAATGAATCATCACAAGAAAACAAAGGTGGTTTTTGTGAGTTGAGTATCTAGATTTTTTTAAGAACATCAATAAAAGAAAATTAATACTAGTGATCCTAATATAACTGAAAAAATTATATGTTTTTCTTATTAAAATTCTGTTTATCTCTTTATCTTATTTTTCTGAGTTAATCGACTCAGAGAATTTGAAAATAATCTGTGGCTCCAGCTGCTCTCAGCTTCTGTCGTCAGTTTGTTCATCTTCAGTCAAACTGAACGTTTAGTTTTGATGTTGTGTCAGAATTTAAATTAATATTAAGAATAAAAAGTTATTAAAAAGACGATTGTGAGCACAGACAAGTGCGTTTCAGCTTTATATTTGCACCAAACAGTTTTTAATTTCAGGAAACAGTTCCTGTTTCTGATGAATCCTCATTTCTTGGTCATTGACTCACATTTCAGTCTGGGCGCCACCTGCTGGATGTTTAGAAACAATCCTGTAAAATTCACTGCAGACATTTTCCAACAAATCCTCCAGGACGTCGGTGTCTGATCTATAAGACCGTCTGAAGGATTTTCAGTCTTATAAGATCCTGCAGGATTTTGTTTTTCCTCATTGGATGCTTCCTGTCCAATAGGATCCTTCAGAAATCTTACAGGATGTTTTAAACTTCCTCTTCCTGTCTGGAGGTTTGTGTTTGGTTTGTATGAAATCTGTTTGGTTTCATCTCTGATCTGTTAGTTTGCACTTGATTGTTGACTTGTACCAATGCCTCTGAATTTGTACATACTTCTTTTGGTAAAGTTTTATATAAACTCAGACATGGACTCAAAACCTCTGGAGTTTGTCTTAATTTGGAGGTGAATTAGAGCAAAAACATGACGGGATGCAGATTCAGTTTATTTCTGTATTTTTGTTTCTGTACCTTCATCAGTTTGCAGTTTGTCGCAGTGTTAGGATCAGTGTTACTGACCGCCTGAGTGCAGCTGTTCTAGATATTTCTGGTTCCACCACCAGTGTTCCAGAGGCGGTTCTCCGCTCTGCTCTGCAGAGATGATGCATCAAGTATGTTTTTGACAGAAGCTGCACAGAGCAGATTGAGGCAGACAGGAAGTCAGACACAGGAACAGCATAGAGAATCCTTTCAGTTTTCAAAATAAAACATCTCATGACTCCTAATCAACAACAACAACAACAAAAACAACTTAACTACAAACTGTAGTTCCAAAAAGTTGGTTCATTGTGTAAAATGTAAATCAAAACAGAATGCAATGATTTGCAAAAACTTTTACACCTACATTCAATTAAATACAGAACAAAGACAAGATATTTAATCTTCAAAGTTGTTTTCTCTAAATATTGACTCATTCTGAATGTGATGCCTGGTGATCCGTGTTTAAAGTGACAGAAGCAACAAAAGACTGAGGAAGTTGTGGAACTGTTTGGAACGTTCCACAGGTGAACAGGTGAGCTGGTAACAGGTGACAGGATCATGATTGGATATTAAAGGGCGTCCTGGAAAGACTCAGTCTTCTAACGTCTTTATGTAATTTTCATCTTATTTCATATTGTTCTGAGTCAGTGCCCAGTGCATCATGGGTCACTGTGAAGGTCCCATTAATGCTGACAGGTTCATACAGGTGTTGGAGAGACATATGCTGCCATCACTGGCGTCTTTTTCAGAGGCGTCCTGATTATTTCAGAGAGCGATGCTGAGACACATTGTGGGCGTGTTCCAACAGTGTGTCTTCATAGTAAAAGAGTTCAGGTCCTAGACTGACCTGGACCTGCAGTCCAGACCTGTCTCCCATTGAAAATGTGTGGTGCATTATGAAGGACAGAATAGGACAACAGAGACTGTGGACTGTTGAGCAGCTGAAGACGAATATCAAGAAAGAATGAGACAGAATTGACCTTTAAAACTTCAACAGTTAGTGTCTCAGTTCACAAACACTGACTGAGTGTTAGAAGAAAAGATGATGGATCACAGAGAGAAACAGGATCCTGAAACACAATGACTGGAGATTTACAACAAACATTCAAGTTGATCAGGAAATATCTGATCTTTGTTCTGGATTCAACTGAACATAATTTAGATCAAAGTTTTTCCAGATCATTGCGTTCTGTTTTTAGTTATATTTTACCGTCCCAGTTTTTTTAATTGGGTTTATCGCAGCCGACTTGAAACATGAAGTAAAAATAACCAAATCAACAAAATCTGAGTGAGTAAACAAATGTAGGCGAGTGAAAGCGCTCTGATGTCTGCTGGAGTCAAGGTGTTAGAAAAATGAATCTGGAGATTTCAAGAGTAAAGTCGAAAAATTATCAGTGATGAGTCACAATTTTAAGTCCAAATATTCTGAAAAAAAGTATTTTGAGAAAAAGATAGAGTTTTATTCTTTTGTATAAGGTTCCTCATGAACATTATTCTCTAAATATTTATTCTTGAAATATCAGATTGATTTTTTCCTAACAGAGGCCCTTAAACCCGTCGTTCCACAGGAAGGTAAAATCTCGCCATTTATTCCAAACTTGTGAACAACTTTCTGTTTCATAAAATAAACGCAGCTCTGCAAATTAAAAAAAATCCTCCAAGTTTTCTATGTAGGAAAAAAGCGTTATTTCTGTCCCTGAGCTCGTCTTGTCAGGCAGAGCCGTGTTTAACCTGCCGCTAACAGATCCCAACGCAGCCTCTAACTGCTGATCTGAACTCATCCAAACTAACCTTCTGCTGCTGGGATGAAGAACTCTGATGAACAGATGAAACTGATCTCTATTTCTGCTTCATCTGACTCTTGGTCCTTTAACATGTGGTGCAGTGTTCTGCAGTTTGAAACAAAAAGGCAGCGAATGTTTTAACTTGAAACTGAGGTTTGGAAAAATCTCATGAAGAGCAGCTAGAGTTCACTTTTAAACATTTAGACTCAGGAGCTCTGTTTAGAACTCTGTCAGTCATCAGCTGTTTAGAACTCTGTCAGTCCATCAGCTGTTTAGAACCCTGTCAGTCCATCAGCTGTTTAGAACTCTGTCAGTCATCAGCTGTTTAGAACTCTGTCAGTCCATCAGCTGTTTAGAACCCTGTCAGTCATCAGCTGTTTAGAACTCTGTCAGTCCATCAGCTGTTTAGAACTCTGTCAGTCATCAGCTGTTTAGAACCCTGTCAGTCATCAGCTGTTTAGAACTCTGTCAGTCCATCAGCTGTTTAGAACCCTGTCAGTCATCAGCTGTTTAGAACTCTGTCAGTCCATCAGCTGTTTAGAACCCTGTCAGTCCATCAGCTGTTTAGAACCCTGTCAGTCATCAGCTGTTTAGAACCCTGTCAGTCATCAGCTGTTTAGAACTCTGTCAGTCCATCAGCTGTTTAGAACCCTGTCAGTCATCAGCTGTTTAGAACTCTGTCAGTCCATCAGCTGTTTAGAACTCTGTCAGTCAATCAGCTGTTTAGAACTGTCAGTCCATCAGCTGTTTAGAACTCTGTCAGTTGTCTGTTGATGTAAGTTCAGTCTGTTGTCATGAAGCCCACCACTCTGAAAATACAGTCTCACTGCTGCCAAACTCCATTAACATTTTTATTAATTTAACTGTTAAAACATGTGTTCCTTCTTAAAGATTATCAGTGATTTATTAGAACTCATAAACAGACGCTGATTAATTCAGAGAAACATTCAGCTTCAGTTTGAACTCTGATTAAACATGAAACGGCCAAATAAAAACAGTTTCTCTGCACCAGAATAGAATTTTCAAATTAGGACACAGCAGCTGTAGCAATGATGTCAGAGAAGTGAGTATTTCATCTTAACATGTTTCCTTGATCTCTGAAGACATATTGTGGTCATTTTATGATTTATTACAGTATATATATTACTGACTGAGTTCTCCTTTAATTTGGTGTAAACTTGCCTTTAATGCCCCTCAAGAACACCTTAATGCCCTTTCAAAGATATTGCCTCCAGCGGCCCCTGGGAGTCAGAACCTTAGAATCTGCAGAGGAGCAGCTCCTCTTCATGGAAGCAGCCATGTTTCTACAGGAGCCAGAACGGACAAACCAGAGGCGCCTGTCATGTTTAATGCGAGTTTCACACTGCATGTTAACAGAGGGTGAGACAACATGTCTGCAGTCTGCAGGCTCACCACTAGAGGCCACTAAATCCTGCAGACTGGTCCTTTAAGGTGAAAACATCGTTGTTTAATGATTAATACAGAAACTGCTCCGTGTTTTTCTGTTTCAGCTCACAGGTGAGTTCAACTTCAGGGATCAGTAAAATATCAGATGACTGAATGTCATTTAAAATGAGTTGAATCTTTTAAACGGTGACAGTCAGGTTCAAATGAAGAGACTGAATGTTTCAAAGATCACGAGCAGCCGTCCTGAAAATGAAGCAGACGACTGAAGACGTGTAGGTGACGTGTCAACAACAACAACAACAACAACAACAACAACAACAACAGAGCTCGGTGTTTTCTGAGGTGATGTACAATGTGTTTGAGGAACACTGGACTGGATCAAACAAAGGCTCTGAGTATCAAGAACAGAACAGGTTCCAAGAACCAGAACTCATTTGGTGGAGAAAGGTCCTCAGAGCTGCCAGACTTGTCCAGGTGAGACAGGTGAGCTCTGTGCAGGAGGAAGATGATTGGCTGAGAGGTGGACTGGAGTGAGTCCAATGATCGGCTCACCAGGGGACACAGATGGACAAGGACCAGTCTGATTTATTTATTTATTTATTGTATGGATTTATTTTTCAGCACAGTACATAACCAATAAATATTCTTATTTAAATATGTAAATATGACACGATTAGTTTAGTTTTTCGTCTGTAGTCCCAGTAGAAAGTTGGAATCCCAAAAACAAAACAAAAAATGAAATTAAGAAATGAAAAAACTTATCAGAATAATTGTAAATGCTGATAATGAAAACAGAACACAGACAGCACTCATCAGAGAACAGACGTGGGCAGAACAATAAAAGCAGAACCTTTGCAGGAACTTTTGTTTTCTCGAGATAATGAAATAATTAACTCGTGATCTCAAGATGAGATTTTGTACAGAACAGTTTTTCTTTTTTGTAAACTAAACAACATGAACATGTCGTCAGTTTGTGACACAAGAAAATCAAACTTGTTCCTTCATGTTAATGAAGAAAGAACAGAATCTTTTTCAAGCTGAAGAGAACGAACCAGGAACCACATGTGTGAAATTAGAGGTGATGTTCAGGTGGTCTGACCTCCTCCTCTTCTTCCTCTTCCTCCTCTTCTTCTTCTTCCTCTTCTCTGTCGTCGTCCAGGTCTGCAGGTAAAGAAAAAGGATCCTGAGAGACAGACTGATGGACTGATGGACTGATGGACAAACTGCTGCCTGCGTCCTGCGAACAAAAACTACAGCACCCTACTGGCCGTGCCGAGTACTGCAGTATTATTATGGTACATTAAAGTAGAACTTTACTTTGTTAAAGTTTCTAAAGACATTTACACATCAACAATCTGACACCATGTAAAACTATTACAGTCAGATTTTCATTCACTCATCTCAGAATAATACAGGGTTTTTTAATATCTGGAAAACAAGATGTCCTCTTCTGGACTAATTATCCTGAGATATTATCTTGAGATAACAAGATAATTATTTAGTTATCCTGGAAAAATATCAGTTTTATCTCAAGATAACAGCATTTACTTTCCTGAATAATTCACTTTTTATTCAGTAGAAACCAACGTTTTCTCAGTAAAATGAGGTTTTAATTTAATTAAGCTGATACTTTAAGATAAGAAGATATTCTTAATTCTTATGCGTGTCACCATCTCGTTATCTTAATGTTTGTTTTATGAAAAAGGTTAAAGAAAACTGAAGTTTGTGTGTTTCTGCATTTTCCCTGTATTTATTATAAAGTGATATTGTGTATTATAAGAAGATAAAATAAGATATATAACTTCTTAAGATTCATCAGATCCTGATTAATAAGAATAATTTCAGCTGTCGCTGCTCTCAGCTTCCATTCTAAAGATTTACAGGTTAATTAAAGTTAAATGTTTAAGTTAAATTCCTCAATTTAAACATTTAAATAAAGATATAAGACGTTCAAATGAGCGAGTAAATTCAGTCTGACACAGAAACTCAAATCTGACAGAAGAAATTCAAAATGTCACATAAATCTTCTAAACTTCATTTGGACTGAGAACCAAAAATCTTCATTTATCATGACTTTTTATTAGGACTTTTTTTTCAAACTTATGGAGGAAGAGTGGAATATCAATAATATAATATAATATAATATAATATAATATAATATAATATAATATAATATAATATAATATAATATAACTAGCTAAATCAAATATTATATTTACATAGTGTTTCATTATCTGGATTTAACTCTGAGTATTTCTTTTTAATTTTTATTTACTGTTCATATGTTGTATATGTTCAGGATAAATTAAAGCTTGAATGTATACATTTCAAAATAAAAGGCCATATTAATTATTCCAAAGTGGATCTGTGATATATTAGAAAGGTAAAAAGTCTGACACTAAATAATAAAAATAAAAATAACATGATTGAGTGAGATTTTGAATATTAGAATTTTCTCTTTCTCTTTCTCGTCTTCATTTTACTTTGATTTTTATTATTATTATTATTTTTATCTTTATTTATTTTACTGTATTTGTTCTTTTTGTGTTCTACATTTCAAAATAAAAGGCCATAAAGTGAATCTGTAATATTTAGAATTATTTGTGAATATTTCTGTTACATGTGAAAGTCTGTAACACTAAAGTGCCTCTGAGTGAAACGATGCGAAATCAACCCGAAGTAACCTTTGTTTTATTGTGAAAGTTTACCGTGTTTCCTCCACAGCTGTTTTAAGTTTTTGATATGACAATGTATTTTAATGTCTTTTATAAGCAGCTCTTCATGATGTTGATGTATTTTTCTTTTTTCAACTCGGTGCCTCAAAGCCTCCAAACGTCACTGAAGCTTTAACATGAACGTCTGCACTGTGTTTTATTTTGAAATCTGTAAATTTTCTGACACATTAAAGTCAAAAAGAAAAACTAAAGATCAAACTGTCGGTCAGTTTTCATTCTGAGGAAACAGAGTCTGATGAAATGTAACTTTGAAAAACACAAACAGGAAGTCTGACAGAATGATCTTCATCACAGGAGGAAGAGGAGGATGAAGCCTCGTTTTAACTCTGCAGGACTGAAAATAAAATCACGTGTCGTTCATCTTCTGGTGCAATATAACTTTCAAACCTCTCAGTACAACTGTCAGTATTACTGCCTTCACTACTTCTTCTATTTATCTACTTTTACTGATTCTATTGTAATTCTATCAGCCACGTTTCTTTTACTGCTCATACTCTTTATGTTTCATATCTAGATTTCCCTTATTTGATGATCTGTTGTTATTATTCTTATATTATTGTAACTTTGGAACAATCTGGTGCGGTGAATAAAGTTCAGTCTTATCTTATTTCATCTTATTCCTGCTGGTTTCTCAGTCGCTCAGATGAACGTCAGTGTTGTGGAGGTGAGAAATAACTCCAGGTTGTAGTTTGATGGTGGCGCCACCAGAGGGAGACGGTGACTGTCTCACCGGTTTCCATCCTGAGGAGCTCAAAGAAGAAAAGAAGAGGAACAACCTGCAGGTGAACATGACAAACACACCAGAAACAGATGACAGAAGTAGAGTGAAAAAAAAAGAGATCAAACTGCAAGAAAACAGCTGAGGAAGAGACACGATCCCTGCCAAGTATTAGTCAGGACCTTCCACACAATGCCAGCTATTCCAGTCTCCTTCAGGTATTAGTTGCAATCCTCTAAATGTTGTCCATGTCCAGTTATTAGTCAGCACCCAGCAGTATTTCATGTCTGTTAAATTCCTGTCAGATATTAACCAACATCTCACACAGACCTACCTGTCCAGGTATTTCCAGATATTAGTTGCAGCCCTCCAAACATTTTGCAGAAAGTCAAAGCCTTCTGTTCATTTCCAGGTATTAGCTGGAACCCTGCAGTCAAGACGTTGGGTCTCATTTACCAGGTGGTAGTCTGGACCATTCAGTCACTTCAGTCCAGGTAGGCTACACATCAGAGCTGTTTATTCCCTGTCAGGTTTTAGTCAGGGTCCACATGATGTTAGGTATTAAGACCCTCCAGTCACTTCCAGGTATTAGTTAGATCCCTCCAAATGACTGACACTGATTTCTCTCCTCTTTTCTCACCTGTCTCTCCACCTGCCTGTCTCTCCACCTGCCTGTCTCTCCTCCTGTCTGTCTCTCCTCCTGTCTGTCTGTCTGAGAGGTGAGTTTTAATGTCCTGAATGAAAACTACATCTCCCTGGTTATTTTGCATCAAGGATCTAAACAGACGTGTTTGTGTTTGTTTAAATGCTGCAGACTTTATGTTGAACGGTTGTGGATCAGTGATGGAATCTAACTGGAACATTTTAACTCCACTTTTCACTTTGATGCTTCCATCTGAAAGACACAAATATAAAAATACACAATCAGAACTTTACATCCAAATAAACACAAACACACAAAATTTGTATTTAAGAATAATTGAGTAAACTCACTGAAGTGAAACTGATGATGTTTTAAGTTTTTATATTTTATTGAATTAAAACCATTTAATTTTCAGGCACCAAAATAAAGACAAATCAGGCTCACAGCTCGCTGTCACTAATGTTTGAAATACACATTTTTTTACATTTTATTTTAAAACTCAAAGATTGAAGTTTATCTAAAGACGAAAAGTAAATTATCAACTAAATATTACAGCTTAGCAAAACTTTATCTAAAAAGTCAAAAAGTTTAAGTAAATATAAAGATATGCAGCTCACACACCATTCAAAAAGTTTTAGTATTTTGTGAACTAAAATATGTTTCAGTCTGTGTCTGTGGCTCGGTGTCGTTCTGTCGGTGATTCTTCTTGATTTAAAGAAAAAAGTCTTCGGAGGAGAACAGAAGATTTCAAATCTGCAGCTCCAGACAGATCTGCTTTTTCTGTTTTTTTTTTGAAAACAGATTGAAACTTTCTTTAATAGATCAGCGTTAAAAATTAATGATCAATTAATTGTTATTATCAAACAATATCAGACACATTTTCCTTCTCAGTCAGAACTTTATTCTCTCAGCAGCGTCTCAACCTCTGAAACATCTAAAGGTTTAAAGGTCACAGGAACGCACTCATAAAAATAACCTGTTATGTTTCAGATCTTTATTTGACAGCAGATCAATTAAATTTTACTTGATCAACCAAATTCTTAATGCCTGATTCATTGATAATTGATTAATTATCATCTCTTCATCAAACTGATGTTGATTCATGAAAATATGAATAAAATTTGTTTTTAGAAGACAACAGCTCGTTACAGACTGTTGGATTCTCGTCTTTGAAGAATGAAATGAACTCACAATATGACCGCAGCTAACATTACATATACATTGTGTTTTGGTGGTTTAGTGGTTTGGTGGTTTGGTGGTTTGGTGTATTAGTGGTTTAGTGGTTTAGTGGTTTGGTGTTTTGGTGGTTTGGTGGTTTGGTGTTTTGGTGGATTGGTTTGGTGGTTTGGTGGTTCGGTGGTTCAGTGGTTCGGTGGTTTGGTGTTTTGGTGTATTAGTGGTTTAGTGGTTTGGTGTTTTAGTGGTTTGGTGGTTTGGTGTTTTAGTGGTTTAGTGGTTTGGTGGTTTGGTGTCTTGGTGGTTTGATGGTTTAGTGGTTTGGTGGTTTAGTGGTTTGGAGGTTTGGTGTTTTGGTGGTTTAGTGGTTTGGTGTTTTGGAGGTTTGGTGTTTTGGTGGTTTGGTTTGGTGTTTTGGCGGTTTGGAGGTTTGGTGTTTTGGTGGTTTGGTTTGGTGTTTTGGTGTTTTGGTGGTTTGGTTTGGTGTTTTGGTGGTTTGGTGGTTCAGTGGTTTAGTGGTTTGGTGTTTTGGTGGTTTGGTGGTTTGGTGGTTTGGTGTGTACGGGGACGACTCTTCGTTGTCTCTTAACTTCCTCTGTGATCACACAGAAACACAAACTGATTGGTTTAGCAGAGGACCAACAGCTCCTGTGTTCTGTGAGGTAAAGTTACTGACAGATGTTGACTTCAGCTCCTCAACAGAAAAGTAAAGCAGTGAAAGTACTGAGTAAATACAGTGTAAACTTGAACTGATTACTTTAGATGTTTGCAGTAGAAGTAAAGTCATCAAGATTGTGATGATAGTCAGGATGTTTGTGCACATGTAACAGTCAGAGGCTAAATTATTTGCACTTTGGATATTATTATAGTAATGTCATTTCTGGTGTGTGTGTGTGTGTGTGTGTGTGTGTGTGTGTGTTGTCGTCTGTCATCACCTTCTGCTCTCTTTTATTAGAAACAGTTGCACCTGCAGCTGTTTGTTGACCCACTAACATTTTTAAAACTTCTGTCTGTCGGCTGCTCTCTGTTGCAGCTCTTTGTTCTTTTTGCTGCTGTTGTTGCTTTGCGAGTCTGTCTTGTTGTTTGTTGTTATTTGTTGCATTGCTTTGACCTGTTGACTGTTTCCTGCTTTGTTTTTGTTTGTTTTGTCGTTGGTTGTGTGATTGTTCAGCCTGTTGCATGTGTTGATACTTTGTTGTTGCTGTCTGTTAGTAACCTGCCTGTAACTGTGTTATACTGTTTGTCTTTTCTATAATGCTTGTTGTGTGTTTCTGTCTTTTACCTTTTGATACACTTTTAGTCCCGCCCCCTTTTCCTTTTTCCACTTTTGCCACTGTAAATAAGAATTTGTTCTTAGTGACTTTCCAGGTTAAATAAAGGTAAAAAACAACAACAACAAAATCACTTATAGCTATTATGTTGAAAATTCTTTGGCTAAATTCAATCAAAAACTTTTATATTCATATTCAGCGTGTTGTGAGTCACGTCTGCTTTTGATGCAGTTTCAGTCACATTATGAAAACTCTTCACACACTCAGTGAAACTGAGTCTCTGTGGATCATTGTTCGTTGCTTTTACACATGATGCAGTTTACAGTCCACATTTCCATGAGGTGTTTTCACCAAAACACTTTACCTCTGCAGTGTTTTAAATGTCTAACACGCTGTTTCCAAAACTCCTCAGAACAGAATGATGGAAAACTTGATTTGTTTCTGCAGAAACTGTGTTGAAACATGTAGAACGTCTTAGCAGAAGATTTACAGGAACAGAAGTGATTTCAGTCTCCTGTTTTTAGTCTCATTACCAAACAGACAAAAGAGGACAGGACACAGCTCTCTGCAGTGTGTGAGGGATTACAGTTGTACTACAGTTGTGATGTTACTGTACACAGTATGACAGAACCAGAAGAACTTAACTGATAACATCATGTTCTTATATTTGGCTGGAGAGAACATCCACCCATGAACAAAAAGAAATCAACACGTTGTGAGTAAACTTCCAGCTGAAATCAGCTGTTTGGGATGATTATTTCATTTTATTGTAAATATTTTGCCAGAATCATGTTTCAGTATGATGACTGCAGAAATGCACTAAATCTGACATAATTCTCTTTGAATGTATTTTTAATGTGTCTGGAGGGAAGCAGAATATGATAAAGTCCCCTTCTCAGTGTCCATCCAGTGGACATATTCTGAAAGTGTGTCCTTCTATTGGACAGTATGTGTTTGTGTCCATCCAGTGGACAAAACGTGATGAAGTGCATCACGACGTTCAGTTTCCTCAGACATTCAGTCCAACACCGACTGCAGTTCATATTTTCTGAAGTCAGTTGTCTCACAGTCGTCCACAGGACGGGGCTCGTCTTCACCTCTCCATTGGTCCGTCTCTCTGTCTCACCAGGAGCTCTGAACTCACCGTGAATCAGACTGCACTGATTGTCTTCATCCATTCACAGCTGACTGTGTGTGTGTGTGTGTGTGTGTGTGTGTGTGTGTGTGTGTGTGTGCGGATGGAGGAGACCCCTGTGACGTCAGTGCCATAGAGAAAAAAGGAGGGGGGTCGTGAAGGTAGAGAGAGGGAGGAGCGTTCGTGATGACGTCCACATACACAGAGAGGGAGAGAGCGCGCGGCGGAGGGGGCGGGGTCGTGTGCGTGACGTCACCAGCAGCAGCCGCTTCTCCTTTTAAAGCCGCCGGCCGGACAGACGGACAGACACACAGACAGACAGACAGCAGGAGGACTTTAAATACCTCGGAGTGTCTCTAACGGGACATTTGACAGCTGACGCGGACGCGTTCAAGTCGCCTCGGTTTTTTTTTGTCCTCCTCCTCTGATGGAGCTGCAACAATTCCTGCACAGATTGCACCGCCCGCCCGCCGCCCGCCGCCGGGACTGAAGCCGTGCTGTGCCGCTCGGTGTCCAGCAGGAGACTCGGTGTGACCGTGTCGTCCCCCCCGTCCTCTCTGTCTTCCAGCAGGCCGCCGTCTCCTCCGTGACTCTCTGTTCCCATGCGATTCTTCAGACTCACATTCAAGTGTTTCGTGGATTGTTTTTGAAGGTCGCTGTCCGATCGTCGGTGTAATTCCCTTTATTTTTTATTTTCACATTTTATTTTCTACTTTGTATAAATTTTTCTCTCTTGTTTTCCATTCGAGAAAAGAAATGTCTCCAGATTATTACTAGAAGACATTTTGTTTTTGAATTTGTGTCCTATTTTTGAATGAATGCGTCCGGATGAAATTAGATTAATAAATAAAAGAACAGATTCTGGATCATCGTGATCCTCCAGCAGCTCGCTCTTAAAATAAGAAGAAAAAGAAGAAGAAGAATTTCTTCTTACTGCAGAAGAAGAGGAGGAAGAGGAGCGAGGAGCGAGGATAAAGGAGGCAGCAGCAGCAGCAGAGATCTGAACGGGACAGAGCTGGACCTGCTGGACCTGCTGCTCACTCACTGACTCATCTGTTCCTCACTGGTCTCTTACTGGTTCTCAGCTGGTGTCTGACTGGTTCTTGGGGTGAACAAAAGGTGAGGAAGACAGATTTTGTGACAAAAAAATCTGAGTCTTTAAAGAGACAATTAAAGGAAAAGGACGAGATTCTCTGACTGGTTTGTTACTGTGTTTTTTAAACTGGTATCTGACTGGTTTTGGGACTCTCAGAGAAAGTGAGGAAGATTTAAGGAATAGTAAGAACAAACTGAAATTAAAGGGACTGCTCTTTTACTGACTGTTTTTTTTTTTTTTACTGGTTTTGGGGACACAGAAGACGTGAGTGACTTGGAAAAGACCAGACCAAACCTGCAAGAATTAGAGGAAACCTAAGAGAGAAATTTGGACCTACAGCTGACTGGTTTCCGACTGTTTCCTGACTGGTTTCTGACTGTTTCCTGATTGGTTTGTAACTGGTGTTCTAAGTGATTTTGGGGGACAGAAACAAGAGAAACAGAAAAAAAGAACTTAAAGGGAGCGTTTACTAACTGTTTCCTGACTGGTTTGTGGACTGTTAGTGATGGAGAAACAGACCCTGCCAGCCTCCTCCTGCTCTCTGGTTCTCCTGGACGAGACCAAGAAGAGTCCCCTCCTCCTGTCTAATGGCGGCGGCGGCGGTGCCGGCGGTTACCCCCCCACAGCCGCTAACGGCAGCCTCGTCCCGCTGACGGCGGCGGGGTCCGGTGCCAGTGCTTGTACCGGACCGGACAAGAAAGCGGGCGTGGTGACGGGGGCGGGGCCAGGATACCAGGAGCGGGAGACCTGGACGCGGCAGATGGACTTCATCATGTCCTGCGTGGGCTTCGCCGTTGGACTCGGCAACGTGTGGAGGTTCCCATACCTGTGCTACAAGAACGGAGGAGGTGAGGAACCACACACACAGCTACTCTACAGAAAGAGAGCTTAAACCACGCCCATTTCTAACTGAAGCCCCACCCCTTTATCTAGCTATTAGCTTAGAGTATTTTTTTTATTGTTATTTGAATTGTATCACATCCCCAGTCATATATGCGCCTATTTAAATGTATGATCTGCAACATTTTCCTAAAAAAAATAATAACAAAACAAAACAATGTATGGATCCGTATTACAAACTTCTGACCCTCTGTCAGTGTGTGTACCTGCAGACATCCTGCAGACATCCTGCAGACATCCTGCAGCTCTCTGCCTGTATTTCCTTATTTTTCTCCTTGTTTTGCTGCTCGGGACGTTTCAGCAAACAAACCGTCCTGATGCGTTTACAGACACCTCAGACACAAATCCTACTGACTCTACCTTTAAGAGTAGATTGCAAAAAGTACAAAACATCCACTTCTTTGTATATTTGTTTTCTATAAAAATCCAGTCATGTCAGTGTGTCTTGTTCTGTTTCCTCAAAATACCATGGTTACCATGGTTACCAGTGCACGGGTTAGAATGAATACACTTTGTTGAAAAGTTGCATCTGTGACAGCAGATTATGTTCGTTGCATTTTGCAGTTGACTGCTTCAGCTGTTAGCTAACGTTCGCTACATGTAGCGTTGGATGGGCTGATTAATGCTGCTGCAGAAAAACATGACTTCACAGAGCGCTGCAGGAGTGAGCCCTGAGTTAGCATGTTAGCACCTCCGCTTCCCACGTCTGGAGCTCAGTGGGTTTTTTTCTGAATTTTTCTGAATTAAGAACATAAAATATGTCAGTAAATATCCCACTCCTCACTTCAGAAGCTTTTATGTGTCCTGCAGAAAACTTTAGCTTTTCACTCCTGGTGATTGTTTACACTTCAAAAACGACAAACTGGTGTCCATTAGTGAAGATTATTTTGCTGAACAAAACTTGTCAGTATCAAAAACTTTTTTATTTTCTGCACTGATCCAAAAAAAAAAAAGAAAGAAAAGAAAAATAAAAGAATAAAAATTTCCCATTGGCTTTTTGTGGAGGCAACCGGAGCGATGCTAACTTCAGGGTTTGACTAAAAAAATCTGTCACCCCTGCAGAAATCTGTGACTCTATTCACTGATTGGGGGAAACTGGATCATATTTTACAGAGATAATAATTTCTGTTTTTACTGCCGCTGAGTTTCTACTCTGCTGACGGACTCAGCAGCTCCTCACTGAACGTTCAGAGGGAGACTTGAATCCTGACAACACAGAGCAGCTACACTCAAAAAGAAGCTGTGACGCGTTCAAACACACTTTGATTCACCTTTTCACAAAGACTGACGAATGAGAGATTGTCCTGAGTGACAGGAGCTGGAGGCTGGCAGGAAGTGTGCGTGTGTTGTCACGTTTTAGTGTGTGTGAGTCGGCCGCGTAGCTAACGCGTGTCTTTATGTGTGCAAAGATACTGTTACCTGCTCTGATGTGTTTTACTAAATATACAAACTGTGTGCTGCCAAAGTGTGAAACAGAGCCACCATTCAAGAACAGATCCTGTGTCAGTGTCACGTTTTACTTCACACAGGCGTGAAAAGTACAACCCGGTACGAAGGTGCAGAAACAGCAGGGGGCGCTAAAGACCAAACGTCAACGCTGATGAATTATTTTAACCTGAAGTAGCCAAGTTTCTCCACAAGCTTTATTTAAGGGACGGTTCAGTACCACGTCTTCATGTCTGATCTGATATCTAAACCTTCTACACCATCGTTCTCCGTCTCTTAAACAAAAGAGCTCTTCATAATGAAGTCGTCACAATAACAGAATTTTATCTGATATTTTTTTGTTTTTACTTCACCCTCCCCTTCCAGTGTGTCCAACAGGACATCTGAAAAAATATGAACAGTAGTTTTTGATCCTGTTTGAATTGTCATGAATTACATGTATGTTTTTTTTTTTTTTGAACAATTTAAAAGATAATTTTACAAAAAAAGGAAATTTGCAGTTTGTTTCTCGTCTTGGACGATAAAAGTCATCGACACCAACATGGCCGCCAGCTTGTACCGTTCTCTTACCTGAAGTCTTTTATCAGAGTCTTCTGATCCTTTTATCAGCCGGGCAGAGACAGAACGAGACAAACCTGCTGGTCATGTGACTACATCCTGTATCAGACACTGGAAAAAAAAGTTTACAAAAACCAAAGAAACCATTTTTGAATTTTGAATCAAACTCAAACTATTAACTTTTCTAATAAACTAAAAGAAGTTTTGCCAACCTTTAATCTTTTGTTGACATAATTTACTTTTCTTCTTAAGAAACTTAAATATTTGACTTTTAGAAACAATGAGAAACCTAAATAAACAGAATTTATTTTGGTTTCTAAACCCAAAACTTCCAGTTTATTAAAGAAGAAAAGTAAATTATCCCAACAAAAGATTATAAATTGGCAAAACTTTGATTTGAAATTCAAAATCTTGTTAAGATAGTTGCCTTGACATGAGGAGTTTTTTTTAACAGTGTAATAAGTATTGGATTGGCACTTTATTTTGAAAATCTAACCAGATGTTTCCTATGTAATTTGACAACATTTGTAATTTACACGTTGATAAGTGAGGAAAAATGTGACTTTTACACACTTTGGGGTGAAATTGAGATGCAGTGTGTCGGTGTGAGTGTGTGAAGTGTTAACTCTGTGTGTGTGTGTGTGTGTGTGTGTGTGTGTGTGTGTGTGTGTGTGTGTGTGTGTTTTAATTGACGTGAGTCACAGTCTGATGTGAAACACTGACAGTTCAAACTGCTTCATGTCTGTATCACACTCATCCTTTATCCTAAAACTTTGGGTCCCATTCCATTTCTTTTCTTAACAGTTACTCCCCATTCTTTATGTTTCAAACAGCACAGCTTGTGATAAATTCATTTCTATTTTATTACTATCTTACTTTTACTGCCAGAAGACTTTGTACCTCTGTTTCCTCTAAAATTCTAAACTTTATTAGTGTCTTGTAAGCCTGTATAGAATCAATCAATCAATCAATCAATCAATCAATCAATGTAGCCTTTTTATTCACATAGTTCCAAAGAAAGAAAACTAATAATCAAAGCAAATAAAAACAAAGAAAACATTCAAAAATGAAACTGAGAGGAGAAAATGAAATATGTCTGCAGGTGTAAAAACACGCAGCTGCTTCTGATACGAGAATGTTTTATTTTTATTAATGAAAAGAGACGCAGAGAGGAAACATGATGCAGCACCTTCATGTAAATATCAAAATACACACATCAGACATATTCAACAGCTGAGGGGAAGAAAACAAACAGGACTTTTCTAATAATTAACAGCAGTTTTATGATTGAAGCAGTTTGTCAGTGTGTCGGTGGATGATTATCTCTGCTGGTGTTTCATTGACTCACTGTGAGCTCAGTCACATGACCTCTGAAGATTTCAGCTCAGTGCTGCAAAAACACAAAGAAGATCAGCAAGTTTATCTCCAACCTATTTTTAAATAAAAAGTTTAGTTTATTTAATACATTTATGTCAGGGACTGTGGATAAAATAATTAATCTCAAAAAAAGAAAAGATGTTTGTTTGTTTTTTTCCACCTGGAGCCTCGAGGCAGATTAAAGATTAACAAACTGTTTCTCATCTGTCACCCGTTAAATAATATGAAGATTTTATTTTCAGGAAAAGAGTTTTTACAGGAACTGTTATGTTGAATTATAGGTCATTAAATCTAATTAAAATACTTAACAGACACCAAAACTTTAAGTTGTTTGGAAGAAAAGACAAATCTGATGCTTGTTTAGACTTTAATCTTTTAAATAATAATAATAATAATAATAATAATGATAATAATAATAATAATAATAATAATAATGATAATAATAATAATGGTTAATAACTTATAATAAACCGTATAATTGAAGTGTGTGAAAAACAAATATGCACAGCACAGTTTGCAGCTGTTTGGCAGCTGACACTTGTTATGTTGGAACTTCACATGAGCACTTGAACACATCACACACACACAAATCCAACTGTGTGTGTGTGTGATGTGTGTGTGTGTGTGTGTGTGTGTGTGTGTGTGATAGATGGTGCAGCTGTCAGCATATTTCTAACAGCTGATCACATGATCAGTGTCGCAGAAGCTGATTTGCCAGTTTGAACGGGCTGCAACCAATTTTCGTTATTGATTAACGTGACAGTTATTTCTCATTTTGTTCTATAAAATGAAAGATGCTCTTCATGACTTCTTCAGGTAGTTAATGTACAGAGATCTAACATCAGAAAATCCTCACGATGTAGAAGCTGAGGCCAGAAGAAGTTTGGCGTTTTACTGTTTTCAGCTTTCTCTTTGTCTTTGGAGACAAACTGCTGAGAGAAACAAAGGAAAGAAGTAGATGTTTCTTCTCACCTGAAAAGGTCTCGTTCACACAGTTTCAGCTGGACAGAGGGGAAATGAGAAAGGTCTGGATGTTCACACAGATAGAGGATGAAGGAGGAGGAGGAGGAGGAGGAGGAGGAGGAGAAGGTCAGTCTCGTGTTAAATCACAGAGGAAAGGTTCAGTTCTCACATTACAGAGACACGCTGATGTCCTGGTAACTGACTCTGTGTCCGTCTGTAAAGGTTACCTCCTTCACACCTGATTTATCAAACAAGCACTGAAGCCAAACTCTGTCTTTAAAGGACCATTCTGGTGTTTTTTTTAAACCAGCTCTATGGTAATGTTGCTCAGTCTCTGCACTACTTTAGTCTTCTTCCCTGACAGCAGATCACATTAAAGACTGAGACTGGCTGTTCTCGGGGATATTGGACAGTTACACAAATGCAACAATGATTTTCTGTTTATTTTCTATATAAAAAATAATTTCAGGATCCTGAATCTGTTTCTCAAGGAACAGGTCAGGCTGTACAGATCATCCATGCATTGTGTTTCCTCAGGCGACTCTTAAATGTCAGAGTGTCCTTGAACACACCAGCAGGGATGGTTCTTAAAGGGACAGTTCTGGTTGTATGAGGTATGTATTTATAGTCGGCGTATTATCCACCTTTACCTTTACCTAAAAGTCAGACTGACTTTTCTGTTATATAAGCCAAAGATCACTTTCTGCAAACCAACCAAACTCCACTGACAAAAAGTGTAGTTTTAGTAACTTACATCCACATCTGCACTCTTTTTAGTAAAGTTTGTTTGTGGTGTTGTGTGACTTCTGTGAATCTGAACAATGTTTTTAAAACACCAAAGTTACACAACAACACAAACACACTAACAGATGAGGCAGCAGCAGACCAACAACTCCTGTGTTCTGTGAGATAAAATGACTGATTTTGTCAATGGAGTTTGGTTGGTTTGTAGAGAGTGATATTTGTCTGACGGTAGTTTCCTGTCAGAAAAGTCTGTCTGACAGAAAGATAAAGAGGTGAAGATATTCTAAATATAGCGTACAATTAAACTGATATTGATTTTAGTAACGCAGAATGGCCTGTTTCAGAATATTATTGTCTTGATTTGTCTCAAAAACGTGGCAGGGTAGAAGTAGAGACTAATATAAAATGAAGATGAGGGTACCTAAAAATTGTGCTTAAATCAAACACAAAAGTTAACACAAATTCAACCAATCCCTGTGAATTCTGCACGACCTTGCAGCTTTGTCCAATCACTGCAGTCCCCTGCACAAACATCGTACATGTAGGTATCAATGAACTGACTCAGTGTTTTGTTATTTACTATTTTTTTGTGTGTTTTTATTTTTTATTTTGTCACAGTACTGAAAAGCACCCAAGTTATTGACATTTCTCCGTGTTGTGTGTCTTTTTGTGGAATGAAGCTGTACTTCATTTACAAAAAACATATCTTGTAGAATTTTTCTAATCTTCAGAAGAGACAGGTGTTTAATTCTCACTGGAAGTTTATTTTTAATTAATTATACAAAATAAATAAATAGAAAATAAAGCACCTCAAAACACTGCAACATGTATTGCAAGTTTTTAGAAAAGCTGTGGCAAAATCAGACATTTTAGGACGCACACAAAAAAAACACCACAAAACAGCACACAGAATCCTGGAGGGGCTGTTAAGTTTCCTTCCCTCCTTCCCTCTGTCCTTCTTTCCTTTCCTTTCTTTTATTGTCGTGTCCTCCTTCCTTGTCCTCTCTCCTCTCCACAATGTCGCTCAGATTTATTATCCTGCAGTGTGTGTGTGTTACTACTGCAGTCACTCTACCAAGGACAGGCCACACACACACACACACACACACACACACACACACACACACACACACACACACACACACACACACACACACACACACACACAGAGTGATTCTCTGCTCCACTGATTATAAAATGACCTGCAGCTCAGTGTTCATCTTTCAGAGATCAGTGACGTCCTCGGCGAGCGTCCACACTCCGCCGGGTTGGACTTCTATGTCTGTGAGGACCAGCTTGAGTTTCAGTGGGGACATTTTGTCCAGTCCTCTCGTCTTTATAAGGTTGTTTGGTGATAGAAGTAATACTGATCGTGAAACAGCCAATCACATCACAGGAACAGAACGCATCGTGTGTCAGGACTTCAGTCAGCTGATCAAACGGCAGGATGTTGTTCTGGTATCAGACGTCTGATAGATGATAGAAGAGAAAAACTCACAGTGGAGGATTTATGATTAAGATTAATGATAGAATAATATTTCTAAAAACAGATTTTGTAATCAGTTTAAAACAGGATTAAGTTAGTTTCACCACTTAGTTAAGCATCAGTGCTGTTGCCATGGTCACCGGCTTTTTTGACACCTGTCAGCCAATCAGAGATGAGGATTTTTTTTATTGCTGTGTTCTTGTTTATTTACATGTAGTTCAGTGTCTGAGTATCTGAGAGTCCTTGAAGGGGTCTGGACCGCTGCGTGTGATTGGACAGTTACTGAGAGTTCCTGCAGGTGAAGAGGTTCCAGCGTTCTCGACATGGTTGCAGAAGTTCTGCGAGATGTTCCACTGCCAGGCGACATGGCTTATAAACAACACATCAATATTTTTAGGCTATTTTACGTGATATATATCTTCATATACACATTTCCTCTAAAACAGCATCATGTGAGGGCAGGACGATACGGACAAAATCAAATTCACAATATTTTTGACTGAATACCTTAATAATGATATTTATTTCTTGATAATCAAAGTTTTACTCACATTTTAGGTGTTTTAATTAGATTTTAGTCCAGTTTTAGTCAAATTAAGAGTTGAAACCCATTCATGGTCGTTTTTTTGCCCACATTGAAAAGGAAACTGTTAGTGAGTACGAGTATTTTGTTTGCTTTTGATCCATGAAAATGTTCTCAGCGTTCTAAGAGGTTACGGTGGTCCTCGCCGGGGTCTCTGTGGTCCAGGAAATGTTTCTAGAGGTCCCTGTAAATGATCCAGGGATCCTTGAGAGCAGTTCAAGGGTCCTCGCTGAAAAAGTTCCAGGGAACTAATTCTTTGCAGTTTCTCTCAGTTACCACAGTATTGATCGGCCCTGCGGTTAACCAGGCTAATTGATCTGATTGGAGCTGATCAGGTGTCAGCTGTCAGACAGGCTCTCTCATTGGTCGGTTCAGGTGTTCATGTTCTGCCGCACATTTCCATGGTAATGAACCTTTGCTCAGGTCACAGGTCAGGGCTGCAGTTATGTTCAGAGCTATTATTATGGTCAGGGTCAAAGGTCAAGGGATGGCTACGGTTTCACGACAGTTAGTGTGTGTGTGTGTGTGTGTGTGTGTGTGTGTGTGTGTGTGTGTGATGAGTGGCTGCCAAGTGTGACATCATCATCCCTCTCACCACGTGGACGAGAGATTAACAGGAGTGGCCTGTAATCTTTTAATCCTGTTGACAGACCTCACTGCTCCCCCTCTCCCCCTCTCCTTGTTTCCTCATCTCCTTGTTTCCTTGTCTCCTCTTCTTCTCTCCTTGTTCACTATATGGCCAAAAGTTTGTGGACACTCCGGTCTGCCAGCCAATCAGATTCTTTCTCTTGTTGTGGTTATTTTAGCTCGTGGTTGAAGAATAAGGTTGTTGACGAGGTCTTGTCTCTGTTTTCCTTTCCCTGTTCGTCGTCTCTTTTTCATATGTCCTTGAAAATGTTTTGAAGGTCACTGAGGAGGTTTTAGGACGCCTTCAAGAGGCTGAGGAGGTCCTGGAAGAGGTTCCACGTCTCTTTTATGGGGCGTAGCTCCTCTTCCAGCGTCCTGGACTTTTCTGATGATGATTCACATGAAGGAAGTGGTTCCAGTGGACAGCAGTGTGAATTTTGACAATAGTATTTTATTTAGTTTGTCTGAGTTGCTTAATGAAAATTGTTTTAGTCAAGATTTAGTCAGAACTCAGTTTAATTTCAGTCACAATTTTAGTCTGTTTTAGTCCAATTTTAGTCAAATTGTTGTTGATGTTTGAGTCTGATTTTAGTCAGTTTTTGCCACATTTTTGTCAGTATTTTCGTCAGGTTTTAATTAAATTTTAGTCGATGTTTTAATCACAATTTAGGCAAATTTAGGTTTTAGTCACCATTAATGGACTTTACTGGCTTTGCAAACTTTCAGCTAATTTTAAACGAACAAACTTTATATTATTAAATCAATCAACTGACACGACTGATATAGAGCTGCACAATATATCGTTTGAGCATCGTCATGGCGATGTACGTGTGCGCAGTAGTCACATTGCAGGTCCTGCGATGTAGGAGGCAAACGAACTAAACGTGTTCTCATCTAATTTCAAGGGTACCTGACACACACTGTGCGCAGCGATCCACCAATCACAATCGTTCTTAATCATTTTGCCAAAGCAGACCACGCCCCTGCATATGCAGTGAGTCGCAAGATCAGTGCAGGTTAACTGTCCACAAGATGGCAGCAGTAACATAAAGTGCTATTCAAGTCATCTGGTGAAAATTCCTGTAGTTTTTCATATCACAATATATATCGCAGGGTTAAAAAAAATTGAAATGTCAGTTTTTTCCAATATCATGCAGCCCTAGATGATATTTACTTTGGCAGATGCTGCAGGACGGCGTGTTTTCAGGCGTGTGAATTTAAGAGAAAAGTGTCCACAGGTCGTCTTTTCTTCCCACCTGACAGGCGGCTGATGAAGATGAGGCCAGCAGCAGCTTTTGGTCTCCTTCAGTTTTTTAAACAAACGTTAGCGAGATTTATTATGACTTTGAGACGGCTGATTACTGTGATCAGAATATTTCATCAACACAGATTGTAATTGTTGTTGGTTTTTTTTTCCTTCGCATAATTTAGTCTGAAATAAAAAGTCGTCTTTAAATACTTCTAGTCAACATCTGTGTTGGGTGCCAGTGACCATTGAAGAGGAGTTTTTAAGGTTCTTTGAAAACGTTCTAGGGGTATTTTGGGAGATTCCAGGAATCCTTAAAGGGTCTTGAAGGTCTTTGATGGGCTACAGGAGTCCTGGAGGAGGTCACAGTGGTCCTTGTGGTCTTTGCTGGGGTGTCCAGAAATGTTCCAGGGATCCTTGAGGGGTTTATCGTTGAGAGGTTACAGAGATTTGAAATGGTCATTGAAGTAAAGTCACAGCGGTACGTGTGATCTGACAGCTGCGTCAGGGTCAGTTCTGTATCAGTGTCAGAGTGAAACTGGACGATTCAGCAGGATCAGATGAAGTTCAGTCTCTCTGGACTCAGCAGGGAGTTTCAGATGAAAAGTTACGCTTCATAAAATCAACGTGGTTTAATTTATTCTGCACGTTTTTGTTTCACCGAGCCAATAAACCATCCGGTTAAAAATGATGAGCATCAGTAAGGGCTGGAGTCTCTGCTGACCCGTGTCACTGTGGTCATTCTGACCCTGATTTTCATTTCAGTGAACATCTGTACTCACAACAAACACAAGACTGTTTTTTAAAGAAGGCTTCATTATCTGAACAACAGTCAGAAGAGGAAACAATAAAAATGAAAGTAATTTACTGTCTGAGTCAAACATGACAGGAAGAGTTGAACATTTAATGAAGTGAACTTTTTCTTTCTGTCTGACAGACGACAGGATGAACATCAGTCTGACGTCTGAGTTCTGAGTAAAGATGACAGTTAATGTTTGGTGTCGACGCGAGGAGAGTGAAAACAGTAAATAAATGTTCAAAGTTCAAAAATAGAGTGACACCTCTGAAGCTCAATAATCAACATGATATATCTTGTTTGTTTAATCTGAACACAAATGTACAAAACACAGTTTGTTGTTTTAGGGAACGTCACGCGCTGGAACTTTTACAAAAGTACACAAACTTTTAGGGACTTTCAGTTCAGTGCTGAACGTTTCAGATTAGTCAGCATTTGATTCACATTTAGTCAATGTTTTGATCCAATCAGAGTCAAATATTCGCTTTGATGATACTGTTAGTGTTTTTTGCTGGCTGCGCAAACTTTGGTCAAACTTTGGTGAAATACTCACAACATTTTGTTTCAGCCACCGTTTAAAAAATCTTTATCAGCCTTTTGTTCGTTGTGTTTTGAGCAGTAAGTCACGATCAAACGTCCTCCATGCTAACTGTTGGTGCTGTCGCACATACGGTCACTTTGTATGACATCGTCGTTGTGTAATCAAAAGTTAAAAAGACGTGTAAAAACACTAACTTCTTCTTTTTTCAAAGGTTCTTTCTTTTTGAAGAACACTACCTGTGATTGGCTGTGAGCAGCATCTTATAAAAAGTTTTTTTTTCTAGATCTGGACACCAGAAGGATTGAGTGCAGGTGTGATTTGACTGGAGACGCTCCGATGCTACTTGGCACCGGGTTACTTTGGTTGATGAATGAGGTTACATCTTTGCATAATCATTTAATGTCTGACTATTAATAATAAATCGGCAGTGATTCAGAGTTTATAAGCCTTCAGCAGGAGTTCGTTGACCTCAGCTCAGAGGTGCAGAGTCATGTTCAGCACAGGTGAGCTAATCAGTCTTTCTATTCAGGTATGTGGGCCAGTCGATCTGCCAGGGGGAAGCTAAACTGAGCTAAGCTAAGTTAGCATTTGGCAGAAAGTGTTTGGCAGACAGTTAAACTGTCTCTTCTGCCTCCTGGTATTTCCTTGTCTTTGTCGACTGCATCCCATTTTGTTCGTTGGTAGTTTGCAGACTTGTTCAGGCTGCAGTTTATCGATTTGCTGCTTGTTTTTCTGTCGCTGTAAAATTTCTTTGGCTTTAGAAATAAACAAGACATTTTAAAAAAATGTCAGAAAATGGAGATAATTAATCCTGTCACTATCTTTTCAATTGAAAAATAGGTTGAAACAGGTTTGGACCTATTTTTCAACTAGTGATCAATCAGGCAATGATTTTTCCAATAATCGATCAGTTGTTTTGTATTTAACATAAACAGAGGTATAATCAGCTGTCGGCATCTCGCTCCACGCCGTGTTGTGTCCGACCGTGTGTGTGGCGAATAAATCTTTGAATCTTGATTAAAGCTGGTTGGATCCAGCCGGTGGGATCCTGTGTCAGCTGGCAGCAGATCAGAGTCGAGCCGAGCCAAAGAAGTTGTTACCTACAAAACACTCCAGGACACAAACTGAACTAAACTATTAACCTCATCAATTCATTCTTCAGCTTAATACGTTTGTTCGTTCAGTTTGTGGTCAGGCACGAGTCCCAAGTCTGCACCCGAAGACCAACCAACCAATCAGAGCTGTGTGTGGATTCTATTCTTTGGTGGAACAGCTTTTCATCACATCAACTAGAGATAAAAATAATGCTGAATGTTTTTCTGAATGAGTCAGTGTCTGTTTATGAGCGGTAATAAATCATTAATAAGCTTTTGGAAGGAGTAGATGTTTATAACTGTTAAATTGAGCAAATTATTAATGGAGTTTGGCAGGCAGCACTGACAGTTCTAAACTTACAGTTGTCAGGTCTTGTGCTCATGAAGCTGCAGTGTCCCTGCAGCCTCCAGCTGACTATTTTGAATGCAGAACTCATTTTTGAATGTTAGTTTCTCTTTTAATTTCAGGAGACCAATCAGTTCCTCCAGGATTTCATGGACTGTTTTTGGGGATTGTTGCAGCCAAACATGCCTGATTTCACGACATGTTTTTAGACATTTTTTGCGATGAGATTGAAGGACCAAGAGACAACTGCAAAAAAGTTGCAGATTTTTTTGATAATTCATTAAAAGCTAGAGGCAGCTTGTTCCAGGTAGAATAAAACTGCACTCTGTTCTCAGTGCTTTAAGTAATCGCACCAGAAAAACTCAAAGATTCTTACAAAATCTGCTTTATATGTGAGGGAAGATGTTCACCTGGGGGGTTTTACACAAAGAGACAAAATCTTTTTGGAACTCAAGCTGAAAACAGCACAAAATAATTTAAAAAAAAGTGCACAGAGCATTGATGACGTTGACATTTACACAGGTGACTGCTGTGATTGGTGGAACTCACAGGAATCTGATGATTGGATCAATTTGCAGAAAAGTTGCAGATTTGAACAAAATTGCAAGACCATGCAGAATTCACAAGGATTGGTTGAATTTGCGTGAATTGTTGCAACATTTCAGCAGCTTAATTAACACAAAGTCAATTCAAATAGACACAAAGAAGAAAAGTGAGTAAAACCATATTCTATTCTCAGTCCTCATTTCCCTTTTCATGCTTAGGATCCATTCATACACGAACGCCACCGCCTCCCCAACAGCAGTGAGAATGAAGAGAAAAGATGATGAGTCTGATGATGATGATGATGATGACGATGGTGGTGCTTGTGCTCTGTCATTAGCCCTGTCAGCCTGTCAGTATTTAGCCCAGTGACTTACCCCGGATTAGCCAGCTTAGCTAACTCACTGCAGCGCTGCAGCTTAACGAGCTAACTGCGGCTATACGGCGCTATTTCTGTTTCTGTCTCACTTTCAACTCCTAACGGACCACGTGTTGGACGTGTTATCTGACACCACTCGGGACAGGATGATGTCCTGCTCCGTCTCACCTGCTCCAGGCTTAATTCTTCACGGTTTCACTCGCCCCATCCTGTCCTGACTCTGTCCGTCTCACTCTCGGTCCTCACTGATTCTCAAGTGAAGGGAAAACGTCATTCACCTCTAAAAGTCTTAAAAGCCGTGTTGTGTTTGTGCTGAAGTTATTTCTCTTCTAGAGTTTCCACTTTTTCTTTACTACGATTCCAAAAAATGTCAGAAAATGTTGATCAAAGTCCAAGATGACGTCCTGAAATGTCTTGTTTTGTCCACAACTCAAATATATTCAGTTTAATGTCAGAGAGGAGGAAAGAAACCAGAAAATATTCACATTGAAGAAGCTGAAATCAGAGAATTTAGACTTAAAAAAAAAAAAAAAAAAAAGATTCAAACTGGTTATTGGTTATTATTTGGGCTCCCTCTGAATATCTCAAAGGAGGCTTTCAGGGGAGCTCGCCTCCTTCTTAGAGGAGCTGAGCTCCTATTAGCTCCTCTGTAACTTGAACCAGGCTGCAGGCCTTCATGTCAGGTTTCAGACTGTCCCAACATCCTCCAGTGAAAACGTAGTGCAGTCTGAGATGAGATGACCCAGAACAGTCCATGAAGAACTGGTGACTGCTTGTTAAAGTTCATTAGTTTGAGCACACGGCGTCTCAGATGACTGCGTCAACATTTGTACATCTGGACAGTAGGACTGAATGATCCGGAAAACATATTTAATTTCAAAAACATGTTAAATGATTTTTTTTGTCTGTAGGATCTGATGTGTAGGACAGGACGTCTCTGCCTCAACACATTCATTCATTTAAATGTTTAAAGACACATTTTGCCTTTAACAAATACTGCACCTCCTGAGATTTGAAAATTGCAGAAAGTCGTATTGCGCTAAAATTTCAATGAACTGTGCAGAGTCAGAGAACGATGTTCACAGACGTTTCAGAATCTGTTTATCAGGAGATATTCTGATATGTTTGGAAGCTTTGGAGAATAAAGTTTTGTGCTTTTGAATAAAACAGGTGTGTGTGAGGATGGAGGCTGTGCTGTGTGCAGTCGGTGTGTGTGTGTTTCAGTGTGTGTGTGTTAGAGCTGCCTGTGATGAGGCCACAGTGCTCTGTAATCCCATCAGCACTGAGTTACTGACAAGCTAACAGCATTACACTACTTAGCTCTGAGTGTGTGTGTGTGTGTGTGTGTGTGTGTTGCCCCCTCCCCTCTCTCTCTCTCTCTCTCTCTCTCTCTCTCTCTCTCTCTCTCTCTCCACGAGCCCCCTTCCTTTCAAACAACTCTCTCTCTATAGTGAAACAAAGTGCTACAGCCTGCTGCCTCGCACTGTGCGCGGGGGTTTGTCGGGTCTGTGCGCGAGGCGCAAAGTGATTGGCCGGACTGTTTCTTCGAGCCTGATAAAGCGTCAATGGAGCGTAAATCAATCCTGCACTCGGGCCTCTCTCTCTCTCTCTCTCTCTCTCTCTCTCTCTCTCTCTCTCTCTCTCGCTTCTGAAATAACCTGAGAGCTGTGTGTGTGTGTGTGTGTGTGTGTGTGTGTGTGTGTGTGTGTGTGTGTAGGCGTGTGTGTGTATCCTGAAGGCTTCATTATAATTATCTGACAAGAGAATACTGAATTTGATTGGCTGGAATGTGAGCATTATTTTAAGAGGAGCTGACAGGATTCACCTTCAGTTCTCCTTCACCTGCTGATCACATCATTCAGGTCGGTTTCACTGGTCACTTAAATGCTAATGAAACCTGAAGCATCAGTCCTGTTGCCATGGTTACATGCAGATAAATAAAAGGTGTTTCTTCCCTGTGAACAAGGCTGCAGGATATGGTCAAAAATCAGATTGTGATCATCTCATACATCACAATTTTTATTTTAGCTGATAAAAATCCTGATAGGTGACAAACAAACTTGTTTTTCACATCTGGAGGACAACATCTGTAGTCCATTTTATCTTCAGCAGCTTCTGGGGTTTGGATATTGCACTGCCATCTTGCTGTTTCAATGTCACATAACTAAACGCCACACTAATGTAACTCGTACATCAGAGCGAGACACCGAGGAGACGTCAGTAATTCCAAGAACGACAGATTCCAAGTACAGGATAAAGAGAAGACAGACAGTCTACAACGAGACAGAGCAGCTGACAATGTCGCAAAACAGCCGTAAACTCTCTAGGTCTTCATGCTAATGTTAGCCAGCAGCAGACTGCTGTTCACAGAGGGACAGTTCAAATCTCACTTCCTGTTCTGACTGAAGAATAAACAACCTGTATTGATGCCTCAAACATTTTCTCATCCTTTAACTTCTGTGTCTATTTTCTCACAGCAAAGTTTTACTGCAGCAAACTGTTGCACCGCGTCCGCTCAGTTTGTTTACATCTGCTTCCACAGGAGATCCGTGAAATCACGTCCCAAATCCCGCAAATCTTAATATAAAACTAAAATAAGGCCTGACTGTAACCTGGAGGACTTTGGAGAAAGTTTAAATAATATTTAATGAATATTTAATAGTCAGTGTTTTATTATGAACATCCAATTCAATTTTACAAGAAAAGTTGCAAAAATGTTTGTGACTGCTGTCAGTTACAGTTCTTAGAAAGACTGAAAATCAGAATCGCAGGTCAGACCCTTATAAAAATCGGAAATTGAATCGGCCAAGAAAATTGAAATCGTGCATCTCTACCTTTAACAGTGTAAATGAATTAATAGTACATACTGGGGAAATAGTGATGATGGCTGTCTCATGTCTCTGTCTGTCCTCTGTGTCTCTGTCCTCTGTCTGTCTGTCTGTCTCTGTCTGTCTGTCTGTCTGTCTCTCTCCTTGTATAATATCTCAGTGTGTGATGGGAGTTGTTGTTATGTAACTCCTGGCTCTCATCATCCTCCTCCTCCTCTCTCTCTCTCTCTCTCTCTCTCTCTCTCTCTCCCTCCCTTTCTCTCTCCCTCCCTCTCTCTCTCTGTCCCAGTATCATTCCAGTTTGATTCCATTCATACCAGTTTCCTGGTGGCACTGTGACCCAGTTACCTCCTGTTGTGTGTGTGTGTGTGTGTGTGTGTGTGTGTGTGTGTGTGTGTGTGTGTGTGTGTGTGTGTGTGTGTGTCTGTACGCTCCATCACACCAATTAAAATACCAGCAACAGAAAGAGAGAGAGGGAGAGAGAGAGCGTTACTAATTGTTCATTCATGTCTCTCACCCCAGTTCAGAGTGAAGGCGAGTTTTCATTCATTGATCAGAAACAAACAGTGTATCATTAACATCACAGATCAAACATTTCTTTGTGCTTCTTTTAAAACATTATTTTAAACTTTTAGATTCTTCTCTCATGAAGTCTCATCTCAAACTGTTTTGGAGCCAAAAATCATCCAGAACAACAAATAAACTGAAAGCTGGACGCTGTGATGAAGGACGGGTCCTCGTCCTCCCACACGCAGCAGCCGCAGCCTCGTCACCGGACGGCGAGCGGTCGGCACGGCTTTGGATTTTCACGTGTTCCGGACACGGACAGCGTCTGCTGTATTTATAATATTTTACTGCTCACCTTTACTGCAGTCTCTCACCTGTCTGAGACCGAGACTCTCATCAAACATAAACTCTGGAGCAGATTTGATCATTTAACTTCCTGCAAAACATCCAAAATCACAAAACATCCAAAATCACAAAACATCCAAAATCACACAGCATCCAAAATCACACAGCTCTTCTTCCACAATGTTGAACCGCCATGTTTCTACAGAAGCCCTGATTGGACAAACCAAACACTGACTGTAGATACAGACATTCATATGTGAGATGTACTTTTTATTAGTTCTTTTATAATTAGAACAACATTTTCAAATTCTTCACAGCCAGTAAGAATAAAAATTAACTTTTAAATTAAATAATAATAAAATATAAAATATAAATAAATTCAGATGCAGAAAGGTGATCATTATTCTGCATTTCCTTCTACATGTTTTCTTTGATTAATGATTTCTTTAATGAAAAAAGATTTTTTTTTTCTTTTCCCTCCAAACGTTTGACCGTGAGACAGAGAGGGAGACGGTTTCTCCTTTTTTCTTCAGTCATGTCCTTCACTGTGTTCGGTCAGACAAAGACGGGATTAAATATGAATCAAGAAGTGAAATGAGACTTTTCATTCACTCAGAGGACGGAGGAGACGCAGGCTGACGGAGGGACGCACATTCACCTCCCGCCTCCTCGGTTACATAAAATCTGTCGTCATAACGCTGCTGAAATAAACATGAGACCCAAATTACAACCAGAGTCTCTGATTTATTAAAGACAGGCAGCATTAAAGGACCATACCGCTGTTTATTAAGTACAAATTAGAAATCCTGTTTGATCAAATCGTTCATTAGTTTTCAGACTGATTTCCTTCTTTTCAGACAAACTTCAGCTTCTCTTCATTTCTATAAAAACCTGCAGTTATGCAAAAAACACAAACATAAACAGAGTATGAATTATTTAAAAATACATTTTCTAAGTTGTAATCATGTGTTAAAATCATTCTGGATTATTCTTATCTGAAAATCTCTCTTTTCTTCCTGTGAAAATATTTTTTATGTCTGATCTTGAATTTGGGGGCAGTTACATAAATTGATCCAATCAAACGAGATTTGGGGCGACTAGCTAAACCTGCACATTATATAAGACAGCACTTCATCAGTATCATTTATTTATTTATTATGTATGGAGCTGCAGTCATCTCATCAATATCCATCTAAATCTCCCTCTAATAAAATCTTTTTATGAACTGAAGGATCAGACTCTGGAATCATCTTCTATTAAACTGAGAAAAATAAATAAAACTTAAAGGGTAACTTTGTATTTTTCAGCCTGAACTTTGTTGAGTTTTATTAAAGTTGTTAAAAGTTCAAATTAGAGTTTTTCAGAGGGACTCTGGTGAGTTTGAGGGCTGTAAATTATCTGTTCCCAGACAAAAATTTCTGCAAAGACAACAGTGAGAACTTTTAGTGGAAGTTCTTTGACAATCTTCCGTTCCCGTTTTGGTTCCAGCAGCTGCAGTGTTCTCCCTCAGTACTGGACAAATTTAAAGACTTGTCTCCATTATAAACTTAAACGTCTGTCTCTATGTGTCAGTCCTGTGATGAACTGGTGACTTGTCCAGAGTGAACCCCGCCTCTCGCCCAATGTCAGCTGGGATAGACTCCACCCCCCCGCGACCCTTCTGGATGGATAGAAACTTAGACACAAAAACATGAGAAAATAGAGTGCAGGTTGGCAAAATAACTGAAGTTACCCAGTAAATAATCAAATTAAACCATTTCGAACAAAAAGAGAAGGAGGATGAATTCCCCACATAAACAATGGGACATCAGTGGTTGGCTTGCTGCTGATTGGTCGACTGAACATACTGCTGCTCTCCTCCAATCACTGAGCACAGTCAATCCTGCACACTGATCCTTTAAGAGAATTCATCATATTTTTCTTTACAGTATGAACTAAAAAAATTGAAAAGGTTTCTGTTCCAGAAGTGCTGGAGAAAATCATAACTGGACTCTCCTCATGCTGGTTTATTTATTTATTCATGGATTGAAAACTCTTTGAGCGTCTGTAACATGATTGTTCAAAAGTTTCAAAAAGACGTGAACTCACCCTTTAACCCGTCTCCTCCTGCAGGCGTCTTCCTCATCCCCTACCTGCTGTTCATCTTCGTCGGGGGAATCCCGATCTTCTTCCTGGAGATCTCTCTGGGACAGTTCATGAAGGCCGGCAGCATCAACGTGTGGAACATCGCTCCGCTCTTTAAAGGTGCAGTCCGCCACAAATGAAAACTCTTTGTGCCCGTGGGGCTTCACATACGTCAGTCACCTCCATATGACATTTTTATCTACAATATAACCTGATGAATTTTAGTGGATCTTCTGCTTTAAGTTTCATCTTCACACCTTTGTTCACATTAGACAGGTGATACATGTAAGTTTTGTTCACTGCAGGTAAATCTGATTTTTGCTAATATCTCATATCTCTGTGCTCAGATCTGTTTCATGACAGTATGAACAGAACAAATCACAACAAATCTGATCTTTTCAATCCTGATTCGACCCACTAAGCACTGAGGCTCACGGTGTGAATGTAGGGACAGGCTGTTTAGTCTCTGAGACGTGCTGGTGGCTCCATCGTCACCATCTTGGCAGCGTCTGACTCGGCTGACGCCCAGCTAATCAAAAAATGGGTCACCTGTCACTCAAAGTGGCTGCACCCTTAATTATGCAGAACTTTTAGCCTGAATGTGAGAACCAGTACCAGTTTCTTTATACGTGTCTGTAAACATTTTAACGTGGAGCTCTGTGAGGATGACCGAGCAGTTTGTACGAATAACTCAGGACAGTTTCCTCCAGTGGTGCCATAGAAAAGTGCATTAAAAAAAAACAACTTCAGCAGTGTGTGAAGTGAACGGGCGACTGCATCGATAGCCTGAAAAAAATCACAGCAGCATAAATCTAAGCAGTAAGCAGTTTAGAGGAGTTTGAGTGGACACGTCAGTCTGCAAACACACATTCAGCTTTCTGTCGAGGTTTATCTGGAGGTGATAATCTGTGATCCTGCTGTACGTGCCTGCAGACACGGCTGGAAAACTACCAGCAACACACACACACACCGATAAATACTACCGATAGATACTTCACTGTATCTTTGTTTGCTTTACACACTGAGTTTATCAGCTGTCTGATCTGACCACATGACTATTTATGACTGTAATATTAACTCACTTTACTACACAGACCTTCCTCTAACCTTTAAACTTCAGCTGGTGTTGACGGAGCTCCACCTTCACACGCACACACTCTGACACCGTGAAAGAGAACAACACCAGCAGTCAGTTGGCCTGAGGGTGGCGCTGATGGAAAGAAGTGTTCATCCTCTGGAGAGCACAAATAGAGATAGTTAACTTTACTGAAAGGGTTTATTGTCACGCAAAAGTAAACATGTTTGTTATCAAGTGTAATGAAATTCTTATTTCTCTGTGTCTCTACCTGGTGCCATCAGTTATTCTATTTACAATAAAGCTGCAACGGATCACAAAATTCACAGTTCAGATCATATCATGGTTTTGAGTCACAGATCAGATCATTTTTCAGAAAAAAAAGGTGAGATTAGGGTTAAATTATCTCAAAAATGCACTTGGCTTTGATCTCTCTCTGTCTGTACTCATCACTATATAATAATGATAATAATAATAATAATAATAATCATATACAGTATAGTTTGAATACTATATAATTTTAAATCAGTCTTCACAGAGATGAGCTGCAGAGTGAAACGCAGCATCATCTGTCTGTTCACTGACACTCTGCTGTCAGATTTCAGCTTTTATTACTGATAAAAAAGTAACAGACACTAAAACACTGTGATGGTTACATGTAGTCTGTGGATCACGTGTGTAGTGAACCGTGGTTATCAGTCCTTTTTCTTGTTCTGGTTCTGGCTGTTGGTGGTCGTGTTCACAGACAGATCTGTTGTTCAGAGTTTGTGAGAGTCAGAGAGGGTCATATCTAGAAGGGAACCACAGACCTGAGAAAGATCGTGCAGGAGTGATCGTTTTAACTTAAACAACGACTTACAAACCTCGTGAGACTTTTGCAAAGCAAGGGTTCCCTTCCAGACACGGCAGAGAGAGAGAGGTGCACGCAGCTCCAGAAATAGAAAATTAATAAGCAGCAGCTGATGTTGAGATTGTGACGACCAGCCGCAAAAAATGGATGTTTGGGAAACACTAAAACTTCAAACAAATCATAATAGTAATGCTATAACTAAATATTCATTCTGCAGCTGTGGGTGTGTCAGGAGCCCCTGTGGGCTGCACAGAGTCACCCTGACACACTCGTGGCTCTGCCTTCAGTCCACAGAAGAGATTTAACTGTTGTAATGCAGTTCAGGCTTTTCATCTTTCTAAAAATGACCTGAAAACTCCTCACACATGAACCTCGTCCTCAGATTCAGTTGACTCAGCAGAAACATGGTCTTTCAAGGACAAACTTTATTGTCAATCTACTGTAACAAAACACGTGGTGCTTCCAACCTTTTCACCTCACAGGTACTGTCCACGTTCTGGAGTTCAAGTTCAGAGAGTTCATCTCCGCCTGATTCTCATAAAATCATAAACACATTTTATAAACTCATAAAATCACCTCATAAACGTAGATTAAGATAAATGTAGGTGTCTGTTTTGACCCAGTAACCTCACCGCGGTCTGCTTTATGTGACTGACCTAACGATGCCTCACCATTGATGAATTAGTCCGCGACTATCAGCGGTTCAGTTGGTACACAGGCGTTGTATTGACCCAAAGAACATTTTGGTCAACCTTCTCCTTGATCGTCAACCAATCGATCGATTGATGGAGGTAAAAAAATCTGCACGTTATCTGTACGTTAATAAATCTGCCACCGTGCACTCGCTGAACTCATCCTCAATATGTGCCAACTAAAGTTACACAACTCATGAAGTCCTGCACTTTGATCTTTTCCTTTTCACGTGTATCCATATCATCACCTTCAGAGTATATAACCTAAGGCTAGCTGAGAGTTAGCTTAAAAATCGATCAATTAATTCTGCCACAATCCTGTCAATTGAAAAATAGGAACAAATGTTTGTTCCTATTTTTCAACCAGTGATCAATCTGGCAATAATTTGGTTGTTTGGTCCATAACATGTATGTGTATGTAATGATATTATCCTGCTCTTCTTCCTCCTCTTCCTCAGGTCTGGGTTATGCCTCCATGGTGATCGTGTTCTTCTGTAACACATATTACATCATGGTGCTGGCCTGGGGCTTCTACTACCTGATCAAGTCCTTTAACGCCACCCTTCCCTGGTCCACCTGCGACAACGAATGGAACACGCCCAGCTGCACCGAGATCTTCCGTCACCAGGACTGCAACAACGGCAGCCTCGCCAACACCACCATCGTCGGCAACATGACCTGCGCCGACCTAGCTGAGGCTCGATCGCCCATCATCGAGTTCTGGGAGTGAGTTCTGGTTCTGGTTCTGGTCTGTGGGTCGTGTTCTGTTGGGTTTATCCTGAGGAACGTTTTTCTGTTGTGGACAGGTTGGCTCAGATCAGACAGGATGTTTGATAAAACTGGACGTGGTTGAAGTTAATCAGTTGTGATGGTTGCAAGTTGTTTAACAAGTTCAGACCCTCAAACTTAATTATGAATAATCATCATGAACGGATGCAGTCTAATATTTTTGGTAGTTGGTAGTTTGGGGTTGGTAGTTCTGGTGCATTGACTGTGCGCCTCCACGCGTCGTACCACTCACAGTTGAAAGTGGTAACAAAAACAAATGGAAAGATTTACCTCAGAAATGTTCAACATGTCACACAAATCACCACAAATCTGCACTCAAACACAGATGAGTAGGATTTGCCATCAAGTAAAAATGCTCAAAATAAAAATTAAAGAAATTAACGCTATTATATTGCTATTTTAGCAATAATAATGTTTCACCTCATATGTAGTCCCATAGTTACACAACAGCTTTTGTACTGCGATGTGTTTCAAGGATACAAAGAAAGTTGGAAAAGAGACGAGCGGTCTGACCAGTCTGCTGTGTGTACAGGTGTGTGTGGTTATACTGCAGCAGCCTGATGTTGTTTTCAGCTGATTTAATGCAGATAAACACAGTGAGCGGCAGCATTGCTCTCTGGCTGCAGATTTATCAGCATATCCTGCTGCCTTCAGGTGCTGCAGGGATTTCATGCACTGAAGCAGAAGCATATAAAGCAGTTAGCCCTTTCGTTAGTTGAGTCATTATTGTTGTTATTGTTGCGGATTATGTCTTATTGCTGCAGCAGCAGCAGCTTAACCTCCTCCTGGTGTAAATCTCTTGATCCCATCTGGAATATGTTGGTGTCTTTTCAGCCCAGCTAACTGTCAACTGTTCGTCACGGCTCCAAAACCCAAAAACATCAACGGAGTCCACGAGGACACAGCGTGTCTGTCTGAATCTGACAGGAGGAGCTTCACCCTTCAACTCATTTAAGGAAGTTAAATATCCAGCAGTTACCATAGTTACACTGGATGAGCCTCTAGAACATAGTCACAGTCTCGGTGCGTTCAAACGGGGTCGTATTTACGAGAAAGCTCAGAGTTTATAATTACGAATTCCATTTGAATGCAGCGTGTCGTCAGGACCAGAGTAAGATTCTAGACAACCATCGTCACTGGTGCATTCAGACGGCCAGAGCTTTTTTACCTCTCCACTGTTTAGGTTTGGGTATCCTTTGGATTTGAATTATTCTGATTCTGCTAATCAATCAGCTTTAAGATTAACGGCTTCAGTAGGAACCAATGGGCTTTAAGCTGTGAGCCACAGACAGGAAGTCAAAGAGGGCTTGTGGCTGTGAGAAAAATATGGAATAAGATCAGACCTGTATGATAAATCTTGGTCAAAGACGTGTGATCAAAACAGTTACCATAGTTACAGTTTATTTGGGGGATTTCTGCTCTGATCATCAGAGTTCCTGTTTCCTTTCTTTGCCACTGAGTCAGTCACCGTTTTTCCATCAGTGTGTTTTTGAAGAAGCACATGAAAAGTTTTTATGCTCTTTTGAGGTTTTTTTTTTTTGTCTTTTTCATAATGGGAGATGGAAACACTTTCTCTGAATAAGTTCTGATGTACTGAACACTTAAGTCACATGACTGATCAGCTGTTTCCTCACTGCTCTCATGGCTCTATAACACATCCATGATGGCTCCACACAGATCTGATGGATCACAAATATATGATTTACATCCTGTTTTTTACACTGTTTGAGCTTCAACAGGAGCTCTTTTAATAATGTTATCTTGTTGCGCCTTCTTCCTCTGTGGTGGTGCAACAGTTTTTATCAATTCAATCAATTACAGTCAATCAATTGAAGAGGGAAGCACAACAAAATCTCATTTTACAACCTTGTTGTAAATGGGGCTGCACAGTTCGCAATTGCAATAAAAAATCGCAATATGCCCAAGTGCAATATCCAAATTGCTGAACCATAACCAAATCATAACTTTCTGACAAAGGAAAGATTTTGAGAAAGCATCATTATAATGAGGTAAAAGGTGTGGTGGCCTGAAAATCTTCTCCAGATGAAAGAAAACATGTTTGTTTGGTTCAGACCTTCAATAAATTTCACATCATCATGTCTTTAATAGTTTTTTTTTTTCAGTGAACTGATCATTTCCAATAATCTTATCATGTATCGCAATTTCAGTCAAAATAATTTCAACATGACTTTGTTTTTTATCAAATTGTTCAGCCCTAATTATAAAAGATAAATTAAATAAAATCGCCTCGTGTCCTCACCTTATTTTCAGACAGGAGAATTGGCGCCATCTACTCCTTATCTCACATAATGGTAGTGGATGGAAACAAGCATTTATTTACATTTTCTTTTGCTGCTTTACTCAGAATTTCTTTAAAAATTTGCAACACATTTGGATGGAAACATGTCTCTAAGACAAAAACATATCCAGATTTAAAGTGAATGAAATTACAAGTTTGAATCTTCACAGCTGAGTGTTGAAGCTGCAGTTCCTCTAATGGCCACTAGGGCTCAGGACTTAATTTCACCTGTTGAGGCTGAATTACAGCTTTGTTTCTGCTGCAAATTGTGGGGTGTGTTTGATTTGATTTCCTGCTGCAGGGAGGCCATGTTTTCACAGCAGGTTATTAACACAATGAGCACTTAACGAGGTGAAAATGTTCGTTAGGTGTCAGAGCTCATTAGTGTTTGAATTTAGAGTCAGGTCAGCAGCTCTGTGTCTCTGAGGAGAAGAGACAGGAGGTCAGGACAGGACAGCTGACTGTAAAACTAAATGAATAAAGAGTCAGTGACTTGATTAAAATCCTCTTTTTACTCCCTTTTTTTTTCAAAATGTTACTCCAGGCTTTCTTATTCCTCTCATGGTTTTGAAACAGTGGACGTGTGACAAATGAATAAATCTTCTTTTTAAACATCACATCCCTGTTTCAAACTGCAAATATTAAAAACTGACAAAAAAAAGATCCAGAGAACAGGAGTTATTACTTAACTTACTGTATTTTAGACAGAGCCAGACTGGCTGTTTCCTCTTCATGCTACAACATCAGATTGATATCAATCTCAGCATCTCACTGTCTGAGGGACGACTTTGACTTTGGGTTTGTTGTAAACGTCGTCCTCTTCTGTCTCTGTGTAGGAACAAAGTGCTGAACATCTCCTCTGGTCTTGACGATCCTGGACAGTTTAACTGGGAGCTCATGTTGTGTCTGATGGCCGTCTGGGTCATGGTTTACTTCTGTGTCTGGAAGGGAGTCAAATCCACCGGGAAGGTAAACACACAAACAAACACTTCATCTTGTGCATGCCATATAGTTATTTGTTTTATTTTTTTTTACAAAGCACTTTATAAACAATTACATGTTATGTTAAAATGTTATGATAAAACAAAATGAAAGATAATAAAACAAATAGTGGTGGTGTTGTGCCCTGTAATAAAAATCCAGGCACAATTATGTGGTGCAATATACAACTAAAACCTTAAAAAATGATGACTTCACAAATCAAAAGTGAAATAAATCCTGAGAAAGTTCCTGTCTAAATTTATCAGAAGGGTCTAACAATCATAAAAATGATTGATATGAATGACCCTTAACTAAAGGGTCACCTTGTTGGGACCTCATAGGACATGAGTCCCCATAGTTCAGGTGTGTAATCAGCTGTCCCCATAATGTACATTACTACCACTATAATTATATGTTTATTAATTGATGTACTGATATTAGATTCATGTCTTTCAAGTCACTGTGGTAAATTTTCAAAAGGTTAATTAGTTAAATCTTAAACTGACATTAAACAGCGACCTTGCGGGGACCCGATGGGAGGTGAGTCCCCACAACGTTGGTGTGTAAACAGGTCTGTGTCCCCACAATGTCTTTAATACAGGAGCACAGTAATAATAGTAATACTAGTAATAATAATGATAATAGTAATAACAGTAATAATATTAATGGTAATGATAGGAGCACACATCCTGCTGACAACTGGGTTCATTACAGCCAATTACATAACACTGCTGAAGGTCAGAGGTCATGTCACACAGCTGATTGATCAGCATCCAAACAGCTGCTTCATATCAATAAGACATAAAACAACAGGGAGGTCGTTTGGTGCCTCATTTTGGTCTAAAAATCCAGTTTAGAATATTCCTCCTCCTTCCTTCCTTTAGTTCTCTGGAGAAAAAACGGTGGGACTGTTCCTTTAACACTACAACCTTCAGACGAGAGCGTGCTGCTGTGATTCACTGGCGTGTTTCATTGGCTCGTGATGATGAGACTCGTACACACTTGCTGTCACATGGCTGGCTAAGCGTCACCATGACGACGGCAGGAGGTGGGATGTAGAGGAACAGTGATGGGGGGGGGTGCTGTGAGGTGGCAGGCTGTGATTGGTTGTCCTGTGGGAGGGCGGCTTGACTGCAGTGGGACGTGACTGAGAGACACGGAGAGAAATCCTCGTGTACTGTACTGAGTACTGTACTGTACGGATACATGATGTGTGTGTGCAGCTTTTCATCACATGTGAGAGTGAAACTTTAAAAATACACACATCTGCTCAGTGAAGATGAACAGTTAAACCAAATTTAATGGAAACTGTAATGTTCAAATCACAGGAAGCACAATATTTATTTAAGGCAAAATGTGCCAAAATATCATTTTAAATAAAATGTGGTGTTGTAGAGATGTTCTGGTCAACACATCATTCCCTGCTACAGAATTTTGAAAATCCAGTTTTTCATGTCGTGCAGCTGCAGCGAGGAACAACATGCAGAACAATTTTTATCCAGTTTAAATCTTTACCTCCAGATGTTCCTGTTTTATCTTCATACATCTTAAATTTTAACTGTTTTTATTTATTATTGAAGTTTCCATTTATTCTTAAAATTTTATTGTGGCTTTTATTGTTTTTCTTTTTTCCCTTCTTGTTGCCACTTTCATGTAAGTTTCTCTTTGGTGTTTTCTGTGTTTAGGAGATTTATTTTATTGTTTTACCTCAATGTATTTCTGAGTTAAAATAAAGGATGAAAAAATGAATAATTTCATAGACTTCAGAAAACATCTTTGTTTAGTACAGAGCCCTGAAAAAAACTATGATCATTTTTTAAATGTTCTTAAGGTCAGTCTCTCAAATGTTAGGATCTGTGATAACTGGTCCAGGAACAGCTGAAAAGTAGGAGGGGATTCATTTTTCCAAAAAAAAGTACACATTTCTTCACTAATTAATATTCTTGGATATTTTTGGATGTAATTGTAAATCTGACGTGTCATTTAATAAACACAAACAAGGACTTAAATAAAGTTTTATTCTTTGGGACTGATTTAGTGACTGAATGAACCAAATTCCAAAAACTTTTCAGCAGATGTTGCTAAAACATCTGCATGAATGTTGTGTCTGCAGTTCTGCAGCGAGAAGCTCAGATTCATTCGTCCCAAACATCCTTTTCTCACACGGTGTGAAGATGATTTTCTCTGTTTGAGATTCATTAATGATCTGTGGTTTATACTGCGTCTATATGAACTGTGAACTTTCTGCTATCTTTAGTAGGAGATAAAGTTTGATTAGTATTATTGTTTTATCAGATAATATTTATGATTGATGATTTTATTTGCCTTCTGAAATGTTTCTGCCAAGTGAAACTCTGTGACTTTGCTCACAGATTTGACCCCTGCAGGCCTCCATCATAATCCAGCCTCCATCCTGTCCAGCCTGTGTGTGTGTGTGTGTGTGTGTGTGTGTGTGTGTGTGTGTGTGTGTGTGTGTGTTTATGCTCTCCAGCAGCGTTCACACGGCTCTCAGTACCAACAGAAACAGTTTTTTGTTGTTGATCGTCAGCAGGAGGCTGAAAGCTGAGTGTCAGATCAGAGCAGGGCGAGAGAGGCTGAGGCACACTGGAAATAAAAGAGAGAGAGCGAGTCCATCACTCATCAGTGTCAGCTGAAAACCTCATAACTCCACACTGCTTTGTTTTCCTGATATGAATTATAATTAAATACTCATTTAATATGTTTAAAAACGTTCTGTATATTAATTCAAAGTATATTTAAAGGAGAGTTCTGCAGAGTTGGAGCTGTGTGTGTAGATTAAATAGGTTGAAATCCAGTTTTCTGAAAATACACTCACTGCTGCCAAACTCCATTAATATGTTGCTCAATTTAACAGTTAAAAGACATCTACTCCTTCTAAAAGATTATTAATGAGTTCTTGCGACTCATAAACAGACACTGATTCATTCAGAGAAACATTCTGCTTTAACTTGAACTCTGATTAACGTGAAACGGACAAATTCAAACAGTTATTCCAGCCTTAGATAGACATTTTAAAGGGGGACACTGCAGCTGTAGAAACTTCATGATTTATTAGAATCAATCAATCAATCAGACATTATATATAAAACACTTTTCATACAAAGACTAAAATACGCACAGCACTCATTAAAAACAGGAAACACCAGAGACATAAAATCTTTCCATTAAAATCAATCAATAAATAAGTGAATAAATAAGTTGATAATAATCAGTGGAGAAAATAAAAAGATATGCCAGCAAGGAAAACTGATAAATACAAATAAATAGATAAAGTTCAATTAAAAGTCAGGTTTAAAAGGTACAGTAAATATATTACATTTCTCTTTAAATTAAAACAATAATGAGTGAAATCATGAGCAGAATGCTTTACAGCTATAAATAATAATTATAATTATTTATAGAGCATCTTTGAAATAAAGTTACAAAGTGCTTTACTTGGAAAAATTAAGATTAAAACATGTCAGCATGACAACTAAATAAAATCAGGCCAATTAAAGTACAGAGGATGAAGAACAGGCAAAGCAAGTTTATTTCCAGGAGCACAGAAATCCATTCAAATAAAACGTTTAAAGAACATTAGAGATCATAAAAATAAAAACTAAAAGCAAGCCAAGAAATAGTTCAAACATTACATTTAAAAGACATCAAAACAAAAGCAAGTAAATAAAAATAAAATAAACAAATAAAAACGACACTGCAGATTATCTTAACAAGACGTTCTGTGTCCTTTTAAGAACTTTAAAAGTGGAGCCTGAAAATGTTCAAATGTTCCTCAGCTCCTCTCACACGGTGCTGAAGAGGTGGAACACTGGTCAGATAGATCACAGTTGATCTCCGAATCTTTCATAAATTAAAGTCCCAGTGATTCGTAAATATCCAGGATCCACTTCCTGCAGCCGGACGCGATCGATAAAGTTTTAAAAGAGTGGAATAAATGAATAAATCAGATAAAACAACACAGAACTGCAAGATGGAACCTTAAAAAGAAAAGAAAGATTTGATAAGTGAATAAAAGATCATCACATCTGCCGGTTAATGATTCTCTTTTATTAGTTGATTATATTAAATGGATCAATAAAATTATTATTTTTATGATTTTATTGTGCTGAACTCAATCACCTGTGTGTGTGTGTGTGTGTGTGTGTGTGTGTGTGTGTGTGTGTGTGTGTGTGTGTGTGTGTTAGCATGAGGCTGTGGGATCATTGTAGAAAAATGTCCTCCGCTGTGATTTGACTGAAACTCGACTCCACCTGAGACCCGACGCTCTCCATGGTGCTGAAACTACACATTCCTCTCTGAGTGTGTGTGTGTGTGTGTGTGTGTGTGTGTGTGTGTGTGTGTGTGTGTGTGTGCGTACAGTCTCAGCAGGTCACGTCTCCTTTTGTTTCCTCAGATCAGGTTCATGTTTGTTTTCTTTACCTGATTCTCACAGATGGAACTCGCTGTTAAAGGACCATTCCGCTGTTTTTTTTAACAGCTGATAGGGCTGTGAGCGCAGAGAAAAGGGAGGTGAAACGGTGCGTTCAGGCACACAATGTGAAAGGAAACGACAAGCTGAAGTGAGGGACACTTGACATTTGAGGGACGTCATCTTGGACTTTGATCAGCATTTTCTGACATTTTATCGACCACATGTGAAAACAGTTTTCACATCTATTCTTCAATTGACAAACATTGTTTAAGTTTAAGTTTAAACAATAAAAATCTTGTCTTTGTCCCAACTTTATGTGCAATTCAGGGTTTGTAGTAATAATTTCCATTATATAAAACATATCCTTTACACCCCTTTAACAGTGAAATCTCTGCACATACAACTTAAAACTAAAACTCTGTGCAACAGACAGAAAAACATGAAAGCACATTAACCTGTGACTCACAAACTTCAACACACACAGACACACCCTCAACATACACAGTTACATCACAATCCGTCTTTTCTCGTAAACTGAAAAGCTGTTTTTAACCACATAGTTCACGATGTTTGCACGTAAAACGTACTTTGTACGATCTATAAAGTTGTGCGGCTGATAACCAGATAAGGTAATCGATTTTATTAGGATGAAATGACAAATAATAGTAAACATCAAAGTCCATATAGATACAGAGAGTGTATATAGATGAAAGAGAGGCTGATGAACACGAGGGAGTTTAGTTACAACACTGAGTCATTTCAGTTCATTTAAATATAGAGATGGCTGAGGGGTTTTTTAAGCCCTGAATAGTGTCTGGAGGTTTTCCCCTCAGGCTCCACCAATCAGAGCGTCGCTCTCAGCGTCCCTGTCTCATAGGAATCATTACTGAATTGTTTGTTTTGTCTTCATGTTGTGGTGACAACATATTTCCTTGAGTTAAGTCAAAGGGAGGTGGTCGGGACGCACAGAGTCCAGAGTTCACGTCCAGACTCCTGCAACAAGTGCACTTTGCTCAAATTGAGGAAAAGATTGTGATCTGGCCTGCTCCGCCTCTGATTGGTTAGGACTCATTGCCTTTTTTGGTTGGGTTGGTTTAGACATGAGGAGTGATTGGTTAGGATCAGGGTAAGAATATCAGGGTAAACCAATCAGAGGCGGAGCAGGGCGGGTCCTGACTTTGGTGTCTGTAGCTCAGGGCTCTTCAGCTCCTCTCCTGTGGCTCCTGGTGGCTTTGGAAAAAATACATGGAAATAAATTACAGCTTTTTTAGAAAAACATTTTAATTTTCATTTATCATTATTTTAGGTCTCCACTGTAAAAACAGAAAACTCCTTGAGATACTCGAGATAGTTCACTTCTCTTCTTCAGATAAATTTAAATCTTTGACTTTTAGAAACGCCCCAAAAAATGTGTTTATGAGTAAATTCATTGAAGTGAAGTGAAATCTTTTTCATTTTCAATTAAAACTTTTTCATTTTCAGGCACCAAAATAATGACAAATCAAGTTTTTAAAATCTAAAACTCAAAGATTCACGTTTATCTAAAGAAAAAAAGTAAATCTTCTCAACTTAATATTATAGGATGAAAAAACATTTTTGAAGTTTATTTCAAAAGTCACAAAGTTTGATCTGGGCTCAAAACTCCAAAATCTATCGCAGTTCACTGCCTTGACGTTTTGAGTTATTATTATTATTATTATTATTATTTGAAGTTAAACAAGTTTCTCTAAAGGTAAAAATATGTCGTCTATACATCCAATTTAAAAAAAAGTTGTAATATTTTGTCCGTTTTGTCAGTCTCTGTAAACTGTGGATGTCAAATCAAAAAGAGAAAAGTCTTCAGGAAAAAGAGAGAATTTTTTCATTTCAGCTCCGGCAGATTTTTGTTCTTTTTCAGTCAAAAATGTCTCTTTTGATCGTAAAGGTTTCAGTCCCTAAATGTTTTTTTCCAGTGTCAAATGTCTGATGTTAGAGTGTCCTGTGACTGTGACTTGTCCAAACACACCTGTGCAGTCATCCTGCTGTTTAATCAGCGTCTCTCTTTGTCTCACCTGTCAGGTGGACAGATTATCTGGAGAAATAAACCTTCTGTGTCTGACCTCTTTGACTTCAACCCATGAAAAATGTCGAGTGTTCTTGGTCACATTCCACACTGACATGTTCCTGTGTGTGTTTCAGATTGTGTACTTCACGGCGACCTTCCCCTACGTGGTCCTCATCATCCTGCTGGTCAGAGGAGTCACACTTCCTGGAGCCTACGACGGTGTCATGTACTACATCAAACCTGACTGGTCCAAACTGGAGGAGGCTCAGGTACTGCTGCCATGAATTTTATTTCTCAGGCAAACTGTCCTTCAGTTAACTTTAACACCCTGCCTGTCAGACAAGGTTAAGGGTTTTATCTGCCCATTTCTCCTCATATTATTACTTCATTACTGGACATAACAAGTGTAATAACTTGTCCTCATTCACACCTACAGCTTTACCTTTCTGTCAAACAGTCTTTTATGTCAGGAAACTAACATTATATAAGCTAAATATTGCTCTGTCCAAACCCACCAAACTCCAGAGGGGAAACGAGTCATTTTACCTCACAGAACATAAGAGCTTCTTGTTCATCGCTGCCTCGATCTGTTTGTTCGTTGTGTTATTGTGTGACTTTGGGTAATCTAAATCAACCTTTTGAGTCACCAAAGTCTCACAACAACACAAACACACTAACAGATGGAGTCAGCAGCAGACCAACAACTCCTGTGTTCTGTGAGCTTAAATTACTGCTTTTGTCAATGGAGTTTGGTTGGTTTGCAGAGAGTGATATTTAGTACAAGGGGGAAGAAAAAAACAAGAAAACTCATCTAAACAAAATAAAAACTAAGTAAATGAATAAATTAATCACACACCTTTGACCTTTGACCTCTGATCTGTTTCCAGGTGTGGATCGACGCTGGCACACAGATCTTCTTCTCTTACGCCATCGGGCTGGGAGCTCTGACCGCTCTGGGCAGCTACAACCGCTTCAACAACGACTGCTACAAGTATGAGACACACATGTACACACACACACACACACACACACACGTGCACGCACACATGCTGATGTGAAAATGATGTTGTTTATGAAAGTGGATTAATTTTCTGCTCCGTCTGTCTCCTCTCCTGCAGAGACGCCTTCGTCTTGGCTCTCATAAACAGTGGGACCAGTTTCTTTGCTGGTTTTGTTGTGTTTTCTATTCTGGGCTTCATGGCCGCTGAGCAGGGAGTCGACATCTCACACGTCGCTGAATCAGGTAAAACTTCTACAAACACCAGCTGTTCCTCCCAAACACGTCCCTCAGGTTTATTTATGGACTTATTTAAACAGCGTCGCTCAGGACATTTACTGTTTTTGTTCCAGTTATTCTTATTTATCTCAGCTAGAAGTGTTTGTGCAGCAAAAACCATCAGACAGAAACAGCTGAGTTACAAAGTCCATCCACGACTCAACCAAAAAAAAAAAAAGTCATGATAAGGTTTAGGTTTTCTCAGGTTTATCCTGAAAACAGCTTTGCATATATTCAAAAGTCTTTTCACCATTTTAACATTTCAGTTCATCTGGATCTTTGCTCCTCTGGTCTTCTGTTTTAAAAACGCTGTGTGTCAAATCAAATCTCCACCTGACCACCTGTGGCGGGTCAGGTGTTAACTCCGCCCACTGCTCAGGCTCATATAATCACACCGACACTCACTGACCTCAAGCTGACGTCTAACATCAAGTTTATATGTTTGCAGTTAAACAGTTTGGTACAGACTGAAGAATCATTTCACAGTTTCTGGTTTCCTGCTATTTGGTTTTTAAAAGATTGAAATATTTTGACATCTAAAATGTGTTTCATCAGCTCGCCGCCTTTCCCTCTAAATTTTGTCGGTGGCTCGTCTGTCTGTGCACGAGAAAATAAAAGAAGAAAAGTCTTCAGGAAAAAGAGACAGTTTAGTAGTTGTTGCTCCAGAGAGATTTTTTATTTTTCTGTTTTTGGACAAAATGTCTCCTTTGATCATAAAGATCATAAACTGCTGACTTCTAACATCAAAGTATTTTTAATCTGTAAGATGAGATGAAAACTTCTTCCACCAATCAGACGAGTTTCACCTCCTGCAGTCTGACTGCTGCTTTCAGCTGTGTGTGTGTGTGTGTGTGTGTGTGTGTGTACAGTCATTTGACGACTGTATGTTTATTAATAGCTGTGAAGCACATGACGTGACGTCACACACTCACAGTTATATTTAGTTTGTGTGCAGGAGGCGGCTCTCGTTGTAGATTCACAGTTGTTTCTTTTGTCTGAGGTTTGGCTCCGCCTCCACGCGTTCATTCACACAGACGGAGGGTTTTTCTCACGTGCTGAGGTGTTACTGCAGTGTTTGACTTTAATAGAACATCAGACTGATGACTGCAGCAGAGATCAGTAGATGAAGAGCTCAGCTTCTCGCTTCTGTTTCTAAACAAACAGCATCAGTGAAACGCTGACTAAGAGATTAAATGTATTTTATGTGTGTGTGTGTGTGTGTGTGTGTGTGTGTGTGTGTGTCTTCAGCGTGAGGACATAAATCTTTTTATTTTAATCTCTCTGCAAAAAGAACAAAAACAAATCCAATTTACTCTGAATCCTGTTTGACACGTTTACAATGGTTTAAAGTGTTAGCATCAGTGTGTGTGTGTGTGTGTGTGTGTGTGTGTGTGTGTGTGTGTGTGTGTGTGTGTGTGTGGTATTAACTGAAGGATTATTTAAGCAGCCCCTTTCACCTCAAGACATGTGACCCATGTTTAGTTCATGAGGTTCACAGAACGTACAGCGAACACCGTCCTGCTGTAAATGAGTGTAATGCACCTTTAATCTGTAGCAGTTTAAAGCAATACGTCAGCAAATAAATAAATAAATAAATAATCAATATATTTGATTTGCAAAAGGTGGAGGTGAGCACTGCTGATTGGATGAGACAGCTGTCAATCAGGACAAACATCTTCCAACATGTCTCCTCTTTAAAGGTTCAGTCTGTAGATTTTTAACCAGATAAACTGATAAATTAAAGGTTTGTTTAATGCATAACTGAAGGAAATAAAAGAACCGTCCTGTTCAGGATAATATCTTCTTGTTTACAGCATTTGTAAACACATGAAAGAAAAATATACAACAAAACTGTTTATTTTTTTTGTGATCAACTTTTTATTGAATTTGTCACATGAAGATCATGAAAAACAAGTTTTCATTCCTACAAACCGTTTAACACAAAATATGTACAATTCACTTAAACTTTACAAAGAAACAGAAAAGAGAAAGAAAAAAATGGATAAGAAAAACAAACAGACAAACAACAACAGAAAAAATCAAGTGAAAAATGCACCGAGTCAGCGACCGGTTCTGTCAGTGAGTAAATCTCAGGCGTCTGCGGTGGACGAACAAAGTTTAACACTGAGAGAAGAATGAAGAGTTCACACTCAGGTTATCACTTCATTCACTCAAGCTTATTTTAAACAGGTGGTCCGGTGACACTGTTGTGACCGAGCGGCCCTGAACACATCGTAAAGAAACAAAAGAACAGAAAAAAGTAGAAGACGTTCTCAGATCTCTGCCAGACAACCTGAGGAGAATATTTAGTTGGAACCTTGTTTTTATGACTTGTGGCTGGTTAAGAGCAGTGAGGAGTCAGCAGGTTTTAAATAGGTTTTATATGAGTTTTTTAAGGTTTTTCAAATATTGTGAATCACTGCAGCCATGAGATCCTTCAGCAAACAGTCATAACTACACCAAAAATATTCATCTGAGGTTCAGTAGGATGAGAGATCAGCTGCAGACGTTCATCAGAAAATCCAACAATTTAAAAAAAAACATTAAAAAGTACAAAACTACATATAAAGGAAATGATAAAAGAAGACGGGCGTAAAAAAAACAAAATAAAATCTAAACACAACAAAATGTAATCAAATGTATTTGTTGTGATTTTCAAACACATCAGTTTACTGAGGAGTGAAATGAACTCAGAGCAGAAACTGATCTGGACGGAAACTGGAGCATCACATGTTGTTGTTGTGTATTAAATGTGTGTGTGTGTGTGTGTGTGTGTGTGTGTGTGTGTGTGTGCTTCAGGTCCTGGTCTCGCCTTCATCGCGTATCCGATGGCGGTCAGTCTGATGCCGGTGGCTCCTCTGTGGGCGGCGCTCTTCTTCTTCATGCTGCTGCTGCTTGGACTCGACAGTCAGGTGACCTGCAGCTCTCACTCCTCCTCCTCCTCCTCCTCATCATCATCATCATCATCATCATCATCATCATCATCATATATGAAATATAATAATAATAATAATAATAATAATAATAATGATGATAATAATAATAATATTAATAATAATAATATTAACTCCAATATTTAGGCTGATCAGACGTCTTTATTCTGATTTATTATTCTGTCAGAGTTACTGATGTGATGCAGATGAAAGTAACTTCATGTCTTCATCATCTGTTATTATCTGCATGACTGGACTCATTTTTACACACATATATATTTGCATAAATATTTACATGATCCAAAGTCTGATATATTAAAGTTTCTTTATAGTAAAGTATGACATAATGTAGTATATCGAATGAAAAGCATGTTATACTATTTTATTGTAAAATAATACATTCTCTATAGTCCATAATACTCACAGGTTAGTATGTCATAGTAAATGATACCATATAAAATGATGTCATAGGAAAATATGATGTTATAATAATTCATAGTAAATGATCATATATGTAGTATTTCATATCATTTTATAGTAAAGTTTAATATATGAAACTGTTTTAAAACTTCTCCCCGATGGTGCATTCACTGACGCTCAGACATTTCCTGACACTGACCAGATGTCAAACATAGACAGTGTGCAAACAACAGTCATGTGAATTTGATCATTTTCTGCATCAAAAATGTTTTCTGAAGAGCTGCAGGTTACTGAGATGATAAAAAAAACTGAGTAACTTCATGCTGCACACACACGTATATATTCACAGAAATATTTTGATGATCAGTTATTTATTGTTTGTGTGAAGAAGAGGCAGCAGCACAACAGAAGTGACACGAGGGAAACAAGACAAAGTGTAACAGATAAACTTTACTATCGTCAAAGGGACATTTGTGCTACATAGAACACAGAACGTTATAATTAAATGAGGAATAAAATCATAACAACCATAAAACTAGAATTTATAAAACATAAAAGTTACATAAGTGAGAAACCAGCTGGAAACTGATACGAAGGAAAAACTTCAAGTTCTTGTTTTTACATTTTGTGGCTCCGTATCGTCTGTCTGAAGGTGATCGTTTATATTCAGGTTGTTGGATGTGTGACGGCTCCTGGTTTTCTTCTCTCTCTGCAGACAGACTCATTGTTTACCTCTCTCTCTCTCTCTCTCTCTCGCTCTCTCTCTCTCTCTCTCTCTCTCTCTCTCTCTCTCCCTCCCTTTCTCTCTCCCTCCCTCTCTCTCTCTGTCCCAGTATCATTCCAGTTTGATTCCATTCATACCAGTTTCCTGGTGGCACTGTGACCCAGTTACCTCCTGTTGTGTGTGTGTGTGTGTGTGTGTGTGTGTGTGTGTGTGTGTGTGTGTCTGTACTCTAGGTGTCCAGTTAGGTTTGTATAGATTAAGAGAATGTCCTT